>VDFB02058242.1:361480685-361636492 GCA_007258455.2 Sequoia sempervirens | reverse complement strand
CCCATAGTTGATAAGTAATCTTGTTTATTAATAAAAACTAGTACATAAAAATGACTAAATATATGACTAAATTAATGACTAAATATATGACTAAATGACTAAATTGATGACTAAATATAAATATATAACTAAATCAATGACTAAATTAATGACTAAATATATGACTAAACAGATCACTACCACAACTAAATAAATGACTAAATTAACCACTAAATCAATGACTAAATAAATGAATAAAATAGTTTAGTCATAAATTTGGTGGTGTTATAAATGACTACAAATAAACTACTAAAATAGTCACGTGACTAAAATTAATAACTAAATATAATGACTAAATAAATGACCAAATCAATGACCAAACTAATGACTAAATAAATGACTAAAATTTTTTAGTCATAAATTTAGTGGTGTTATAAATAACTACAAATAAACCACTAATAGTCATGTGACTAAAGTTAGTCATTTATATGCAATTTTTAATAGTTTATTTAGTCATATATTGTTGTTTGTGTGCTAGTGCAAGTAGGAGGGGTAGGAGAAGAGAAACAATGAGGATTCTCATGAATCTCATTAACGAGTTCTTCTAACACCAAAATATCTTCTTCACAAATGGGAGAGATATTGGGAGAAGAACAACTTTGGTTGTCATGAGTGTCCACTATTGTGTTCTCTTTCACAAAAACATTCTCATAAGTGGTAGAGATGAATTTTTCCTTGGCATGCTTAGAAAGGTAAGATACTAACATCGTGTACCCAAAAATGTAAAGTAATTTTATGCAACTTATGCGAAGCTTCAAGAATGCAATCATTACATATCCAAAAGTGAAAAGTACCTTTAACCATATTATTCAAAGCTTCAAGAGTGTAAACATTTTTAGATTTTATGATTTTTTCTACTAAAATGATATTGGAATGATTCAAAATGGCTACACTAAATGGATGATTTGGCCTAGATGCATAAAAAAAATATTGAAACTTTTCAGACTGATATAATAGGTTACCAATAGCTCTAGGAAGTGTAGAACACAAAAAAGCTTAGAAAAGTTGGTTTTGTAGGCCTCCAAGGACTCATTCACCCAGGGGAGAATGGGTCCCACTATAGGGATTTTAAAAAATAAAAAAATCAATTTATGAGGGATTAGATGTGTTCTTTGTTCCAAGTTTTCAACTGTAACTTCTATAGTAGAATTTTTGAGAATTTGATGTTTAAATGCAAGTGCAATGAAGGATAAATGACGAGCTATATGACATTTTTTGAAATAAAACTTTGATCCAATTTTTGAATATGAATGATGAAAAGTATAGTAATATGCAAACACTATGCAAAATAAGTCTAACACTGTTCATTTTTTGTTGAATTTTTAGATTTAAAATCAATGAAAAAGCAAGTTTACACCTAAAACGTAATGCAACTTTATGCTAAATTCATAAACCCTAAATTCAATGAATTGCTTCAAATCCTAGATCTAGGGCTTAAATTTTCTCCAAATATAAAATTAGTCAAAACTCAGGTTAAGCAAAATGAAACATAGAAAAATGGGGTGTAGCAGTTTAAACACATAGGGTTTGATACTAAATTTGGAATGTTTCACCAAACTTTCTAAAAATAGAAAGGGAAAAAAGGATGTAATGAACCCACCTATTCTTCTATTTCATTCAAGAAATGAGATCCCTTAAGTTAAAATCCACTTTCAACCCTTAGGTGAGTGAATTCTTTGAGGAATCTTGCAATTTCCCTTTCTGTGTTAGGATAGGGGTCTAGGTCAAACAAAAATTTGGGGAGAAAGATTAAAAATAACAAATCAACTCCAAAATGAATTCTATCACTTGGGTTCAGTAGATTAAACATAAAACTAAAGGAACCTACAAAGTTTTCAATAGATATGGAAGGGATAAATTTTGTGTACCTCTCACAAAATGATGTTTCCAAAAGCTATCTGAGGACACATTTTACCTATGGTGAATGGGTCCTCGATAGGGCTCTTCAAAATATGTTTCAAGGTTCTCTACTTATGTGTCTACACTTCCAAATTCCCAATTTTCACCAATAGACAATTGGAAATAAATTTGAGATCTGAATTTCCATGAGATGACAACAATGGTGAGAACTTTGACAACTTTGCAATTTTGCACCTTTTGGATCTTCAATTTTTATTCAAACTATAAATCTACAACATACAAGGAAAAGGGAAAAATGTTTATTTTTGGTGAATGGGGGTTTTCCTTGTTCAAACCTCACTTTGGTAATTAAACCTTGAAACAAAATGAAATAGCATGAAAGGAATGATGAATGAATAAGCCTATGTCACAACTCACCAAACCCTTGGATGAAACTTTGATAATGGAGGTCTACAACTTGCATGAAATGGCTTCAATGGATGTGGATCTTGATCTTTAAACTTGATTTGAAATAATGTCTTGAATGTTTGGATGAATCATGAAGACTACATCAACATATTAGATCAAATAACATACATGATGCAAGAGGAATTTTGACATGATAATGGGGTATTGATTGCTACAATAAATCTTCACTAAATCTATTCTTGAATTCCTTGAAATGCACTTGATCATCACCTTAGCTCTCACAATTAACACTTGAAAATCTAGGATGAAACTTAGTGAAATGACATTATATTTATAGTTATGTAACATTAATTCTTGAAATTCAAATAACACAAGCCGACATGTGTGAATATAGATTTGAAATCATTAAAGTGCTGCCAAAAACATAATTCAAATTTAGGTCCTAGGCCTAAGTGAGGACCTCTTAGGTCACTCACATAGGACACACATTCTCCAATGATAAGTGTTATGTTATGGAATTAATGAATGTCGGGGTTTCCTCTTCAAAAAATGCAATTAATTAGGATTGGATTTGAATTAAAGGGGCCAATTAAGGAAAATTAACCTAAATTAATTAATGAAGCCCTAGATAAGTGTGAAAGTGTAAAGGTACACTTTAAAACACTAAAAATAAGGTCCATTTTAATATTAATAAGGCCCTAAACTTAATGTGAATATGTAAAATACATATTACAACACTAAATTAAGGCATAATTTAGTACATTTTAATATTAATATTAATTCCCAAATTAACTTTGAAAAAGGGAAACTTTTTCCTATAGTACACTTGTGCATTAGTAGTTGGGTGATTTTGGTAATTGTAGGAGTTTCTCCTTGTAGAATAGAGGTTTTCATAGTTTGGTTTTAGAAGAACTTATGCAATTCTTATATGAAGAATAGGCTATCTTGTGTATTCTATTTAAGAATGCTTTGGTTTTTAGCCTAAAGAGATTCTTTGTGACCTTTTTTATTATTGTTTCATGATTGTATTGGGGTTGTTTAACCCTTGGGTTAACAATAGTTGAGCACTACTATGGTATTTAATAGAGTTGTGCCCCTATGCTTAGTGTTTAGTTGCCTCCTTGGATGTATTCCTTGTGAGTTCTTGGTTACTAAGCCCTTCTCCTTATGAGTGCTAATTATTGTAGGAGGATGTTTCCTAGACCCTTTCCTCCAAGAGCCTATAAATTATCCCTATTAGTGTGTTGAGAAGTTATAGTGTTAAGAAAATCATCACTTTCCAAGAGCGGGACCTTAGCAAGAACCTCATGGAGGGAAACCATGATACGAAGAAAGGCTTTGGTAAGCATGGGAGTAAGGCAGTGTTTCCTATAGCCTTGAGGGATAGTTCCACTTTGCTTTTGATTTATAGAATTATGATTTTTGGCCTCTATCTTAGGATCAACTTTATGAAGTACATTATTTTGTTGGAAAATCTAGTGGAGAGTAGAGGTTGCTAAGTTCTATGTCTTTCCTTAGCTTGGTAGGTAGCTAGATGAAGTTTCCTAGTAGTGGGAGTTGTCCTAGTTAAGGCCTTATTTTCTTCTGGTTGGATCTTTTAGTCAATTTTAGTAGAAATTGGAGGATAGAGTGTTGTGATATCTAAGGTAATTAGATACCTAGTGGGTGATGTTCACATGGCTTGTGCACTTTTAGAGATTTTTGTTGTGGGATTGAGACATAGAATTGGTGTAAGTCTAGAGGGTTTCTATTGTCAAATCTATTCTATTTTGAAGGATTATGTACAAAGGGTATGCTTTCCTTGTTTGTTGACAAGCTTCTAGGAGTAGCCTAATCCTTGTGGGGAGGATGTAATACCCTCACATTTGTTTCTTTGAGTTTATTTCCATTGAAAATATAATTTTAACTATGAATCAAGGGATGCATAGGTCATGCTTGTATTTATTGCTTTAAGTGTTCATTTGTGTTTTACCTTCACCATTTTTATTTTTGAATTTTGTTATGATTGTTGATTATGTAATTTATGTCCTACATCATGCTAGTCATAGATGATTTAAAGGTGATGATTTTCTATTATGATGTTTTATTTCATGTTTTTATTAACATGTTTTCCATATGAGATTATTTGATATCCAAGAAGATGTCAAGTGTGAAGTAGTGGGATACTTCAAGAAGGTTTTGATGGGAATGATGATTAGGTAGATCAAGTTCATTTTTTGAAATTGATTCTAAGAGTTATTTATCAAGAATGCAATAGCTTCCTTCTTGATCTTTTCTTATCCTATTTTGTGTTTATGTTTAAATTTAAATTCAAGTAGGTGTATTGTATTGCTACAAAATTTCAATTAATGCTATTGTGGACAAATATGATAACATATTTTAAAGATCAAGTTTACTGTTCAACTCCAATCTATACAAGAATTGTTTAGTAGTTTAAATTTCTAAACGTATCTCCCAACTCTTCCTATCCTTGAATAACATGATTCTTTTCAAGTCTATTAAATTGTTAATAATGTTCAAACTAAAAAAAGAAGTGAAGTGATGACTCCCATTAACTAGATGTTATTTTAACTTTTTCTTCATTTAAAAAAAATACAAATCCAACCCATAATCTTTTTGTTTTATAGTTCAAATCATAGATTTGAATTTGGTCCCAAATCATTTTTACAATAATAAATATCACCTTGATCTATATTTTCCAAACATAAAATTAATTATCTGTCCAAAATAACTTGACCTCAACTAGTCATTACTTGTTGAATTAAGTGTGAAATATATAAATTTGAATGTTTGGGTATTGTAATTTTAAAAGGATAAAGCCTTAGTTTATTTAATCATGTGGCACATGGATCAAAGAGTATTTATAAAACATTGCATGCCAATCACTACACAAACATATGCATTCAAAAGAATAAATATATGAGAATTTTGTATTTTTCTTGATGTATCTTCAAACTTGTTTGAATATTATTGTATCAATTTTAGACCATGATGGAAATCCAACTTGAATTCTTCAACACTAGAGAACATAATTGGAACCTAAACCCCAAGGCTTCTATTGATTCAAATTAAGAAGACAATATTCATGATGAAATTGTATTTAATTGTAAGTCAATTGAAAAGAGCCTACAACTCTTATACACTTGTCCCTATAGGCTATGATGTTTTTACTTCATGTATAACTCAAAAAATAAATATGTATAAATCTTCGAAGATATAGCAAGCATAAACTCTCAAAAGATTTTAATATTAATGCTCATTGTATTGAATCATGTAGACTAGTGGGAACATGCTCTTTTACTATTACAAAATGGGATCTTTGAAATAGGGTATGGAAATCCATCAAAGCATACCTAAATGATGGATATTTTTTTAAAATGTTGTAGTTGGTAACCAAACAAGGGAAAATCCTATACAAGAGGAGAAGGATGGGTGGTTGGGCGAGGACCGAGGCTTCAAAGTGGGTGTCACAAGCTTAATGGGTAATGGACATTTTTGGTTTGGTTTCCCTCTATTCCCTTCGCCTTTTTGTTTACATCTATTTTATTTCCTTTTTGGTTTGGTTCTATCTTATTCGCCACTTTTAGTGTGTTCAGATATTAATTAGGGTTAATATTGTGGGGTATTTGGCAATGAAAATGGCTACTACACCAATGAAGGAGGCCGATGTGGCCTCTAATCCCCTGCCCAAGACATCGAAACTAGTGGAAACTCTTAGTAAAAGCATGGAAAAATCATCTTGTGTGGTTGTTGCATATTCAGAGGCATGTATGGTGCCTGAGATGGCCAAGTTTGTGGCTCTCGATGAAGGACTTTCACAGGGTCATCCGAACCACAACATGTGTGCAGGTAAGTTTCCCTCCTCCTTTACCAAGGAAAATTACTCTTAGCCCCAATTCTGATATGCTCTCTACAATTAATAGAGAGTCTAGGTAAGAAAATGTTGCAATTTTGAATTTTATTTGTAGTGTTAGATCCAAATAATGTGCCTATAAGAAATTTTTTTGATGAGTGGATCAAGAATATATGGTTTAAAATTTAAACATACAGGTCACCTTTTGTAAGATGGTCCAAAAGGGATTGTTCATAATATTTTTTAAAAACCATGAAATGCAGGTAAAAGTGGCTGCTAAAGAATACTCAACTATGGGTAAATCCATGTTCAGAGTCATAAAATGGGCTCCTGAGTTGGTAAATGAGTAACTCCTCGCCCCGTCTTACCCTAGATGGGTAATAATTAAAGGAGTTCTACCTCAAATGTGTGCATTTTTGCCCTAACTTATCTCTCCATTAGGCAGGGTTTTGAGGGTGGAAGAGGCAAGGAGAATGCTCCTACACATGGAAGCAACAATATTACTTTTCCCCCCTGATTAAAATTCTGGGTAGCTTGAACGACTATTATTTGTGCAAGCGAGAGGGCCATATTAGAAGAAACTGCCCAAAGCTTATAGGTCTCATTGTAAATACAATAGCGGAGTCAATAGAGTCAACAATTTCCTTAATAGAAAATGTCGCAGGTTCTAATGTAGTAATGGACAATTTAAATAAGATTGAAATAAGGGCTCCAACCACCTCCAAGCCCAAAGGAAAATTTTAAGGAAGTAAGTCTAAGTACAGATCTCTTATAAAAACCAAATGATTTAGAGACCAGAGTTAGATTAATAGGGGGGAGAATGGTAAGGGATAACCCTAATACTCCGCCAGTTGGTGAAAAGAATGCATTCTAAAGGAATAACAGCTCCACTAGCACTTGCAAATGATAATAGCATAAGTAAGATTCCTGTTAGGCTACACATGGAGCAACAAGAATGTCTGAATTTAAAGAGAATATTAGTGTAGTGGGATCTAAATAAAATGAGCAATTAAAAACTTACCCCAACGGGACTGAAGTTGGCACGTTTGAAAGACACTTCCTTCTTAGTGGGGATAAACTTGCAGAACCAAGAGTTGTCAATAGTGCTCCCGATTTATTGATTGAATCTCCTTTCAATACCAAGAAAGAATACGTTGAAAATCTGGCTTCCCCTTAGAGAGAGATTATAGAAACCTATATAGGACAGAAAAAATGCCCATGAATTGATGATGGAAAGGATAACGTGAACATAATTCAAAATAGGATTAATAAATCTGGTTGTGTAAATAATCCTATAAACAGCAAGGTAAAAGATAGATAGTTTAATAATTCTTCTCTAAAAATGTGTGATGAAAACAGAGATAACCAGACTTCTTTTAGTCTAGAACCCATAATTATCTCAAACTAGCACAGGGATAATGTCCCTATTGAGAAAATAAGAAGCCCTAAATTGCTCCTTTTGTCGAAGACCAAAATTGAGCAATCCACCACTACTCAAAAATGTCCTTAGACAGGGACAATAAGGGGTGTGAAATAGAAAATTCTACCACCCCTCAAGACAATTTTAAAAAAAAAAAAATGGCGGCTGAAATGGCAAGCACTAAACAAACATGCCATGCTAAAAATCCTACCTGAAACATCGAGGTTGTAGGCCTTATAGTAGATTGTGAAAAAGCTATCAAAAATTTTGAAGGAAATTTTAGTAGGGTGGAGAACCAAGATAATAGGTCTCCTCTACCCAATAGTAGGACAAAAATTAATTGTGAGGATAAGAGTAATAATATAGTTAAGCCATGGAAGTTGGTTTAAGGAAGATAGGGCTTTGGGATTGGTCAAATATAATGGATTCAGAAGGGGCCACTGTGAATAGTCTAGATTTAGATAGCTCAAAGGGGAAGGAGATCTTTGTTGAGCTGTATACCCAAATTGAAGAAGATATCTACAACCTTAATACTAAAAATGATCTCAATAGGGAAAATATTGGATCTTAACAAAAAAGAAAAAAAAAAGAAAAAGAAGAAACAAAAGAAAAGTATTACATGATCCATACACAAAGAGAAAAACAAAAGAAGAAAAATTGTCTAATTGTTTTGATAACTTCAGAATAATTGAAGAGAGAGATGAAGCAAAGCCACAAATAATAGAATTCAATGATTTAATTACCTAAGATGGAATGGAAGAGGACTTGAATCCCCAAAAAAATTTTTTTTTGTTAAGAGGTTTCTAAACCAAAACTTCGATAAGGATGTTTTTTCTACAAGAGGTTAAGGTAGTCAACTTTGTCCTTGAAACTAATTTGGAATTTATATGGAAGGAGGCTTCCATTACTACTCCAAGCATGAAAAGGGAAAGGGCGAGACTTCTATCCTCTTATCAAACAAATGGAGAGACTATATAACTAAAAAGGGGGTCTCCCCTTGTAATAGAGTTTAATGTTTAATAATAAAAAAAGACAATAGGAAATTTGGCATTTGCTCAATTTATAGTCCAAATGACCCTAAGGAGAGAGAGAGAAACTATTGAAATGGGCACACAATCTCTAAGAAGTACCTTGGATAATGGGCAGTGACTTTTACATGATAAAAAACAAGGAAGACAAAGTTGGTGGAATCAATATGGAGTGGAAAGGTGCGGAAAAGTATTATTAATATAAAATGAAAAGGAAACTCAATCTATTTGACCCTATAACTTGGAAAGTGAGACTAATCATCAAAGATTTGATGAATTAACATAGTTAAACACAAAGATTGCAATTCAAGACTCAATACAATCCAAATCAACAAATAGAATGGAAGCAACACAATTAAATCAAAATTAAGAAAACATTAATATTACCTTCACTGTGTTCTCATGACTTCTATTTTTCTCCTGTTCTTTTCTTTGCTCTCTAATGTGGTATGCTCTTCTTCACTTCAAGTTCAAAAGTGTGAATGATAGTAATGATGGAAAATGCCAAAGTTCGTGGTTAGCCATCAAAGAGATATGAGGATTGCTTTTATAGATTTGTTTGATTCGAATGAATGGTCTAGATTAAGAGGTAGAGAGATGAGATCAAGGGTTGATGATTGTTGAGAGGACTTGATGAACGAGTTAACTGACTACAATTGGCTACAAGATTTTAGTTAATTGTTTGCATGGAGAATTTTGATTGATTAGTTAAGGGATTTGATTGCCTCTTTAAATCTCACTGAGTGTGAGTGAACTAATTTGATTGATCAGTAAAGTGGCATTGATTAGTCAATCGATTAGAAGAGAGTGGTTGTTAAGATTGAGGGAATTATGCATGAGATAATAACTAATTAAATAATTAACTATTTGAGGATTGTGCAAGTGGGAATTAATTAATAAATAGAATATTTATTTATTAATAGTCAATGGATAATGTTGAGATGAAATAAGATAATTGAATAATTAAATAATTATTTAATTTTAGAAGTGGATGTGGCCAATTAAATATTTAATATAATTATTTAATTTTGAAAGTGGTTGAATGTTAATTAAACAAGTAATAATAATCATTTAATTAAAATAAATAAATAAATGTAATTCACAACATAAGATTTATTTCATAACCCAAGAAGAATAATGGTAATTAGGACATTTTTTTTTTTAATTGACAAGTTATAGGATGAGGGCCCACACCCTCTATTAAACATAAAAAAAATAAGGTACACCGATCATTCACATAGACATAGAAGAAATAGAAAAGAATAAGGGTCCGAGAAGAATAGAGCCTGAAAAGAGCTAAAGAAAGAAAGAGGAAGAGATATACAAACTTAGTCATTGACAAGTAGGAGGTATTTGTCCAAAGTGTGTCGAATTTTGATATTGTTATCAGGATTCAATCGTGTAGTTTTAAGAGTCAAACTCATTGACACATGTTTCATGAGTAGTGGCTCACAATAACCCATCTCTCATTAGAAAGAATGGCCTACTTAGCACTCATTGCAACTAGGTGATGCTCACAGAGGTGAAGCATCGGGCCTTCCCGGGAGGTCACCCATCGCCGTATTACTCCAACTCAAGCATGCCTAACCATGGAGTTTTCCCCAAGGTTAAGCTTGCTTAGCTTGTAACCCCATTTGCAAAACCTTCAACAAGTGTTGTGACTTATGAACCATTCATTATAGAGCCCCTTTAGCTCATCAATTGATAAGTAGGAGATATTTTTCCATAATGTGTCAAATTATGATCATATTGCTATGATACTCTCACTTTTCCAGTGATGTATGCAGCTTTCCAAATGCGTTGTTCCATGGCCATGGTTGCACAGTTCTCACTATCCTCCATTATCACGTCCAATGCCTTGCCCATGCAAGACCCTATTTCATCGGCCAACATCCTCACTAGTTCATCCATGATTCCCTCCACCTTGATGAAGTTCTGAAAATCAATATTCACACACACCACCCACAAGCTGTAACCCTCCACTACCTCATTCCATGTTCTGTACCGGTATTCTTTAGCTATTTTTTTGGCCTTTTCAACCAGACTCTCTACAGCTAGTTTGGCCGCTTCTGAGGCAGTGTCGATGGAAGTGAACGTTCCAAGATGGTTATGCATCAATTTGCCCCTTTTCTGTAAACCTTGAAATACTTTGTCTGCTGCTTTACTTACCAGGAAGGCTTCAGCGTCGGAGTTTTCAACCAGATCCATGATGCTCCACGCTTGAGAACAAGCTTTAACAGCTTTAATGGCCTTTTTCACATCCTCATTAAATACGCAAAGCTCAACGATGACACTAATTATTGAGACTGCTCTCATCTTACAAGAGCAATGGCAGATGTCAAACTCGTTTTCCAGTTCCAATCTGATAGGAAGACTCTTTTGCGGATGCGGATTTTTGTAGCAGCTAGAAGAGTTTTTCTTGAGCAAAGCTACCAATTACTCACATGAATTTCCCTCTTCTTCGCCCCTTTTCATCTGCATCTTTATGCCTTCTGTACAATTTCTGTTGGCTACCCATAAGCAAGCAGCATTTTCGCCAGTCATGGTAACAAATGCTTCTGAATATTTGTCATAGTATCAGACTTTTCCCAATTCAATTTCACCCTTGCCTTTTCCTCCATATAAATGGGGAAATTCTTCTGCTGCTGAACCGATTACAAGCTTACGCAAATACATGTTAGAGAGCAATAGCTGAGATACTAACCAACATACTTTGCTAAAAAAGAACAAATAGTATCTGCAGCCATACAACCAGAGGAATTAGCTTATGAACTTTCACTCCACGGCCCACCTTTAGCATCAATTTCTTCATATAGGTGTCACCCATTTGCCTGTGGCTTTTATGCCCATCTTTCAACTCAAGCAAATACCGTTTCCAGAAATCTTCAATCTGAAAATATTTTATAATGCTCGACCATTTCCTTTCCATAGTTCTTGGGAAAAATACTACTGCTATGATCCATCTACAATATATGACAATAGATCCCAACACGATGACTAAGCAATGAAAAATCATGTGAATACTCACCGTGAATTTCGTCTGTACTACCTCGAGCACCAGAATTCCATTGCAAATTGTAATGACTAGTGCGACTGATCAGGAAAGAATTGATCTGGCAATTATATATTGAGTATTCGAAGTACAAACTACAATCCATGACTTAACTACCTGGTTTTTCACCCTTTCCCAAAAAATCTGTGAATTAGAATGGGCAATAGGATTGATCTGTAGAGTGGAATTAGAAAGAATGAGGGGTATCTTATGAGGAACAATATTATGAATGGTGATACTGGCCAAAGCAGCACAAACTAGGACAAGAATCAGAATTACAAATACTACTAATACCGCAGTTGTGACAATCCACAATTTTAGGATTGAGAGACTTGGACGAGTTTTACTAAGATCATGGAAATCAATTGGATCAGTATCAAAATTTATTGTAAGTGCGTAAGTCTCGTGATAAAAAAGATGGGAGAATTGGTGCTGAACAAGTTATAAAGAAGGCGGCCATGTCGGCCCACAAACTAAGAGTTAAGGAGCGAGGGCGTGCAACACCAGGCAACATACATCCCATCACCACATACAGGGAGACCCTCCCAGCCAGAACAAGCATCCTTCTCGAAACAGTCTCATGACAACACAGTAAGTAATTTCCAATAATACGCCAATTTTCATCATCTTGGGGAAAGTGAAGAATGGAGGATGGAATGTTGAGGAGAGGGAGGATTAGGAGAGTAAGAGCGCCGAGAAGGAGAGAATCACATGGAATCCAGTGTTTCATTTTCTTGAATGCTTTCCACCCGTCCACTCCAAGAAAGGCAAGCGCAAGGGGCGTGGCTTAACGGCAACGTCTATCCAGCCCCAGGAATGCACCCGGGGCATGGATGCATCATGCATGGATAGCGCTGCATCGTTTTCAGGGCGGAGCTGTACACTGAGTTTGACCGGTAGTGGCAGATACCGTGCTTTTACACGGCAACATTTGGTTATATGCTTTTTTAAACATTTTTTAACATGGCAACATTTTGTTATTTTTTTTTAAACCATTTTTTTAACACGTTATAATACTGTTCTGATTTTTTTAAAGGAGTCTAGTTAAATGATTGTTATATTTATTTTAAATTATTTATTTTATATATTTTTTAATATGAAATTTAAAATAAAAAATTTTAAAATAAATTTAACATATTTATTTTAAATTATTTATTTTACATATTTACTTTTTATTTATTTAAAATATGAAATAAAAATTAATTGATATGTAAAACTTTTTTTTAGTGTAAATTATAAACTGTAAAACATAATATATAATATAAAGCATTAAGTTAAATGTTGAATTTTAAATCTAATAAAAAAACTATTCTTTAAATGTTAAACAGTATATTATATATATAATTTAAAAAATAATATATCAATTAAATGTAAAGTAGATAGTAATGAAAATAATAATTAAAAATAAATAAATAAATAATAAACTTATTAAGTTAATATACATTTAAATAAATATTATTACAAAATTGTAATATTAATTAAATATCAACCTAAAAAATATAATTATTATATTAAAACAATATTAAACATTATTAATCTATACAAATTTTAATTATATTATATTTTATTTGTGTTTATATTGTACTTTAATTATATTGGAAAGAATAGTATTAATTACTAGACATTATTAATGTTTAAAATAATAAAATATAAAAATATAAATTTCCACCATAAAAAAAATAAAATATAATATAATTCAAAGAATATAAAAAATAGAATTTAAATTAAAATATAGAGTTTAATTTAGAATATGTAGAATTCTAATAACACAATTATTCTCTCAATATATACTCTCAATATATAGTAGTATATTTTATATATGATTTACAAAATAAGACATTAATTAAAATTAAATTGTTCAATATATTTAATATACTAACACCTAACAATAATGTATTTGTAATATAATAATGCCTAACAATTGTTAAAAAATATATATTAATTAAGATTAAATTGTTCAATATATTTGTAATATAGATTTAATTAAATTCAATTTTTAAAAAACATTAATAATGTCTAGTAATTAATTACATAATTTTGACTATTTTTTCAAATACAATTAAAGTACAAATGTAAACATAAATAAAATATAATATAATTAAAATTTGTATAGATTAATAATGTTAGTATTGTTTTAATAGGAGAAGAAGCTTGTAATGGAGCCTACTCCAAAAATCATAACTAAAACCTTTCACAACTAATGAATGGTTCATAAGGCACAACACTTGGACTTAACCTTGATGAAAACTATGTGGTTAAGCGTGCTTGAGTTGGAGTAGTACTAGGATGGGTGACCTCTCAGGAAGGCCAGTGCTTCACCTCTATGAGCATCACCTAGATGCAATGAGCACTAAGTGGACCATTCATTGTCATGAGAGATGGGTTCTTGTGAACCACTACTCATGAATCATGGGTCAATGAGTTTGACTTGTAAAACTACACAGTTGAATCTTGATAGCAATATCAAAATTTGACATGTGGAAAATACAAGTTGATATGATTTCAAATTTGAATGTGTACCCTTATATATGGAAATTAAAATAAACAATGACACAAACAATAATGAAATCAAATGGATTACTTTTCAAATTCATATTCATGAAAATGTAAGCATTTTTTCTCAAGTCAATAGGCGTCTTGATAAAGATAACTCTCAGTGTGTTTTACCTATATTATTAATTAATTAATAGAGGAATTTGTGAAAGGTTATAATTACAACTACTATGGTAGACATGAATGCAAAAATGTGAAAGTAAAGTGAAAAAATTATAGGAGGAGGAAAGAAAATATCAACACTTACCACTCACAACTTCATGCATGTATGAATAATGTGGACACATAGAGAAAGCGTAACAAAGTTTTCATGCATTTGGAGAAGCTACAAAATTGAAACTATTTGTGACAAAATATAACTGTGCATGTATACTCAAAGAAAGAACCGATTCTCGCAGCTTTTAAAGTAAGAAAATCTTGTTTTGTTGTTTGATATAGGAAAGTTGTGTCTATGAAAAAAAATAGAAAAATTGGAGTTTTAATAGGAAACTTGATATAGCTAGTGACAGATAATACAGACTTCACAGTTATTGGAGTTTTGGGACCTACCGGTGTAGGCAAGTCAACAATTTTAAATGAGCTATATGGCTTTGACAGGAATACATTAGGTATGCCAATTTTACTCGCTCAAGATGCTTCAGTACTAAATCTTTTCCCAGTCACTTTATCTTGTAATGTGATTTTTTATTTAAATTTGGCTTGTCTGTGTTATGATTGAAATTGTGAGTCGACATGTGGGGGTTTTAAGGTTGTGATTTGAGGTTCAAGAGTTTAGAAATTTGTAGCATGAGTCGCACCATTGAATGTAATAAGCAATATGCTAACTGTAGGAAAAATTGTAAATGGTAGATGTGGAATGATCATCAAATTATAAGAACATGGTTAAACATAATGAGACTTGATCAATGCCCAAGAAACCAAGTAAATGACAAATAAAACATACCTGACCCAATATAAAATTTAAGTCAAACTAAACATGGATGTGGGAGTAAACATTGACAAGAAAATCAATCTGTTGAAATGGTCTTTGAAGTCCTAAACAGAGAGGATTGAAAATGAAATTATGGAGTACGATGCCTCAACATTTGCCTCTTGTTATTTTGTTTACACTTGTCTTTGCAAGAAATATCTTACTCTTACCTATTTACACAACCTAGACTTGTATTTGGCAGGTGTACTTCCACCATTTGCAGTTCAATCAAAAGAAAATAGAGCCATGGAAAGGCATTGTAGTGTTGGCATTGAACTTAGGATGTCTGTTGAGCGCTTTATTCTCCTTGACACTCAGGTTTGTTTTAATGTACAAGGAAAGCTTACAGCTTTGGTATTCAAATGTTTTAATGTGCTTCATCTGTGAGCTATGTTTGTTTCTCATGAAATTTCTTTCAATTCTATTCCAGTTGAAAATTTTTAAATCACATCACAAATTAACAAGTAAACAAAATTTGCTTCAACTGTTGGAGATCCACTATTTATTACGCTGTTGAGATTCTTAACAAGTTTGATTTCATTTCTCTGTAACTATTTAGTAACATTGTATAAGATTTCCTTTCTTTGTTCCACTACCATTGTACTAGGCTTTTATCTATGTATCAAATATCAGAAGGTTCGTTATTTGATGCCTTTATGGTCACTGGTTAGCTAACAGGCCTTTTAACTTTAAGAACCTGATGACTGAATTCTAACAAAAGGCCTGTAAAAGGACAATTTAATTTATATAAATGAAATCCATTTATGTAAAGCTCCAGGTGACCAGAGGTGCATGAGTTATTATCTGGATACCCTTTGATACCCTTTTATATTTTTAGATGGCTTGTATCCAAATGACACTGCTAAATAGTATCAATTAAGATTAAATAACCATAAACAACTTTATTCCATTAAAAGAATGTATATTTATGATTGTAGTATTGATATGATTGTAACCCGCAAAACAACATAAACCCAATTAAAACCCTAGCCACATAAAATCCCAACAAAAACTCCTACCACGAAACTATAACTAAAAAGCAAAATTGGTTCTAAATTACCCAAAACACTCATTGCCATTGCCAAAAAATTATAAAGAAAAAATTTATAGATTTCCTCGTTGATGATTTTGCTAATTTTGATCATGCACCATTGAAAGCTTTGAAAGCAACGCTTATATTGTTTCATTTGTGTAACAGCACTGCCTGTAGCAGAACTTTTCAGGCAAGAGTTGTATGGAAAGTAGGTGCAGTTATCACTCCATATGAGAAAGCAAAAGGAAGTTCAAATTCCATAGTTGCAATGGAGAGATTTAGCGGGGAGCTGGACAGTCAAATTCACTGTAATTCTGAAATGTGCAGCCAACATTTTCTGGCCACAGGATGTGAGCTACTAAAACGCACAAGAAAAGGTCACTCCTAAGATTGAAATTTTATGTGCAATTAGTTCATACAATACCCTCACGGTACATCAGCCTTCCTTAAGAAAATAATGGTACAATGTAAGATTCAATCAAACAACACAAAATGCACAGATGGCATGCTCAAATGAAGAGAATAGATCAAGCACATACCTTAGGATGCAGAGGTCTACAGGCCCCACATCCAGGGGAGAAGAAACTTACAACAAAAAGCTTATCTTGAGCATTTACAAGGGAATCAATCAATTCCTGGGCCGAGTGAACTTCTCTCATGTTGGGTGTGGTTCCTTTATCTCACCATCTCATTGTCCATGTTATACATGTCTGTGCTGCATAAACCTGAACACATAAAAGTACAGGGAGTTTATTAAAGAACATATCGGTAGGATGGAAGGACAGTGCAAAATGCCATTCTGAGCTTACAAGAACAATGTTGGACTACTATCTCCATGACGTCTCAACCTAGAACCTCCTTGATGGATGATGGAATAGGGGCCTGTAGAAAGAATAGACATCACTGAAAAGTTTGAATTGAGCCTAGTGACCTAAAATTGAACATCCAAAGACCAAAGTGTGGGGCTTAAAAAGTAAAAGAAAAATGAACACGGGAAAAGTTAAATAAATGACAGTTTTAAGTAACAATAAGATCTCTACGCTGTAAATTAAAGAACTTATGAAATTTAATGTAGTGAGATTCGAACTTACGTTTCTTCGTGGCCTCCCATCTCACAGCGCAT
The DNA here is from genome assembly GCA_007258455.2 of Sequoia sempervirens. Lineage (NCBI taxonomy): Eukaryota > Viridiplantae > Streptophyta > Pinopsida > Cupressales > Cupressaceae > Sequoia > Sequoia sempervirens. The sequence continues at coordinate 361,619,153 of VDFB02058242.1, read as the reverse complement.
AGGATATTGGTCAGATGCCGCCGCTATTTCTTTCCTTCTTTTCAAATTGCAAAGCTTGTAAATAAACTAAAAAATTCAGAGCAACCTGGAAAATAAACAAAAAGTGAGGCAGTTAGTTTGCTTCTAAAGAAATTTATGTTTCACTGTGACATGGGACTGTTATACACGTCTCACGAAAGGTTGCAAAAAATGCACAACTTGAGAGGACAATGGGTCTCGGCTTGAGAGGAAATAATCATAATCAAACTATACAATAGTTTTTGCCCTTATTCTATCCCGTGCATGTCTTGCCAGTTTTCGGTTGTGACCTTTCCTTTCACCTCCCTCCACAATCTAACGCGAGCTAAAAGTGGAGCAAATATCGCATTCATTTAAACATTTAATGATCGTGAGGATTTTTAAACATCCCAGATTTAATATTTCCATTTTTTTATATGTATATGTATATATTTTATTTAAATATAAATGACTTCCACCTGCCTATCATTTTCAATGAAGCTTCAAAAACTTTACGGAGAATATTCTTTGAATGCTTTCACTGTATAATGCCTCTGGCGTAATAACAATTATATTTTTTAGGTTGATATTTAATTAATATTACAATCTTGTAATACTTTTTTATTTAAATATATATTAACTCAATAAGTTTATTATTTATTTATTTATTTTTAATTATTATTTTCATTACTATCTATTTTGTATTTAATTGATTTTTATTTTTTTAAATTATATATAAAATATATTTTTTAACATTTAAAGAATAGTAAAAATTAAACAAACTGCATTTGCTTTTGACTTGGTAAAAATACCAAATATGATCTTGAGACTTTGAAACAAGACTAGGGAGTATATGAATGTTAGGGGAATGTAGGGAACCAATCCATTTTACATGAAGACCATCCATCTATGAAATATCATTCTGAACAAAAGGCCACTTCATAGGCTTGAGAATTTGCAAATAAAACAGTCCCAGAACCCTCCAACTTTGTGCCTCAAAACCTTATCAAAACTCATCATAGGGGGATGAAATTTGGCATACATGTTCAAATATGTCAAATGAATACACTTTCCAGGGGATTTGGCATGAAAATCAACTAGCTCCGAATTATGACCCTCCAAAGTAGGTCACTGGGGTAGATTTTTTAAGGGCACTTTTAAGTGTGTAAATAAAGTTTTGTCATGATGGGCACTCAAAATTTGAAAATTTTTAAGGTGCCATCATGTCTTATAAACCCACCAAATGCCTCATCTAACCACCATCAAACATCATTGACTAGATAAGCACATATCAGAGGAGTCATATTAGAGTCCCCTTGATGTAGCCTAAACATACACTAGCCTTGATCAACGTTGGGTCCCAGCATGCCACACATCACCTCCCCGCTTCCCCTCTATCTGACATGAGATGATAGTGGGTCCCCCATGGGCTAGCAGGGAATGGCTAGGATTAACCCAAACCACCTCATCTTAATCATTGATATGCCAAACCCTGATGCTCGTTGCCTTTACAAGATAATCGGCCCTAGTGATAGGTAAGACATGTGGCACTCACTCAATATCCCATTGGAATATTTTACTGGCTATTAAAATACAATGGGGGAGAGGGAAATAATTAAGATTGAATCACTTAGATCCAATCACCTACATTGAAATTTTAAACCCGCACATGTATAAATAATGTTCATAAAAGGGGGACCATTCCTAGGTAAATAACACTTAGGAAAAATACTTCCTCAACCTAGGGATAAAATATTTGAATGGGGTATCAAATAAAAAGGAAAGGTAAAAGGGTTGGTTAAGGAATGATTTCCTAAGAAATACGTTACAACTTGGATGACCAGGAATCGAGAGCAAGAGGTCAATAAGCAGATAGAACAAAAGTGCACATTAGGTTCAAGGGTTTAGGGTTTAAGCACATAAGGGTTTTGGAATACCTATCTTACAAGTTTAGAACCCTAATTATATACAATTGAGGAGTTTCAAAACCTCATAGACCTCAACACTTCAAAATTACCATGGATTTTGCAAGTTCCACCATTGGGCTATAGATTCAACCCAACCTTTCAAACCTCATTTGATATCCCTAGGCCACCAAATGGAAAGGGAAGTCAATACTTGTTCCTATCAAACACCAATATGTTAAAGGAGATAAATTCCTTCAACCAATAATTATTTTTGTCACACCATAGAAATACAAGTAGCCTCTTTCCTGTAGAAAAATATATTAGGTTACCCTTAAATGAGTTAGAACTTGCTCCATGTTTGGATTTGTTGTTACATGGTAACCACATCATATAGGCCACCTCACTGCCACCCATTATATTTTTTGATTTTGTAGCAATTGACAAAAACTAAGAACACTGATCAAAACCATATGAAACCATTATATCTTTATATCTTCTAAACCTCTCATATGAATCAAGGAAAAAAGAAAACACCTCCAATTGACATGGAAAAGAAAAATATGACATCTCATAATGCTAAAATGTGAAGGGAAACTCATCCTCAAACAATTCAAACTAAAAAATTTGAAGCTCATGCACATAAGGGACATGAGCAACCAAAAAATTACCACCTTGTTGCTACTCATTAGAACCACAAGTAGCACACTTAGAGTCCTCAATATTGATGTAGACCTTATCAATACATCCATTAGAATCATGAGAAATTATTTTTGAAGAACTATACTCTTCAAATTGTCTCTCTTCTTCAACCTCTTCACAATCTACTAAGGAATATGTATCACAAAAATTAGAATCATGACACACATCTATGGAACTTACCTTAGTAGCACTACTCCACCATGACCAATTTGAAGTCCATTATTCATGAGGAAGACTATAAGTTGCACCCCTTGAAAACAAGTTTTCATAGGCATCCATGTGCCTGAAACAATCACACTCCTCAAGTACAAACTCATCATAAATAACATCCTTAGTTGTACTAACATCTATCTTTCTATTTGTATCTACACATACAACTACATCTATGCTATCCTCATGTAGAAATTTAGTAACAACTTCAAAACTAGAACAAGGAACATAAGAAGGTGAGAAATCAAAAAAGGAAGCAAATTATTGTTCATCATTTACATCACCATCATGTGTGCCCAACACAATATGCAATTTGAATTGATCCATCCAATGAATCTTTGGCACACACATTTTATTCTTCTTCCATACTAATGCAACAATCATCAGAGCCATATCCCACACTATCAAATTGGAAATCACCATTAGATTCATCATTGCTTATTTTTTCTAGTTGAAAATCACCACATAATATTAGATTCATCTGATATAGAAAGAAAACTCTATACCTCTCTTGTTTCAACATCTACAAAAGGTATGACATCCAATTTTTTATCACTTCATCATACCTCACATTTTCCTTGCTATCATAACAACTCTCATTTGCACATAGTTCTTCTATAGGCTGCTCAAAAGTAGAATCTTCACCACTACAAGATGCATCATCACTCTTTTCTATACTAGAAAAACACCTAAAATAAATGCCATCACTTAGTCTAGATAGGAATAAATATCTATTCCTTTCTATCAACTTATCAATCATTTAAAGCCAACCATCGATCTCTCTAACTCTGGAAGGCTTCCATCTTTGTGGTATTGTATTCATTCCTAGTTCAAGTCTTTCACAAAATAAATCAATACATGTTGATTCATTAGGCCTGTCTAATTCTAGTATAGTAAACCAACATTCCATGATCTTATCATGAAAATTAGATGGGGATTCATCCTCATACCTTTCTATGTTCCGGGTATGTGTAGGATCATGATGGTCCAAAAAGTGGCAATATGATGGGTATGTGGCTAATGAATATTTTTTTTACCCAAATTTGATAAAATGAAAAGGGTTTTTAAAGGATATTATCAACTTTCCAATGATATAAATTATTCTTTATTTTTAATTCACTAAGTAATTATTATTCATTTTCTATTCAAATTATGATAAAAGTCCTGATTGATAGGCTAATTGAAAAAATCTATAGCTCTCAAATGGTGTCACATTTTTTGAATCCAAAACATGTGTCACATTCTATGCATCACATACTATAGGATTAAAAAGATAAAAAATGAATTTCATGAATTTTTGACCAAGTTAAGGTGGTCAAACATATGAGTTTTTATATTTTTAAAAAATTTGTAATAAAAAAATCATAATTAATTATTTACTTTGAAAATAATTACAAAAAAATATGCATCACATCACGGCATGAGTGCTCTACTTATATCTAAAATATTATAAAAAAATGTTATCATTTTATTGTGTTTAGGGTGGTCAAACAGACACCTACTTATTTTTTCCCTGAAATTTAAGTACCATTGCATTAAAATTTAAAAATTTTACCAAATAGATTTTTTCTTTTTCTAAACAAACCTAGTAGTTTAGAAACTAAATTCAATTTTCTATAGATTCTATTCTTACATATTTTTGAAATAATATAGATAACTTATTCAAATTTTTACGTCAAGTTGTCTAACTCTGACTTTTCTAATTTTTTTGCAACTTAAGGGCCTATTTTTCCCATAATGACCCTACACATACCCTTCCATAATGCATCCAGAGGTGAGAAAGTTTCAACCTCATATTCTTATTGTTCTTCATTTTCTTGATTTCATAGAGAGACACTATCATATAGAGATTCATTATTCACTTCACAAAATTGATCGATGCATATCTCTTTAAATGCATTCCATGAACAAATAGAATGTAGAGGAAGATTAAAAAACCAATCCTCCTCATCATTTTCTAAATTTCCTACAAAAAAATTTATGACAACCTCTAAACTTAGGAAAATATTCCTTTATCTATTTTGAAACAATGTTTGGATAACCATGGATTTTACTAAAATCCAAAGGGTTATATATCTCCAAAGAAAAAGGTTTCCTTTAAGGATATGATTATGGTTCAATCATGGTAGAATATCTTTTAGGGGAATCCATAAAGCACTAGATAAGGGATAATACTTACATAATTTATTTTTTGCAAAACTTCACACAAAATATTACAATAGGAAAATACCTAAAAACTATTGCAACCAACTCCTCTGATGATTATTTTTTTTGTAGTTAAAACCTCTTTGTTCAAGTGGAAAAGATCTTGAAGCAATAGAGAGCTCCTTCCAAAATCTAGGTATTTATGAGTTATCTCTACCAATAGAGCACCAAACATCAAGAGCACACTATAAATTTTATAGCAATCTCCCTCTTCAAGTATGAAAGTCCCTTTGAATCATTTGACCCAAACCTCATATCAAAAAACTTCTTGACTCTCCCAAATGGATATATCTCTATCTTCTTCAATGGAATCACCACTTCATGTGGCTTGCAAAAGTGTAATGCATATTTTTAGTTTCTCACCCACAAATTCTTGCACTTCTTTCTCTTTCATCCCCAATAGAGTCACCAATCTATTGGTGACTCAAATGAGGAGCTTCAACTAGACAACAATAACAAATACAACCAAAGATTCTTGTTCTTTCTTCCCCAATAAAGTCACCAATCTATTGGTGCTTTCAGCTGATGGTCTTGTTTATCCTAAAGGGTAGCTACTCCTTATGCTTAAAGACCCTAGGTTAGTGGCCAATGTAAATGAGATGATTGGAAAGCTTCTCTTCTTCACTTTAGGCTCTACAGGACCAAAGTGGGTATCCCTATATGTAAGAAAATCATCATACTACAATGGTGTAAGGCCTTTTATGGGATAAATCATCTACACAACCTTTTGTATTATTAGTGACTTCTAGTGATGTGGAAAGGACAAACAAGAAACATGAAAGGAAATCTAAACTAAGAAACTAGGGAAATGTTTTTGATTTAAAGATTTTGATTCTACCCTAGCTTCAAACTTTGTGAATCTCCTTGACCAATTCCTAATCCTTACAAATTTAGGAATAAAATAAAATCCTCCAATAGACCAACCATGGATTCTCCTAACCCTACTACCTTGCTATAGGAAACCAACAAAGGAAAACCATCACATTACTTATTAATCTATATTGCAGCAACAATACTTTCACTATCTTTATGCAAGCAATTACACCACTCCTTAAATGAGAGGAAATCACATAAATAACTCAAACAACACATGTTCTTGAAGCATCAAAACAACCCTTGATTAATTTTATTTAAAATATAATGTGAACAATACTTGGAGAACATGAAAGATTGAAATTTAGATCTGAAACAAAATACAATGTGTATTGTACAGTCATCTATTGTTATTACAGAGCATAACTTAAATCATTCTAGATCTATATCTTAAGGAATTACCCTATTCAACTTGACTCAATACAAAGAATTATAGAAAAATAGAAAACAAAATCATGGAAGGGAAACACTACTCCAAACCCCTTAGGTTAGAGAAAAAAATTCCAAACTCAAACAAGACAATAAATTTTTTTGTTATAGTGCAGGCATAACTCAAATTTGAATTTAAAATCCTTAACCCTAACTCTAACTAGGGTTATAGGAAAGAAACTCGATTGGATTACAAACAAAAAAAATTCCCCCAAAATAGAGCAATAACCAATGATAAAGCCCTCAGATAGCTTGAACACAATCCAACTTGATGGTGCTCATGAATGCAGGTATGGGTTCCCAGGAAATTCGTGATCAAAATCAAGAAAAATATACCCTAACAAAGACATTGACCTATGCAACACTTCAAGGGATGAATGTCATCGCTCAACAATCAATTTGGCATGGGTGGAGTGCAAAAATTTAATCTGGAGCTATCTTGAGTTGATCTGGTAGTTGAAATGTAGATGTACCATTACTATTTTGTGCTTACTCCTGAAATGAGGTAGCTAGCTATTAGCATTTGAAGTTTGGCCATTAGATGCAAAATGGAGGGATGAGATAAAATCCCCAATAAAGCTTTAAAACATAGTTGTTAATCTCCATTAGAACTAAGATCAATGGAAATAACATTGTCATCATGCATGATCATGCATCCCTTTATTGGCCCCAAGCACAAAATTGCAATACACTAAATGCAATAATGACCCTTGGATTGTTTCCCTTCAATCCTATCCATCAAAGATTGAAACTAGGCCCCACCAAATCTCCATCACCCATTGTGGAAAGGAAAAACCGCCTTTGAAACACAATCATGATGCACTAAGTATCTACGATATCTGTAAGACCATCTACCCCTAAAATCTACATAGTCCCTCACTACACCGCTAGCAAAGAACATGGGCCCACAAAATCCAAGTGGGTTGGCGGAAAGCTTCTAGTTGTCCTCCTTTGATGTTACCTTCCACTTTCATCTGACCTTCACTGCTCATCATGGGAACCATCTAATTTCCTTGCTTCACAACAACAATGTGAAGCGGCCAAGCGATATTCCACCACATGTCTAATGGACCCACCAAATTCCTTGTTTGACCACCATCAAACATCATTGAAGATATAACCACATATTTGGGGAGTAATATTAGATTCCCCTTGATGCAACTAAAAAATACACTAGCCTTGACCTACATTAGGTCCCACCACACTACACTTCACCTCTTCACTTATCCTCTATCTGAAAGGAGATGTTGCTAGCTACCCCATGGGCTAATGAGGAATGGTCAAGATTAACCCAAACCACCTCATCTTAACCATTGATCTGTTAGACCCCAATGCTCGCTACCTTTAGAAGATAATGGGCCCTATTGATAGGTAAGACACATGGCACTCACCTGCCATCTCATTGGAATATTTTAATGGATATTAAAATCAAATGGGGGAGCAGGGAATAGTTAGGATTGAATCATGTAGACCCAACCAACTTGCATTGAAAGTTTAAACTTGGATGTGCAAAAATGTTCATAAAAGGGAACCATCTCTAGGTAAATAACACTTAGGAAAAATACTTCCTTGACCTAGGGATAAAATATTTGAATGAGGTCACGACTGGAAAGGAAAGGTAAAGGGATTGGTTAAATAATGACCACCTAAGACATAAATTACAACTTGGCTAATCAAGAACTAGGAGCAAGAGGTCAACTAGCAGATAGAACAAAAATGCGCACCAATTTTAGGGATTTAGGGTTTAAGCACATAATGCTTTTGGAAGCCATATCTTGCAAGTTCAAAACCCTAATTAGATACAATTGAGGATTTTCAAAACCTTAAAGACCTCAACACTTGAAAATGACCATGGATTTTGCAAGTACCACCACAAAGAATCTGAAGCCTAAATTCTATGGGCTAAACAAGATAATTTGGAAGCTTGGAGAAGTTTCTTATGAGGTGGAAGTTCTGATAGATAGAAAAATTCAAAATATTTTTCATGTTTCATGTCTAAAGATTGTTTTGGAATTGAATATATCTCCTAAAGTTGAGTTAATGCCACTAATTGATGAAGGGAAACTTACTTTGATTCTAGAAGTAGTAATCGACACCTGAGTCAAGGATCTAAGAAATAGGAGCATAAAAAAACATCTTGTTCATTGGAATAATTTTCCAATCGAAGATGGAACTTGGGAAGTATGTGAAGTACTTGAGCATTCTAATTTGCATTCATTGAGGACAAGCAATTTTGAGATGGGGGGACTTGTCATGTCCCTTTTTCTAAAAAGACCATTACAAAATTAAATCTGGGAATCATGTCACATTTCATCATAGAAGGGTGAAATGAAATGTGGTCAAGGACATAAGATCAACCAAGAGCCATCTATACTCTGTCCAAATTTCATAACACAAGGATCAAGCTCCATAAAGTTATTGCAAATAGAAGGTCAACTTAGGTAGCAATCCAATTTCTCTTCATGGAACTAGGGCATATCAAGACATTGCTCGACATTTTTTTTAAAGAACATATCTAAATTTTTGGATTAGAACATGAATTCCTCAATGGAATGTGTACATCAAATCCAAAATTCATGAAGAATGGATAATTACTAGAAAGATAGCATCTTCAAAAGATCACTAGTCCAAGCTCTCTATATCAGAGTAAAATTGCTCCTACGATTTCCTCTACACTCCTCAATAGGAGCACATTTTGTCTTATGATTTGGAAAATAGCATCTATGATGAAACCCACATATCATATCCAGATATCAAGGGAAATGAACTTGATACTAGAAAGATATTGTTATTAGAAGATGACTATGTCAAGCAACTAACACTTGCTTTAGCAGGCCTAATGGATAAGACACCTCTAGATCATGTGACATCAATTATGAATTTTCAAAAATAAGGAAGGGGTGAATGAAGCATATGGATATGTCCATATGGTGGCATTATAACTCTAGAAGAATATACTTTGGCCTTAAGGATGACTGACTGTAGCATGTACAATTCAAATTCTAGGCTTTAGTGCCATTTTTGGCTTAAGGCAAACCTATTTCTTAAGGGAAATTGTTAGCATATAAATGTAGGTAGTCAATTCATGTAATAGGTATCAAATTTTAATGTCATTTTTTGTATTTTGGAACACTTGTGTTTTAAACCCTTGTATGGACGAAAACCCATAGGATTTTGTGGTAGTTGGATGAAAACCCAATGGTCACTAGTGTCATAGAATGAAACCCCTTTGGTTCCTAAGGGCATTCTCATTCAGGGATAGCGTTTGAGCTTTTAGGATTCTATAAAAAATTAATAATACTATTGTTGATCTATGGTAACCTTGTACATCATTTTGGATCATTGTGTGAGTTGTAATTTAAATAACACAAGTTTATAAATATATTTAAATATTATCTTTGTGTTCATATGTTGATTTGTATTGAATACAATTTAAAAATCAACCTTCTAGTAAAATTATATATTAGGGACATTAAACTTATTCCCTCTCTACTTCTCTCTATCTACCCCTCCCTCTTTCTACCTACCTCTTTCTCTTTATTTCTCTATTACTCACCTCTCTCTCCACTCCTACCTCTAGCTTTGTCTCTTCTTCCCTCTCTACTTCTCCCTACCTACCTATCCATCTATACCTATCTCTCTCCCTCCCTCCTTCACTCTCTCGATATCTCTACCTCTCTCTCTCCTCTCTCTATCTCTCACCCTCCATCTCTCTATCCAACCTCTCCCTCCCCCCTACTCTCTCTCTCACTTCTCTCTCACCTCTCTCTCGCTTCCTCCCTAAATCTCCCTCCCTTTGTCCTTCCCTCTCTACTTCTCTCTACCCCCTCCCTCTCTCTCTATTTCTATATCTCTCTCACCTCTCTCTCTCCATCCCTACCTCTCCCTCTATCTCTCCTTCCCTCTCAACCTCTATTTATATCTCCTCTCCTAATAATACAAAATATTTTAATGGTAAAAATACATAACCATCATTTTCCCCTCATGTTTTGGGCCCCATGATGATTAGGTTGTCTTTAACATATTAAATAATGTGTAAAATTACACAATATACATAAAAAATAATAAATAACCTCACCCATTTCCAAATCCCATCATGCATCATGAGATTTTAGTACATTCCATGAATAGTGTTTTCCTCTCTAGGTTGGATATGTGAATGCAAACCTAATCTAAATAAGATTTATGTTTGTTAATTTGATCCTTGAAATTATAAAATTTGATTTCACATTCACACTTTTCTTAGGCCCATTTCAGTAGTGATTATAAGCTAACTAAAGTGTAAATTATGTTAAATTTATCGCCAGGGTGATGTATTTGGAGACAAAACCTTATTAGAAATGGATCATTTAGAGACTAAATCAACATTATAAAAAAATGGTTGTGTTTTATTATTAGAAAATTTATGAGAGAATCACATTAGAATTGTTAGGGAATTTATTAGGGCACCTTATCCTTTAGGCTCTTTGCAATCTTGATTTTTATCTTTGATCTTGTTTTCTCTAACTATTGACGTAGTCATTTTCTAGGGGTTTGATCAAGAAGAATTTTAAGCTTCTAAATTAGTGAATTCCCAAAATTTTATAAAAAATGTCAATCCTTATAGTACTCAAACATTAGGGAAGCAAGGTGAAGAGTTTGTAAATAGGACAAAAAATATTTTCTTGATATCTGCAAAAAAATTTCTACATCATAATTAAAGCTAAGTGCTCACATATTTTTTATGTTAAATTTCTCTGAATATTTATAATTAATAACAATAATTATGGATTGATTATTACTAAAGAATTATAAAACTTATCTAATTAACTCAAATAAAATTTATTAAGATGTGATAAAATATTAACTAATATAATAATACAATTATTATATGTATGTTAAACTAAATGTATTATAATTATAATTAAAGGGTATGTGTAGGATCATGATGGGCCAAAAAGTGGCAATATTATGGGTATTTGTAGGGTATGTGGCTGACGACTTTTTTTTACCCAAAATTGATGAAATGAAAAGGGTTTTTAGAGGAGATTCTTAGATTTCCACCAATATAAATTATGGTTTAATTTGAATTTAATAAATAATTATTAATCATTTTCTATTAGAATTATGACTAAAGCCCTGATCGATAGGCTGATTGAAAAACATCTATAACTTTCAAACAGTATCATATTTTTTTTAATCTAAAACATGTGTCACATTCTATGCTTCACATACTATAGGATTAAAAAAAATAAAAAAAAATCATGAAGTTTTGACCAAGTTGAGGTGGTCAGGCATACGAGTTTTTATATTTTTTAAAAGTTGTAATAAAAAATTCATAATTAATTATTTACTTGGAAAAAAATTATAAAAAAAATGCATCACATCCATACATGAGTCCTCTACTTATATATAAAATATTATAAGAAAATATTATCATTTTATTATGGTTAGGGTGGTCAGACAGACACCTACTTCTTATTTTTTCCTTGAAATTTAAGTACTACTACATTGAAATTTCAAATTTTCACCAAATAGATTTTATTTATTTTTAAATAAACATACTAGTTTAGAAACTAAATTCAATTTTTTAAAGATTTTATTATTACATATTTTTTAAATAATATAGATAACTTATTCAAATTTTTACGTCAAGTTGCCTAACACTGTTTTTTCTAGATTTTTTGCCACTTAAGGGCCTATTTTTTCCATGATGATTCTACACATACCCTAAATAATATAAAAATTTATTATAATTAATAATTTGACAAAATGTCAATATTGGCATGGTGTGATGGTTTAAATGTGACTTTTTTGTTCTTGTCACCAAGGTTCAAACCTTGTTGGGGTGGTATTGTTGAGTGGTTGTATTGGGGATGAGGTCCCCTATTTGTGACCTCACTGATTCATAGTTTTGAGTCAAAAGTGTTTACCCCTTGAATAAAGAAATAAAAAATCAACTTAAATTTTAATGCTAATATATTAACTATATTATAAATATTATAATATATTAATATTAATATATCAAATTATTTTTTATTAATATAATAATACATTATTATGCATCAACAAGACATTTATCTAAGGATGCATTAACAATTTTGAAAATGATAATGTTTTCTCAAAAGAATACAATTTACTCTTCTATCATCTAATTACTTATATTTAATATGTGGCCAACAAATTTATAGTTGGATCCATTTGAACAATTTTTTTATAGTTTATTTGTATAGAGGATTTTATATCATTCATAAAGAACTTTTAGCTACATGATATGGAAGCGGAGTCTCTTCAATTAAGTATCAAAAACTAAAGAGTATCAATTTCATCAAATTGATTTAAAACACAATCCTAATCTCTTATGTTAAGACTTTACACTTAACAAATCTTAATCCCTAATCAAAATGAACTCTTAATATATAGAAAAAAGAAAAAACTGTCTGAAATTTGAGATGTGCTATAGCAACATCGAATATGCTAGATAAAAATTGTGAAACCTTAGTGGGATTGTTAGTTGGATGTTCCCTTACAATTGTCTTTTATGAAAGCGGGTATGAAGGATATTTACACACAAAATATTGGACGACTCTATTATAAAGATAGATTCCCTACTCCTAGGTTTGAATTATATTTGAATTCATTCTTGCCAACTATATCTATTTTGATATGGAATGTTTTACATTGTTTTCATATACTTTGCAAAGCCATACAATTCTAATTGGCATGGATATAATGGTGTATAAGTTCTCTAATGAATCCAGAGCTATTTATTCCAAAAAAGTTAGAGAAGAGGATTTAATTAGAAAAATATATATTTAAGTTAAATATACAAAAAATGGGTATACAGGCGTTAAATTTAGTTAAGATACGAACACGAAAACTTTGGATGCAAAATTCAAATATTGAACATCAAACAATTTGTTTGAAAATGAATTAAATTTAAGAAGTCGATAATAGGGTTTTACAATTTGGTAAAGATTGACTCAAAAAAATTCATTTAGTGTGACTTAGGCAATGACTCGAGGGGGAGTAAAATACGTCAAAAATCAGAAAAGTGATGTCTGTCCAAATCTCTGCTCTTTCCATACAGTTTTTGAGGTGTAGAAGGCCCGGTATTCGAGAGAGTAGGCTCGGTGCATTCACGACTCCACAACAATGAAAGAAGCGACTGAAAATTTTCATTGAGAGAGATAGTGAGACTATGAAAACTTCCATACTCCTTTTCTTTCTAAGGGGTATTAAATGGGAAGGCTAGTGCTGCAAAATTGTCCGAAGTTTCTTTATTTTGGTTCTCTTGTCAATAGGAAGATGGTGGACGATTGGAGGGCGATGACAGCTTTCTGGAATCCGGTGTCTTCCTTGTCTAAGTGGCTAGGCTATGAATATGATGGAAGGCTCGATGGTGGTTTTTATATTCGGGCCATCCTCGTAAGCTTTGTGGGCTTGTCATTTGGGTGTGCAATTACAATTGTGTATGTGGGAGCGGACTCCTGGTGAGCATTCAAACAGAGAAAACATTGGATTCATGGTGATTCTCTTGTTTTTGGTGCCCTTGCTCTACAGCTTCTCATGCTCCTCAACAAGCCCTCCATAGACTTTTCCTTCAATAAGATAACCAGTGGTAATGAAAATAAAACTAATATCCCATTGGAATACACTTGTGAGTATCTAAATGTCATTAACGGTAAATGGATATTTATTTTGATTGGAAGAGTCTCCACCTGTGTGTTGATCGATTGTTTGTTGCTGGGAGTAGCCTGTCCTCTTTCCACAAGTTTCAAAACTGACATGGCAACACTCTTCATTAGTTTCGCACTTGTTGCCATCTATACTATTTCCCACGAGCTCTCCATACTTCCTACAGCTTCTAAAATCTCTGGGTATGTAGCTTCTGTAGGTATACATCATTCTTACAATAGTCCTGCTCTACTCACAGTTAATAGATGTCTAACTCATCCGTGGAATTCAATTTTCATGGAATTGACAAATGCAATAATATTATTATCCATGGTAACATTAGCTCTTCTTCTAGGCTGTGCTGCTTTAGCTAGTATCGGTATCCATGAAATTGTATCTCGTAAGATACCTCTACTCTCTCCTTTCATGTTAATTCCTCATTTGTATCCACCCAAAATTTTGTGGGATAACATTGAAGAACAAGTGCTCAAGTCATGGATTATGGTTCGCACTTCCAATCCCCAATACATAATTTCAAGATCAATTCTCTCATCATCGGTCACCCTTATCATTATAATTTGTAATGCACTTCTAGTGTTTGAAATGGTCGGCTGCTCATACAAATCCCCCGACGATAAGCAATATGGAAAATATTATTATGAAGGATGTATACGACCCTCCATGTCAATTCCTCTAATCCTTCATTATATGGTGATATTTTTAGGATCCTCAGTGATATATTGCAAATGTTGTCAGAAAATTTATTGCTCTTGACCCTCTTCCCATTGCCACCTACCTGTCAGGAGCATTTTCTGTCATTGTAGCTGGAAGATTGTTTTAGGGATTGCTTTCCCAACTTGCTCCTGATGTGCAGCTTAGTCTACAAAAAAGTTAATGTTAGTAGGTAAATTCAAATTTGAGAGGGAATATTTTTGAAGAGACAAAAATGAATTGAAGGAAGTTAGTTCTATTAGTTGGACAAGAAGAAGTTTTATGTGCAACAACAGTTTGTAAATAGAAAATGTTTTTGTTTGAGTTCTCTATGTGATTTAGAGAAACTCTTGAATAGCAACAACTATATTTTATTTGTATGTGAGCACTGATTGCTCCTAGAAGAGCTCAGTATAGCTCCTAACAGTGAGCTCCCAGAAGCTCTTGAAGTTATTTCATTTTGAGTGCAGCTCCAAATTTCTACATGTTTAGTTTATAAATAATAGATTTTTTTTTAGTTTGAAAGCATTTTGTAATTTTATTTTTTTTGGTTAATACAAAAATCTAATATTACATGCCTAGATCTATGTGTCTCCATTGAGCTTATTTTTGCTTATTCCACATTTGGGTTTTCTAGTTTGACTAGAAAACAAAGTAGCAACTCTATGTTATTTTGTGCATACAGAAATTCTGACATGGTATTAGAGCCATAGGCCCTATTTCTTCATGAGTTAGGGCATTTGTTTTGTTTGGGTTTTTAAAAATTTTCTTGTTGGAGACATGGTTGGAGATGAAGCGAAGAGTTGGCAGCAACTACCATCCTTTAATGGATAGAACTATGATGTGTGGGCAAAGAAGATGAAGACCATAATGGTTTCCAATGATTTGTGGGATTTTTTGATTAGTGGGTTAAATGATGTAACTGATCCTGTAGCTTATACAGTTCTCACAAACAACCAAAAGACCCAGTTGAAGGAGTTGAGGAGGAAAGATGCAAAAACATTAAGTCTCATAGAAGCAGCCTTGATAGAGACCATTTTTCCTAGAATAACAATAGCTAATTATGCAAAGGGAGCTTGAGAAATACTCCAAACTAGTCACAAAGGGACTAATAAAGTTATATTGGTGAAGCTCTAGATGCATCGAAGAAATTTTGAGACTATTGAGATGAAGGACAGTGAGTCCATCTTAGAGTTTCACACGACTCTCAAATTTGATAAACCAGTTGAGGGTGAATGCAAAAGTCATGGATGACTAGAGGATTGTGGAGAAAATCCTTAGGAGCTTACCCACAAATTTTGATGTGGTTGTAATTGCCATTGAAGAGGCAAAGGACCTCTCAATGTTGTATGTTGATGAGCTGATGGGTTCACTGTAAACCCATGAGTAGTGCCTGAATAGGTCTACTACTTCTTCCCAAGAGAAAGCTTTTAAATATCATTCAAATGCAAGAGGAAAGGGGAGAAAAAACAATGGTGGAAGGAGTTCAAGAGGTAGAGATCGTGGCAACTTTGGACAAGAAAATTTTGGAGGAGAAAGCTCAAGATGAGCAAACAACCAAGAGGGAGCGAGCAACTCTCAGACCAATTCCCAACAAGGAAAGAAGAACAATAGTTCAAATCAAAAGAATGACAAAAGCAATGTTGAATGCTACTGTTGTCATAAATTTGGTCATTATGCAAGTGAGTGTTGGAAAAATCTCAACAATTAGTCAAAAAAAATGCAAATGTGGCTAAAGGAAATTAGTCCACAACCTTCATCATGTGCAACATTGGTGAAGAAGGCAACCCTGAAGTCTAGTATTTGGATAGCGGTTGCAACAACCACATGAGTGGTAATGAAAGTTTGTTTTCTATCATTGATAAGAATGTAAATTTAGAGATAAGAATGAAGAACAATGGATTAGTTCTAGTTTTGGGCAGAGGATCTATCATGATCCACACCAAGCAAGGTGAAAATAAGGAGATACATAATGTATTTCTTGCTCCTAGATCAAAGCATAACCTCATGAGTGTTGGACATCTGATCCAAAATAGATATAAAGTGTTGATGGAGAAGGGTCAATGCAATATTTATGACAAGAATGATAGGATGAAAATTTTTGTAGCAGTTCAAATGATGAAGAATCAAATTTTTCCTTTTAAGATTGAGACGTGTTTCTCATCTCAGTTCATTGTTGCACCTCTCATGAATGAGAAATGTACAACAATACAACAAGTAGCCCTTAGGAGCACCATTCAAGACCCCTCCAAGTTAAGGCATCTCAGGGATAGACATTTAGGCTATGCAGGATTAAGTATTTTATCCAAGAATAAAATGATTGATGGTTTGCCAAGAATAGTAGAGCCAAATGTTAAGTGTGAGGCTTGTATTTTGGGCAAGCAACATAGGAAACCCTTTCAATCGAACAACTCTACAAGGGAAAGAGCACCATTGGAGCTAGTGCACATGGATTTGGTAGGCCCTATGCAAACCTTATCTATTGGTAAAAGCCAATATTTTATGACCTCCATTGATGATTACAGTCATAAGACGTGGGTCTATTTTTTACAACATAAGTCTAAAGCGTTTGATAAGTTTTTATTGTTTAAGGCCTAGGCTGAAAAGGAGAGTGAACATTTTATCAAGGTGCTAAGGTTAGATCGAGGGGGAGAGTATACCTCCAATCAGTTTGTAAATTTTTTGCAAGCAAAATGGCATCAAGAAGGAGCTAATAGCCAATTATACTCTACAACAAAATGGAATGGCTGAGAGAAAGAATAGGACCATCGTAGAGATAGAAAAGAGCATGATGAAAGAAAAAAGACTCCCAATTGAATATTATGGAGAGGCTATAGCAACAACTGTATATCTGATAAATAGAATTCCAACAAAGGAGGCTTGTGACAAAATCCTACAAGGGGGCATGGACAAAATGCAAGTGGATGGTTGAGCACTCAAGAGTATTCAAGTGTATAGCATATGCTCATGTGCCTAAAGAAAAGAGGAAAAAATTGGATGATAAGGGTGAGAAGTTTATTTTCACGGGCTATAGTGAAGATTTTGAAAGCCTATAGGCTGTATAACCCGATCACCAAGAAAATAATCATAATTAGAGATGTGGAGTTCCTAGAGGATGAGTCGTGGTAAGAATTGATAGTTTCTAATAGCTCAAAACTATTCCTGATAGATCCTGAAGAAGAAGGAAAAGAACAAGAAGTGTAGCAAGATGAATGTGCAATCTCTCTTGATAGCTCTAGATGAGCTCCTAACAACTCTCAGTGACTCTTGATATCTCCTGATGTAGGTAGAAAATCACAAATAGCTAGAGAATTGGCCACAAAGAGCTCTTGATAGCTCCTAACAACTCTTGACGTGAGCAGATAGAAAAGAAAGCATCCATAGATAGCCAAAGGACTGGCTCTCGAAAGCTCCCGATAGGGTCTACTCAGTAGAGCAATAGTAATAGTGAAAGTTCAGACCCCACTCTCACCTCCCTAATGCCAAGAAAGACCAAGAGTCTATGGGAGATCTACCAAAGTGATAGGTATGATGAAGAATTTTATGAGTGTGAATTTTGCATTATTTTCTCATAGTGATCTAGTTTATTTTAAGGATATTGTGAAAGAGGAGAAATGGTGTGAGGCCATGGATGAGGAGATAGATGTAATAGAGAGGAAAAATACATGGGAGTTAACTGTTTTGCCTCCCAAAAAGCAAGTTATTGGAGTAAAATGGGTCTACAAGACCGAAAATAATGTTGAAGGAAGAATAGAATGGCATAAATCATGATTGGTTGTCAAGGGGTACAAACAACAATTTGGGAGAGACTATGGTGAGACATTTTCCCCTATTACAAGGATGGAAACCATGTGGGCAATCATAGCAGTTGTAGCCTATCACAAATGGAAGGTGTTTCAAATGGATGTCAAGTCCACCTTCCTAAATGGAGTATTGAAGGAAGAGGTATATGTGGAGCAACCACTTGGATATGAAGTTTTTGATCAAGAACAAAAGGTGTATAGACTGAAGAAGGCCCTCCATGGGTTGAAGTAAGCTCTACGAGTATGGTACAATAGGATTGACTCATATTTGATGAGCAATGGCTTTAGTAAAAGTAATGGTGAGCCCACTCTTTACATCAAGGTAGCAAATGGTAAGATTTTGATTGCTTTCTTGTTTGTATATGATCTATTTTTTACTCAAGATGATGATTTCCTCATTGCTGATTTTAAAGAGGCCATGGAAAGAGAGTTTGAAATGATTGATTTAGGTCTCTTGAGATATTTTCTAGGCATAGAAGTAAGAAAAATGCATGATGGTATATTTATCTCTAAAGAAAAATATGTAAATGAAATCTTGAAGAGATTTAGGATGCTTGAAAGCAATCCTTCCCCAACACGAATAGCTATAGGTCTAAAGTTGAGCAAAGAAGATTGTAGGAACAATGTGGATCTAACTATGTTTAAAAGTTTGGTTGGAAGTTTAATGTATTTAGCTACAACTAGGCCTGATACAATGCATGGAGTAAGTCTTATTTCCAAATTTATGGAGACTCCAAGGGACACCCATTGGCAAGTAGGTAAGATAATCCTAAGGTATGTGAATGGCACCAAAGAATATGTCATAGTGTACAGAATAGCAAATGAGTTTGGGCTAGTTGGATACATGGATAGTGATTGGGTAGGAAGTTTAGATGATAGGAAGAGCACATCTAGATATGTATTTCTTTTGGGATCGAGAGTCATTTCATGGGCTTCTAAGAATCAACCCATAGTTTCCCTATCAATAGATGAGTCTGAGTATATAGCAACAAATGTAGCAACATGTCAAGCTATTTGGCTAAGAAGAATCTTGGTAGATTTGAAAGAAGAACAAGAGGATGGAACAACATTTTTTTGTGATAATGTTTCATCAATAGCTTTGACGAAAAAATCGTGTGTTTCATGGAAGAAGCAAGCATATTGAAATTAGGTATCATTTTATTAGATAATTGGTTGGGGATGGTGAAATCAAAATGGCATTTTGTAGGTTTAAGTAGCAACTAGTAGACATATTCACTAAGCCTTTGAGTAGGGACAACTTCGAGCACCTAAGAAGTAGATTGGATGTTGTTGATTTGGATCATGATTGATCTTATTTCATTAGCTCAAGACAAAGAGGGAGTGTTGAAAAATTTATTGCTCTTGAGCCTCTTCTCGTTGCCACCTACCTATCAGGAGCATTTTTTGTCAGTGTAGCTAGAAGATTGTTTTGGGGATTGCTTTGCCAACTTGCTCTTGACATGTAGCTCAGTCTGCTAAAGAATTAATGTTGGTAGGTAAATTCAAATTTGAGAGGGAATGTTTTTTAAGAGAAAAAAATGAATTGAAGGTTGTTAGTTCTATTAGTTGGACAAGAAGAAGTTTTATGTGTAGCAACAACCTGTGAACAGGGAATGGTTTTGTGTGATTAAGAGAAGCTCTTGAACAACAAAAAATTTATTTTATTTGTACATGAAGAGTGATTGCTCCTGAAAGAGATCTATGTAGTTCCTAATAGTGAGCTCCTAGAAGCTCTTGAAGTTATTTCGTTTTGAGTGTAGCTACAAATTGTTGTGTATTTAGTTTGTACACAATAGATTGTTTTTCAGTTTGAAAGCATTTTGTAATTTGTTATTTTTTTTTAATACAAAAATATAATATTGCATGCCCAGTTCTGTGTGTCTCCATTGAAAATCAATTGGAACATGATCCTCCTTATGCTAAGTATAAAAGGATTGTGTTTCCATGAAAGGGGAAAATGCTAATAGGTTATGGATTTCCAACAAAACATCCATTCAAGAATTAAAGAAGTGGTTTGGAAAGGGGGAAGAAGAGGGAAAATGATGTAATGAGTTAATTACATTGGTCGCTAATAAATCTTCTACAAGTTTCAGCAGACAAACATTTCTCAAGGTTACTCATCCCCTTAGATTAGAAGTGGAGTCAAAATTAAATGTAAGTCACTACTCTTGCAAGATGACCACAGTCACAATACTGAGTCTCATTTTTGAGCTTTCCACATTTATCCATAATGAGAGTGAAGGAAAAAATATGGTAGAAGAAGTTGTTAAACCTTGCTCTCAAGCATGCAATATAATGGATGTGGTTGAATATTCTGAAAGTGAAGCATTTGTGCTTATCAAAGTCATTGGCGAATTACTGGACAAGCTAAAGAAGGAGCACAAATGGCTGGATCACCGTCTTCCCATAAGCGATTTAATTGAAAAGTCTCTAGAAGCTTCTAAAAGGTCTATATAAAATCTATTTGCAAGAGGCAAAGAAGTAGCCAATGCATACAATTCAAGAGCGTGAAAGGATGTGGTAGTAGCTTATAGTTTGTTTAGGAAATTCTGAAGCATAATAAATGATTATGAATTCAACATTGTGGAAGGATTGGTGGATGGACTAGAAGGGATGTTGGAAGATGTGATTAGTTCATGCATTTTAAAGGAAACACAAGTTTTAGCTGAGGATTGTAAGAAATGGGTGACCAATTTGGAGGAAGAGCGCATTTGGAAAGCTGCAAAAGTTGTTGGAAAAGGAAAGGCCATAGTGGAGAAAACTGGGGTAATATTAGAAGTGACCCCATACTTCAACACTAATCAACCAGCCAATGGTAATGGGAGACATTCTTTTAAATGGTACCATAAATTTCCAACCATGACTAGATAAATTATGGTTTTGCTTTTCAGGATTACTATTTACCCAATGGTCAGGACAGGGCTAGTAGACTAAATTTTCGTCATGTGGTTGAGGATAATTTGTATTTTCCTCCTTGAAGGGAAGAGCAGCCATTTAGTAATTTAATTCTTATCTCGAAGAAGAGTAATTAAGTATTATACTTACATATCAAATTGGTTCACCAATATATTATTCTCCTATTTTGTGTTTATGTTTAAATTTAAATTTGTGGCCGTACTGTACATTACTATAGAATTTCAGTAAATGTTATTGTGGACAAATGCATAACACATTTTAAAGTTTACTATTCAAAATTATTTCATTTTTTAAATTTTCAAACGTATCTCTCACTCTTCCTTCAATAGCAAAACAATTCTTTTCAAGTCTATTAAATTGATAATAATGTCAAATAAAAATATAGTGACTTCCATTAACTAGATGCCTAAATAGTTGGGCATAATATATATTTGTAGAAGTGAAATTTTTGATAAAATTTTATTTTATTTTCTTTATTTTCTTTTTGGGATGTTTAATAGTTTAGATTTTAAATGGTTTATTTTTATATAAAACTACATTGATTTTAATAATGCGTCTTTTTTTTCTAAGGATTCAAATTCAATGTTTAATAATTTTGTTTCATAGTTGAAAACACAAATATATATGTCATCCCAAATCTTTTTTTAAAATCATAAATATTATTATGATTCACATTTTCCAAACTTCAAATTTGTGACATCTCATTTTTAATCACAGTTTAGATATATTTTTAATGATTAAATAATTGTTTAGGATGAACAAAATCAATATTTTAAATGTTGCATGATGGGTATGTGCAGGATCATCATGGAAAAAATAGGCCGTTAAGTGGCAAAAAATTTAGAAAAATCAAAGTTAGGCAACTTGACTTAAATTTTTGGATAAGTTATCTATATTATTTAAAAAATATGTAAGGATAGAATCTATAGAAAATTGAATGTATTTTCTAAACTACTAGGTTTGTTGAAAAAAATTCTATTTGGTGAAAATTTGAAATTTCAATGCAATAGTACTTAAGTTTGAGGGAAAAAATAAGAAGTAGGTGTTTGTCTAACCACCCTAACCACAATAAAATGATAATATTTTTTTATAATATATTAGATATAAGTAGAGGACTCATGTCTTGATGTAATGCATATTTTTTTATCATTTTTCTCCAAGTAAATAATTAATTTTTATTAAAAATTTCAAAAAATATAAAAACTTGTATGTTTGACCACCTTAACTTGGTCAAAACTTCATGAAATTTATTTTTTCTTTTCTTAATCCTATAGTATATGAAGCATAGAATGTGACACATGTTTTGGATTAAAAAAATGTGATATCATTTGAAAGCTATAGATGTTTTTCACTCAGCCTATCAATCAATACTTTAGTCATAATTCAAATAGAAAATGAATAATAATTACTTATTTAATTCAAAGTAAAGCATAATTTATATTGGTGGAAATCTAAGAATCTCCTTTAAAAACACTTTCTGTTTCATCAATTTTGGGTTAAAAAAAGTCGTCAGCTACATACCCATTATATTGCCACTTTTTGGCCCATCATGATCCTGCACATACCCTGATATTGTGATAATGGATATTACATTATTTTTTATGATAGATTTAATGTGAAAATTTATATTTTATTTGATTTAAAATAATTATCTTAATAGCAAACTAGCTACTATTTGTATTGATTTGTGGTGGATACAAGATAATGTTTCCCACCTCTAACATTTTGAGGGAGAGTATTATCTAAAGAGAAGATGATAGATGGTGACAATATGGTAGTTGAACCTAATTTACTATGAACCTCACACACTTACATTAATCAATAATATGAATATATGTTAATGTATGATTTTTTACAAAGGAATATGTTAGGTGTCATCAAAATATAGTTGTAATGGTTTACTTGATATCATTCAATTTAAAATTTTACATTCAAGTGTTATAGCAATATCAGTATATAATTATAATTTCTAGTTTCTTACTGTAACAAATAGGATAAGAATGTGTGTATTTATATATATACACACACTTTCTAGGTTAGATGTCACTCTTAACTTAGCATCACTCTAAATGATCAAATTAGTTAATATGAATTTAATTACATGACTTTATTGTAAAAGTATTATTAAGTTTTTGTGTACTTATATATATTTTTATTATGTTTTATATTTTTAAATTTATCTATGGTAACCTCTATTTGGAGTGGGTGAGTGGTTTCATTATGCCACACTCGTCATAATAATAGAGCCACTATTACAATTTTTTTGGTTGCAAAGATTATGGGAATTAACAAGGGATGTGTGGAAGGAATTTTCAAGGAAGTAATGAAAAGAGGAGTTGGGTGTTCCATGCAAGGCATTCATTTTCTCTATGGTAATAGCTAAAGGGAAGGAAAGATGTTAGCAAGACAGGGAAATTTAGTTTTGGTTCCAATTGCATTAGGATAGAAGCTCTTCAAGTATCCTTAATAAAGTATATTTGGTGCATCTCCTACAATCAATAAAGGATGTTGGTTAATATTATGTCTTGCTATAGACACTCCACGCTTTTACTTAAGTAAAATAAGTACCCATCATTTTTTTCTTTTTCTTTTTCTTTTTCTTTTTCTTTTTTCCTTCTTGGATTCTTTCCTTTCCTTTCTTTCTTTGTCTTTTCACTTTGTATTTTTCCCTTTTTGTGTCTTATATCGAGATTCCCTTTTTCACTAGGATCCCAAGTTTTGTTGTTGCTCCCAACCCTTCTCAGGTCCTTTGTATTTTAACTCTTTTCAGTAGAGTTTCAGGTCCCAAAATGATCAGTGGAAAATGTTCCTAATTTCCACATTCTTCTCACAACTCCACTCTTGATCTTCTTTTCATTTGTTTGTGCTTTGGAACTTTAGGTGGTTTTGAGTCATTGGAACCAAAGTCCTAAAGTTTAAATTCTCCTAAAACTTCAACTCCCACCTATTGCATTAATGAAAATACCATCAAATTTTATGACAATGGTATTTAGTTGATTAAGATCATATTTTGATATTTATTGTGAGTTTGTATGTGTTGGTCTAAACTGGGGTGATTTTTTATGTCATGTGAGAGGTTGAGCTCTTTGGGTTGTGTTTGTTTTTCTTCCTCAATCTGTTCATGGTTTCCAAGTTAGTTTCATGGTTTTTTTTTCTCATCTTGATTTCTTTGTTTGTGTTTTTTGTGTTTTCTTTTTGTACTTTGTCTTCTCTCCCTTTTATTTTCTTTCATTTTCACTTTCATTCTATTTTCTAGCTAAGTTTAGGTTTAGTTTAGGGTTAAGTTTAAAATTTTGGTTAATAAATGGACCATTTCCAAGATTTTTTCATTCAATCGGGCCCTAGTATTCAAAAATTTCCCTAGGTTTTGAGCAACTAGCCATTAGGTCTTTTTGATATCTTAAGTCCCTTATAGATTTTTTGGTTTGAATGTTTAATTGGTCAATTTTTTATCAACAACATGAGTTCAAGGAGTCTTTTTCAAAACAAGTTTAGGAAGAGAGGGAGTTCATAGAATTTATGATATTGGAACTTGTATCTTTCATGAACTTGGAACACCCATGAACTTGCAAATACAATCCTAACATCCTAATTCTGCTAGAGTCTAGATTCTATGTTTCAGTGATGAATTCTTATCAAAAGGAATTCCCTTTGGGAGCTTAGGTCCCAATGGGATTTTGGTTGCTTGTCCTAATGTACTTTGTTCTCCTGAAATTCCAATCTCCACTAAACCATTGAAAATATCCTCACAAAATATCAATCCCTAGTGAACCTTTTGTCCTAGATCAAAAAATATTTTGTTTGCTTGAACTTTCGATGCCCAAAAATTTTGACAAAGGAAAATTATTGAGATTTCATATTCTTGATAGTGTTATGGTATACTAAAGCCTCATGCCCCACATCCATCCAATGTCTTGACTCCTCCAAATGGTCATCCAATGTTGTTTCAAGACTTCATATCATGATTAGACTCTTGATTTTAGTGCCTAATATCTACAATCCTTATAGAACCCTAATTTTTACACTACTTATTAAAGCACTCAAATATAGGGTATGTGCAAGACCATGATGGGCCAAAAAGTGGCAATATGATGGGTATTTGTAGGGTATGTGGCTAACAAAATATTTTTACCTAAAATTGATAAAATGAAAAGGGTTTTTAAAGGAGATTCTCAAGTTTCCACCAATATAAATTATGCTTTACTTTGAATTTAATAAATAATTATTATTCATTTTCTATTTGAATTATGACTAAAGTCTTGATTGATAGGTTGATTGAAAAACATCTATAGCTTTCAAACATTATCACTTTTTTTGAATCCAAAACATGTGTCACACTCTATGCTTCACATACTATATTATAGGATTAAAAAAAAAAAATTGAATTTCAGGAAGTTTTGACCAAGTAAGGTGGCCAGATGTACAAGTTTTTTATATTTTTTAAAATTTGTAATAAAAAATTCATAATTAATTATTTACCTGGAAAATAATTACAAAAAAATATGCATCACATTGGGACATGAATCCTCTACTTATATCTAAAATCTTATAAAAAATATATTATCATTTTATTGTGGTTAGGGTGGTTAGACAGACAACTACTTCTTTTATTTTCCCTAAAATTTAAGTACTACTGCATTGAAATTTCAAATTTTCACCAAATAGATTTTTTTTTTAAATAAACCTAGTAGTTTAGAAACTACATTCAATATTTTATAAATTCTATTCTTACATATTTTTAAATAATATAGATAACTTATTCAAATTTTAAAGTCAAGTTTTTTTTTTTATTCAAGGGGTAAATGCTTTTGACTGGAGCTATGAACAAGATTCAACCACTCAACAATAACACCCCAACAGGGTTTGAACCTTGGTGGAAAGAAAATTAGTGCCACCAATAAACCATCACACCATGCCAATATTGGCAAATTTTAACGTCAAGTTGACTAACTCTAATTTTTTTGGTCTTTTTGCCACTTAAGGGCCTATTTCTTCCATGATGATTCTGCACACACCCTATAAAGGTCCCTTTGAAACTTTGGGACCTAATAAGATTTTATCCTCTTAGTCTATTCTTTCTCAAATCCTCATGTCTTTTCACAACTCACTTTTCCAAAGTCATGAAAAGTTAGAATTTGATATAGTTATCATGTATGTAGGTATCATAAATGTTTGAAGAAGTGGAGGAAAGGATTGAAGAGTAGGTAGCTTCATAGGAGATGATAGATAAGAAAGGAAAAGGGTAAAAGTTGATAAGCTTTCTTTGAATATGAAGTAGAAATTCCAAGGGGTATCTAAGGTATTCAAATTTACCTTAGATGTGATAAGCATCATAGATAAAGAATTCAAGAATATTTACTAGAAAACATTTGAAAAGGACACATTTGGTGAAGATGTTTCTCTTAGGTCAAGAAAGATAGCCAATTTAGGTTTGACTCATGTTGATTCTTTCCCATTAGCAGTGTAGTGCCCAAAGCTAATCCTAACTATTACACAACAATATAACCCATATAGTAGAAAGTTCCATCACCCTTATGGTATAGATATATCCTTGATCAAGCTTCTTCAATGATCAGGATAACCATTGATCTACCTCCTCATAGATAGATAAACCTAATGACTAAGGAGAAGGCTATATCAACATATCAAATGGATGTGGGTAGTAATTTAAGGAATCTCAACAAATGTTGGTTGAGGGTTGAAAGTAATTCAATAAAAAATATTCTTGGGAAACTCACTAAAGAAAGCTTATATTCAAAGATCAAAGACATTATCACACTTTTAAGTATACCCTTTGGAAACGAAGATTCTAGGGCATATGAAACATGGATATTTCATTTTATCAATATTATATTGAAAGGAGACACCTTCTTGGATCAGGGGAAAGTTGTATCTAACCAAATAGCCACACTAATCAGTACCAAAAAATTCTACATGTCATCATGAATTGTGTGCCTCATAGCCAGAGTTAGAAAATTTACCTGGTTAATGACATATGAAATAAGAGGAAAAGCACTAAGAAAAGTAAAATATGGGAGTTCTATCCTCAATTAGAACTTAATGTGGTACAAAATCACTACAAAAGGGTAAATTAGTCCTTCCTTTATCCTACAATCAATCAACTCATAGGTGATGTAGGATTCAAAAAAATTTAGGAGGTCATGTTCTTGATTAAAGGATAGGGACAATGATTTATCTAGCTCCCTAGGTCTACATATATAAGAGTATATAGATTTTAGAAGGAACCCTTCCTTTTCTCTAGATGATGGATCAATAGAATAGTTCTAATTGAATTTCGCATGCAAATAATGGAGGTACATCTCAAGTTGGGATCAAAGCACAAAGCTAGAGTTAAGTGTATACTACATTTGGGATTTTGTGAATTCTCTTCCATACAAGTAGCTAAAATAACATTAAGATAGCTATAAGCTCTTAACCTTAAGTTGATGGCACCCACCACCTTGTAGATGCCCAAAAAACTCAACTAAATTAGAGCTAGCAAGTCGAGAAGGGAGATTGTGTTATTGTAAGCAACTCACATAATCTTTGTAGAGGTATAAAAACTTGTTGCATGTCAAATATTGTTCTATAGGAACACAAAAATCTTTCAAGTATAAAATCCTATGCTGCAAACAAACTATTAGCTGCTAAGAGAAAAAAATCTATGTGATAGATAATAAAAACATATGTTGCAGGGATTTTAACTACATAATAAAAATTCAAAAAATACCCAAATGTTTACCCACAAAATATAATCCACTTGAGCATCATTACTACTTATGATTTAGAAATAACACACACAATCCAAGAAGATACTTGAATTTATTTTTATTTTTGAGAGAATGATATTATATTATATTTTAAACTCAAAATACATCTTTTTCAATCATTTGTACACATTTACAAAGTATTGGAGGAAACCTACGATTCCTTTGTTTTTCTCTTTCTTCCTCTTGGTCTATCATGTGCTCCTTAGTTCCTCCTTATCCTTTTCTTTATCTTCTAATTTTTAATCTTTTTTTCCTTTGTTGTCCTCTCTGTTATCTCTTCTTCTTTTCTCTCTTGTATTCTATTTTCTTTTCTTTTCTTCTACTCCATGAAACCCAAAAATATAGAAAATTCCTCTCCAAAATTTTGTGTAAACTTTGTGCAATATACAAAAATTAATCATTAATATCTAACTTCCTAATTTTGAGTTCAAAAGTCCCACTTAGAGTTGTTATTTTTCATTTCTCCTTGTTGTTGGTCATTTAGAAGCCCCATGAGTAGACATTTTATGCCCACAAAATAAACAAAATCAAATTTCAAAATTTAATAGCTAATACATGGTGGTTATTGAATAAAATAATAACAAAAAATTCTAAAGTATGATGCCCCTACATCAAACTACTAAGGTAGAAAAAATTATGAGCTCTTTCTCAATAAGTAAAAGTTTGTGTTGCTATAGGTTAATGATCTTATTTTTGTAGGGCATGTGCAAGAGTTGGGTCCACAAAATGTTCACAAAGTGGAAATGTTTTTCTTGATTTTTCAGAATTTGTCATAGTTGGATTTAAAATTTGAAGCACTTACACATTGAATCCTAAAAAAGTTCAATAATATGAAATTTAGTATTTTGTGTCTAGTTTCCAAATATATAATTTATTATAATACCCAGACGATACAAATTAATTTTTAATAGGCATATATAAAAATGACATTTTTAAAGTCACTTTTTTAGAACCATACCATGCACATGTATGGACACCAAAATTTGATCTAAATAAAAAAATTTCTCTAATTAATTATGGGGAAAGATGTGTAACAAACTGAAGATTGATGCAGATATATTTTTTAATTTTTTTCTTAATTTATTTTTTCATTAATTTTTTATTGGCCCTAATTGTTTTTTTTTTAAAACCCTTGTGTATGGATGCCACAATTTGACCTAAAATAATCATTATTTGTACCTTTTTCATTGCGCATAGATATCTTTTACAAATTGATGCCATTTAACTTTTTTATAAAAAAAGTAACAAATTAAAAGTTATTAAAAAATAAAAACATGGCATTTCAAGTTTCTAGACTACTTTCCTTAGAAATTAATTAAAAATAGAAAACACAATCCAAACATAAAAAATAAATATTTCAAAACTAGACATCATGATCTATAATGGGTTTTAATTTTATAAACCAATTCTAAAAAAAAGGTCATCATCTATATTGCCAATATCAATTATTTCTCTTGACATTTCCTTAGTCTATTAGTTGCAAGTCTAAGACTAAGGGTTGGGTTACCAAGTCTTTCTTGAGCCTAAAACCAAATGAAAAAGTGGGTTGGGATTTTAATATTTTTAGAACAGGTACCTACTTTAAAATAGATATATGTTCTAAAATAGAATAGGTACCCATTTCAAGTAGGTACCCATTGTAAAAATAAAACATGTACCAAATTTAAAATGGGCACCCATTCAATTTTTAGAAGAATCAATCGTTTATGAATGGGAATCCAATCTAAGGCTCAGGTTCTTGTTCTCATTGATTTTTTTGGTCAAAACTTGAACCCCTCTTTGTGGACTCAACTTCTTTCACTTACCTTGTAGGTAAGCAACTCTATCATCATATTAACTGGAATGACTCCAACTCTATTGGGCTTAACCACATGGCATCCTCCACTAGTATTTCCTTCCATTCACTAAATACTAACTACACTCCTTAACCATTTTCCTCTTAACCACTCTAGAATCTAAAATACATTCAATCTCCTCTAATTCTCTCTTAAGTAGTTTCTCCTTCCTTTTTTATTGTAGAATTTTCTCCTTCTTTTCTTGTTGTGATGTCTCTCACTTATAGTAAATATATAAATTAGAAACATTAAATATTGGTGAGATGTCCAAACTTTTAGGTAGCTCCAATTTTTAATAATTTGGTGGAAAACTTGATAATTTTGCATGGTCCAATATTCTTCCACTTGAGCTTGTTATATATGTGTGGCTGTGAAATATTTCCTTTTTTGTGTGCCAATAACAGATATCCTACTTCACATTGTTATGTTACAATGGAGTGCATGGGTGGGAGTAGCTTTGGAGCTCAATGTTTGAATGGGTCTAAGGAAGACAGCGAGGGAGCGTCAAAGGATGATGAGGATGAGGTCATTGTTTTCATTGTGTTGTGATTGGAGCTTGTCGTGTTTTCTTTTTCCATCACTGCCAATTTTCTAGGCTTTTCTCCTGGGGCAATTCATTCTACTGGGGACAATGGATCTAGCAAGAATGGTCTCCTTTCCATGACATTACTTCCATTTCCTTTGTTGGCACTTGAGACTAGAAAAACATCTCAATTTCTTGCTTTCTTGGAGCTCAATGACGGCTTTGGTTTGTGAAATCTCCCTCTCTTGGAGATTTTCCTTTGGAGTGTTTGTGGGGGATGTGGTGGAGATTGTCTGCCATGGTTCTAGATGCTCCTCTAATTTTGGTTGGGGGTTTTCCCTCTCTTTGGGCTTTGGCTGGTGTTGGGGATTTGATGTGGTCTTCTTACGAGTTGGTTGTGGTTAGGGTGAGTCATCTAGCTCTCTTTTTTTTAATGATTGATGTGTTTGTGCTCTGTTTTTGCTCCTCTATGCAGAGTAGTTGTGTGTTTTTGGGGTAGCTTGGAGGTTGGCTTCCCTAGTCTTTTTGAGGAGTTTCCCACTAGTTTCCTTAATGCTTTATGGTGGGTGTTGAATCCCAAGTGTTGTTTATTGTTCTTATTTCTCTTGGGGGGAAAGTTCTATGTGCCCTTGTTTGCTTTGTCTAGCTTTGGATTCTTGAAGGAGTTTGTCTATAGGTGGTGGCTTATGTTGTCTTCCTGAACTTCTAGTGTTTATTGTTCCTTTTGAGGGTGAGGTTATTGGAGTTGCTTGTCATGGTTTTTTTGGACTTTGTCCAAGATGATGCGTGTTTGCTGCTAGTTGGGTTATGCTTAATGTTCTCTCTTTGGACCTAGTTGTGTGAGCTCTTTAAGGAGGTTTCTACTTCTTCTGCTTGGTCCCTAAAGCTTGTGTTGATATGGGATGTTATGTTATCCCTTCCTATTGAAGCTACTTATTGGATTCTTTAGTTGATGTCTCATATAGAGGGGGAGATTGCTCCTTTTGTGATGCAGGAGCATCCAGTGGTGTAAGGGCAATCTTGCATCACCCAAAAATAGTTAAATTTAAAGTTTATCATTTTTCAAATATTTTTACATTTTTGGATACCCTTTTTTTCATAATGAAATTCTCAATTTATGGTTTTTATTTTCTATTCCTGGGTTGAAAGATATTGCAGTTTTAGTTTCCCAAATTTGCACCTGAAAATCTTCCAAGTTGGATTTGAGGAACTCAGAGCTTCTAGAATGGCCCTAAAATTTTCCAAAATTGGTGTAGCAGATTCCAAGTGCGTTCTTGACTTCGAAACCTTTCGAACAGTTCAAACGGTGCGTGAATCGAAGACCCAGATCAAAAGTTATGGCCCCGAGAAGTTGGTGCACTTTCTAGAAGATACAATTGCAAATGTTCTTTTGAAATTTGAACTTCTCTTTTAATTTTCAGCGGAAAACCACCTAAACTCAAATTTTAATGTTGTTTTGGCTCCAAACTAAAGAGGAGCTCTATTTATGGGTGGGTTTCTAATATTTTTGGGTAACTTTTTGGGGACAAGCTCGCATATCGTGAAAGGGTGATTCTGTAGCTTTTTGTAACTTGCATGTGTTATCAAACTTGGGGATTTGAGATCCTCTGCATGTAAGAAGTTCTATTTTCTGAATAATAAAATTATTCTCTTATTTTTGGTTATTTTCTATGTCTCAGGTCGTGCCCTCATCAAGTGGTATTAGAGCGAGGTTTTCTTGAGCGTGTGGACAGATCACCGATCGTGAGGCAGTTTGCACCAAGACCGTGGTTGTGGGTCAAGGTCAAGAAAGATTCCTCCAAGAGTGATGCCTAGTAGGCATGGTGGTGCCAGAGGTGGTTGAGGTGGAAGAGATGCACTGGCAGCCCTCCAAAGATAGATTGATGCGTTATAAGAGCAGGTGAGGAGAGGGTTAAACCTGAGGGAAGAAAGTGAGGATGAAGGAGAGGAAGAAGGTTCAAATGTAGAAGAGGAAGAAGAAGCAATTGATCAAGACCAAATGTGGCTAATAAGGGCCATTTCAAAGATTGAGAAAAGACCCAGAGCAGAAGTCCCCAGTTATTCTGGAAGTCTAAACCCAAAAGAGTTGATCGACTGGATCAATGAGCTAGAACAATATTTTGAGTATGAGGAAATAGAGGACCCAGATCAGGTTAAGTTTGCAAAAATGAAGCTGAAGGGCCATGCCAATATTTGGTGGAAAGAGGTCCAGTTGGAGAGAAATCGAAGAGGAAAAAGAAAAATCACTAGATGGGATCGCATGGTAGAGAAACTGAAGAAGCAGTTCATACCAGTGGACTACTAGTTAGATATGTTGAAGAAATTGCAAGGTTGAATCAAGGAAGTAGGTCTGTGAAAGAATATACTGAAGATTTTCACAAGATAATCATCAGAATGGGCCACACAGAGGTCAATAAGGAAAAGGTAGCCCGATATCTTAATGGGTTATGACCAAGCATTCAGGAGGAGTTAAGCCTAGTCAGAATGACCACCATTGAGGATGTGTATCAGTTTGCTCTGAAGGTGGAAGAGAAGTTGAACAAAAGATTTGAAGGCAAGCAAAAAGGATGAGGAGGTCAAAGTGGAAGGGGCAGTGGAAGACCTTCAGGAAGCCGAAATGA
This sequence comes from Sequoia sempervirens, assembly GCA_007258455.2. Taxonomy (NCBI): domain Eukaryota; kingdom Viridiplantae; phylum Streptophyta; class Pinopsida; order Cupressales; family Cupressaceae; genus Sequoia; species Sequoia sempervirens. Next base: position 361,585,998 of record VDFB02058242.1, on the reverse strand, counting down.
TGATGAAAAGAAAAGTGAAGATGTGGGTACCAGCTGAAGCCAAAGGAATGACAATTTCTACTGCCCTTGTGATCAAAACAGTGGTGATCAAAGAGGTAGAGGATGAGGGAGATATGGACAAGGATCTGGAAGAGGTGGTTTCAAATGAATGTGTTTCCAGTGTGGTGAAGAAGGGCATCAAATCTATGAATGTCCACAACACTAAGGAAGGGCAGAAAAAAGGTAAGAAGGTCATGGAAGGGTTGCACATGTAGATGAGGAGGCCCAATCTGAACATTCATATGATGCTGAAAGGGGAGAAGCCCTAGTGATTAGGAGAACCCTAGTGATTGAGGAAAAGGAACCAGAATAGAGGAATAATTTGTTTCGCACAAGGTGCAAGTGTGAAGGAAAATGTTGTGATGTCATTATTGATGGTGGGAGCATCGATAATCTGGTGTCAGAAGAGATGGTCACAAAGTTGAAGCTGAAGAGGGAAAGACACCCACATTTGTATCAGATTGCTTGATTGCAGAAAGACCACAAAGTTTTGGTCAATGAGCAGTGCCTAGTAAAGTTCAAGATTGGGAGCTACCATGATGAGGTACTCTGTGATATCATCCCCATGGATGCATGTCACATGTTGTTGGGGAGGCCGTGGCAGTTCGATAGGCGAGCTATACATGATGGCCATGCAAACACTTATTCCTTGACAAAGGATGGGGTTCATCACAAGTTGAAACCCCTGAAGGAGACCGAAGAAAAGGTATGTAGTAGTGCTAGAATTTGTTATGTAGATGGAAGAAAATTTTTAGAAGGTATGAAGCATGAGCGTGTGTGTTATGCATTGATTCCTAGAGTGAGCAAGGAGGATAGTGAGAAGGTTCAGAAGAAGTTTCGGATGTTGGATGAGTTTCAAGATATTGTTTCGATAATGTACTGAGGGTTTACCACCAATAAGGAAGATCAGTCATCAGATTGACTTGATTCCGGAGCTAGTTTGCCAAATAAGGCAGCTCATAGAATGACTCCAGTAGAAAATGAGGAGTTGAACAAGACAAGTTCAAGAGTTATTGAGAAAGGGTTTGATATGAGAGAGTTTGAGTCCATGTGCAGTACCTGCAGTACTAGCACCAAAGAAGGATGGGGAGTGGAGGATGTGTACAGATTCCCGAGCCATAAACAAGATAACAATCAAGTACAGATTTCCCCTGCCAAGGATGGATGACTGATGGACTGTTTGAGTGGAGCCAGTACTTCACAAAGATTGATCTGAAGAGTGGATATCACCAGATCAGATTTGAGAGGGAGATGAATGGAAGAATGCCTTCAAGACCAAAGAGGGCCTGTACGAGTGGTTAGTCATGCCTTTTGGGCTAACCAATGCACCAAGCACATTCATGCGGCTCATGAACGAGGTACTAAAAGAATTTCGGGAAGTTTTGTTATTGTTTATTTAGATGATATTTTGATTTTCAGAAGACATTGGATGAGCATTTGATGCATATTTGGAGAGCCTTTGAGAAGTTAAGAGAAGAGAAACTATTGATTAATCTGAAGAAGTGCAGTTTTGTGAAGAGGGAGTTAGTGTACTTGGGGTTTGTTGTCTCAGCAGAAGGTCTCAAGATGGACCCAGAGAAGGTGAAGGCTATTCTGGAATGGCCTACCCCAAGAACTGCTACCGAGGTGAGATCTTTCCATGGTTTGGCTAGTTTTTATAGAAAGTTCATTAGAAACTTCAGTAGTATTTGTGGACCCCGACTAAAACAATGAGAGGGATAGAAAAGAATTCAAGTGGAGCGGAGGAAATTTTTTGAATTGTTGAAGAAGGTGATAGAGCAACCTATTCTAGCCCTCATTTCAACAAGGTGTTTGGTGAATTGTGATGCCGGTGGTTGTGCCATTGGAGCAGTGTTGAGCCAAGAAGGTAAGCCATTGCCTATTTTAGTGAAAAATTAAATGATGCCAAGAGAAAGTATGTCTATGATCGGGAATTTTATGCAATAGTTCGCATTAAAGAAATGGAGACATTATTTGTTGCCAAAGGAATTTGTTTTATATACTGATCATTCAGGCCTTGCAGTACCTAAATAGTTAGGGAAAATTAAATCAGAGGCATATGAAATGGGTAGAGTTTTTGCAGAGTTATACCTTTGTTTTGAAACATAGGAGTGGGAAGTCAAATAGGGTTGCAGATGCCTTAAGTAGGAGGCATACATTGATGACAAAGATGCAGATTGAAGTGATTGGGTTCAATGAACTTAAGACACTATATAAAAGATCCTAATTTTGCAGAGGCTTGGAAAGCTTGCAAGGAACCTATTATAGTGGACAGGACAAGGTGGCTGGATTTCATAATCCAGGATGGCATGTTATTTAAGGGAAGTCAATTGTGTATCCCGAGGAGTTCCATGAGGGAGAACCTGATAAAGGAGAAGCATAGTGGAGGAATGGCAGGACATTTTGGTTGGGATAAGACCATTGCCATTATCAGTGAGCATTATTATTTGCCTCAGTTGTCACAAGATGTGAAGAAGTTTGTACAAAGCTGAAGGGTATGTCAAATGGCTAAAGGAGTGAGCCAGAATACAGGCTTATATCAACCCTTTCCTGTACTAGAGAGGCCTTGGGAGGATATAAGTATGGACTTTGTTCTTGGTTTACCAAGGACACAATGAGGTAATGATTTAGTTTTTGTGGTGGTTGATAGGTTTTCGAAGATGGCACATTTCATTCCATGTCAGAAGACCCATGATGCAGTCCACATTGCTTACTTGTTCTTCAAAGAGGTGGTGAGGCTACATGGTCTGCCAAAGAGTATTGTTTCAGATCGTAACACCAAATTTGTGGGATACTTTGGAGGACCTTGTGGAAGAAGCTGAAGACAAAGTTAAAGTTCAGTTTGCACACCATCCACAAACAAATGGGCAGACAGAGGTTGTTAACAGGAGTTTGGGTAACCTACTGAGATGTTTGGTAGGAGATAAACCCAAGGGATGGGACTTGATCTTACCCCAGGTAGAATTTTCTTACAACAATTCTATCAATAGAAGCACTGGTAGATCACCATTCCAGATTGTGTATGGAGGTAGCCCCAGAACAGCTCCAGAATTGAGGAAGATGGACCAAGAGAAGAAAATAAGTGTTGAAGCTAAAGATTTTGTAAAACACATCAAGGATATACATGAGAAGGTAAGAGAACATATTAACAAGATGAATATGAAGTATAAGGCTAAGGCAGATCAGAAGAGGAGGTATAAGGAGTTTCAGATTGGTGATGAAGTGATGGTCCACTTGAGGAAAGAAAGGTTTCCAGTGGGAACATATAACAAATTGAAGATGAAGAAGTTCGGGCCCTGTAAAATTTTGAAGAGGCATGATTCAGGGAATGCATATGAGGTAGAGTTGCCAGATGGATTCAACATTTCCCTTGTGTTCAACATTTCAGATTTGATAGAGTATCATGAAGGTGGTGCAAAGGAAGTACCAACAATGGAATAATGTGGGATTCCAACACCTACTTTAGAAAAGGAGGAGATTGAAGAAATCCGGATAGTCGTGTGGGAAGGAGTACAAGGAACAGACAGTATGAAGAATATCTGGTGAAATGGAAAGGAAGGCCTATTGAAGATTCATCCTAGCTGCCTAAGGCAGAGGTTGACCATTTGGGTTTTCCTCCACCATCTGAGACATGACGGGATTACTTCTCAAATTACCCTGGGTGTCTGATGTAGGAGCATCCAGTGGTGTAAGGGCAATCTTGCATCACCCAAAAATAGTTAAATTTTAAGTTTATCATTTTTCAAATGTTTTTACATTTTTGGATACCCTTTTTGTCATAATGAAATTCCCAATTTACGGTTTTTATTTTCTATTCCTGGGTTGAAAGATATTGCAGTTTTAGTTTCCCAGATTTGCACCTAAAAATCTTCCAAGTTGGATTTGAGGCATTTAGAGCTTCCGGAATGGCCCCGAAACTTGCCAAAATTGGTGTAGCTGATTTTGATCGTGTTCTTGACTTTGAAACCTTTCCAATGGTTCCAACGGTTCACGAATCGAAGCCTCAGATCAAAAGTTATGGCCCGGGAAGTTGGCACACTTTCTAGAAGATACAATTGCAAATGTTCTTTTGAAATTTGAACTTCAAGTTGTAGTTTTTGGCACCAAACCACCTAAACTAAAATTTTAATGTTGTTTTGGCCTCAAACTAAAGAGGAGCTCTATTTATGGGTGGGTTTCTAGTATTTTTGGGTAACTTTTTGGGGACAGCTCGCATATCGCAAAAGGGTGATTCTATAGCTTTTTGTAACTTGCATGTGTTGTCAAACTTGGGGATTTGAGATCCTCTGCATGTAAGAAGTTCTATTTTCTGAATAATAAAATTATTCTCTTGTTTGTGGGTTATTTTTTGTGTCTTGGGTCGTGACCTCATCATTTTGAGATGGAGTGTTGGATTCTATTGAGGTGGAGCTTATTTGTCTTGGAGAGTCATGGTTCTAGTGGTAAGGGGTTTCATTTCATCCTCTCCTATAGAGGGGATCCCTCTCTTGTAGAGGTAGAGGCTAGGTTGGTTTCTCAAGCTTTTTGGTGCTGCTAGTTGATTGTTGCTTTGTAGTGCTCTATTGTGATTCCCATTAACCCTATTGAGGCAGGGTGTTTAGTTATTTTCACTACAACAGAAAAAGAAAATAGCACCATATTTTAGTGTATTTCAATCCACAAATTGGACAAGTTGGCCGACACTAAACTCGACACAAACAAGCATGGTCATCTCAACGTCAACTTTTATGCCAACTTTTGCATTAGATGTAATGTTGGTTAGCATTGTAGTTAGTGCCAGAAAATCACAACACCCCCGTTAGTGCCTAAAATAGCATTGGGAAATAGCGCAAAAATAACATCTATATTAACGACTAAAATAGCACCAGGAAATAGCATAAGAAATAGCACCTAAATTAGCCCCCAATTAAGCTTCTAGTTTTGCTTCTATGTCTACTCTCATTTTTTCTAGTTTTCCTTCTAGTTTTGCTTCTAGGTTTGCTTCCAGTTTTTCTTCCAGTTTTGCTTCCAGATTTTCCTCCAGTTTTGCTACCAAGTTTGCTTCTAGTTTTGCTTCCAATTTTGCTTCTATTTTTGTTTTTGGTTTTGTTTCTAATTTTCTTCTAGTTTTTCTTCCAAGTTTGCTTCCAATTTTGCTTCTAGTTTTGCTTCTAGGTTTGCTTCCAGTTTTTCTTCTGGTTTTGCTTCTAGTTTTTCCTACAATTTTTCTTCCAAATTTTCTTCTTGTTTTGCTTATGGATTTTCTTCTAGTTTTTATTCTAAGTTTGCTTCTAATCTTGCTTCCAATTTTTCTTTGAAGATTGCTTCTAGTTTGGCTTCCATTGTTGCTTCTTTGTTTTCTTCTAAAAATGCTTCTTGTTTTGCTTCCTTTTATTAATTTAATATGTTTTATTTCAATTTAATTAGTTAAATATATCATGCCTCTTAAATAACTCATACGATTATAGACTAAGTAATTTAATTATTTAACTCATATGATTAAATAACAAGACAATTATTTTTTTGGGTCGGTAACACAAATTTTTTGTACTGGTTGTAAAGATAAAAAAGTAGATCTATTGTTTAGTGTCATTACCCACCAAAATTTCACAGCAAAATAAAAAAACTAGAGGCACCTTAATGTGTAGAGTAAAACATTAAATAAACCTCATAACCCCTATAACTATTTACCAATAAAATCTTTACAAAAAATAACCACCATTAATAGTGTTCAAAGTTACACACTTTAATCCAACAAAAGAAAAAAGAGAATTCAAAATCAGACAGAGAAACACAACTAGTCTTAACGAGCTCCACCTGGACCCAACGAATGCTTGGCTATCTCCTTCATAGGCTTCTTCTTATTCTGCTTCCTCGACTTCTTCTTTTGGAACTTTCTTTTTACTTCCAATCCCTGCATCTCTGCCTTTGCTTGTTCGATGAAGAGTTTGAGCACTTTCCACAAACATGCTTCCTGATGGCAATGATCTTTGTATTTTCCTTTGGGCCAATGAATAAAGGGTTTGAGCCCCTATTTCCCATAGAGCTCATCAATTTCATCATCTACCAGTCCTTTAAAATAATCTAAACCTACACCCGAAACCACCCATTTGAGAATGGACTCCATGCCTACCAGAAAATATTCATGCACAATTTTCTGCATCACCATCCTCACCATTTCCACTAGTTCACCTACATCCAAACCCCATGCTACAATTAAGGAGTAAATGTCCATGTTGGTTCGATATCTATGTTTTAGAGAGCCAAAATCCACCAAAGTTTCTCCTAACAACTAGTGCCACCACCACCAAAGTTTGTTGCAAAGCTTTTCTTGACCCTTTCCAAATGCAATTAACACACCTTAATCAAGGGATTTCATTTAACACCATCTTGGATTGCCCACACTTTCTATTAATGAAGTAATACTTCACCACCACCCACCACCCCTGCCTTCACTTGTCATTTAAGGCATTGTCCTCTCCTATGTTTCCACCTAATTCTACTAACTTAACACCTTTATAATCCTCCAACTTGAATTCCCCCATTTCACCAAAATTTAAAGCCCATTTAAATAAGGCATCCGCTTCCACATTAACACCTCTTTTAATGTGGCTCACCGCAAAGATTTCAATTATGTTCTGGAGGTGCCAAGCATTAATTTTACCTTTCATCACCGCCAAAACTATTATTGTAACATGATCATTATCTATAATTAAAACAAGTGAGTCAAATATCTATAATTTAATTGAATTTGAGAACATCCATCCTAAGCAATAAATTAAAATCATCATACGTAATAAATATCCATCCAAAAATCATTGTTTGCTTTTAATATATATATAAATTGAAAAGTCAATACTTATAAGATCATCATAATATATAACTAAAACAGGTGAAATTCAAATATGCTAGTACATCAAAAACATGTCAAAATGATACATGTCCAACAATCAACATAAGTGAAAATGATACATGTACAAATGATATAAATAAAATTGATAAATTATGTAACTCAAACTGATACAAGTCAAGATGATACATGTCCAAATGATATAGTGAAATTTTGAAAATGATAAATGTTAATATGATACAACTCAATAATATAGTACTATAGGCCATGAAAAGAGTCATCATAACAATATATCAGCAATGATCCATGATGTAGTCTATATGATCATGAATGTCACTGGTTACTATCACCAACTGTCTCATCATCATCATCACCATTGTCATCATCATCATCATCATCATCATCATCATCATCATCATTGTCATCAGCCTTAGTGTCTTTAACATTTGTGTCATCATCATCTTCTGCCATGTGATCTATACTAGCAAAACCAATATTTTGTGGATCTATATCATGTTGAGGATCATCTTGATCTTCTAGAAGACCTATGTTCTGCAAAAAAAAAACATTCAGAATGAAAAGTTATTATTTATTTCATGTAATGATTTATTTTTTTGTTATATATCTAATATTACAACATATGAGACAAAACCATAATTATATTACATCATATCAAAGTGCACATACCCTAATAAAACTTCAAATTCCCTAGCTAATATTTGAGATTGAGATTGTTAACCTTGAGAGAGTATGACTTGGGTAAAAGGAATTTGATATGGCTATTATTTTCAAAGACTTCAAGTGGGATATACTCCACATTGACGCCATTCCTCAATTGATCTTCACTTGATGGTATCAAGGAATGGTTAAAATCCATGGATATAAAGTATTATGAAAGTAGAATGAACTTGAACTGGCAGCCAATTTTGAAGAGTATTACTAATGATTCAAATAATTTTTTTGAAGATGGTGGTTGGGAATTTTTGAATATGGAAGCTAGTGATTCTGATTCTAATAATTCAGAAGAGTCAGATCAAGGATATGAACCCTCTGATGTAGAAGAGGAATCAAAATCAGATTTCATGTATCCACCATCAAGAGTGTTGCAAGCCAACAAGATGGAGGGAATTCTTATATAAGGATAATTTTCAATGTTGCAGGTATTGGCTTTAATGCCAACTACAATGGCAACATTGAAATTCCCTAGCAGTATTTATGTTAAGGAAATTTCCTTTAGATGCAAGGATTCAAAGGAAATCAACCATGTGGTACAAATGATTAAATCCTAGAGATGTTTTCTAGAAATGAAATATTTTGAAAAGGTAGAGAGAGCTACACTAGCAACTCAGGAGAAACTTCAGCTTTCAAAAACAAAGCCAATTAGGTGGCAGACTTGTGGATCAGGCCAACATTTGCTGGAAAAGGAAGAAAGATGACTAGAACTCTAGAGGCCCACCATACTAGATTTCAGTATTCAACCATGAGAGAGGAAGAGAGTTGATATCATGTATCAAAACATTAAGCATGCATTCTTCTAGCCAACAGAGAAGGAGATGATTACTTTGCTTCATTTTCCTTTGCATAACCATATCATGGCATGGGAACGAAGAAGACCAAGGATGTCTAGTTTTATGTGGAGGTAATGGATGTGGTCCAAAGGAGGGGAAATAAGGTCAATGTATGATCCTAATGAATGAGGAAGAACATCAAGAGAGGGATAGGAAAAATAAAATCAATATAGAGTTTCAAGGATTTTTCAAAGCAAGTAAGAGAGCTATGGGAGAAACCTCATCTAAAATATTTTGAACTAGAGTTTGATATAAAATTTAGAGAGCTTGGTTTTCATGGAATTCTTTTCAAATCCTTTTCTTTTATTGTTCCTATGGTAAACTATTTGGCAGAGTTGGTGGGATTACCTTTCTTAGTAATCGCTATTAGTGAGATTGAGATTGTTAACCTTGAGAGAGTATGACTTGGGAAAAAGGAATTTGATATGGCTATTATTTTCAAAGACTTCAAGTGGGATGTACTCAGCATTGACGCCATTCCTCAATATTCACTTGATGGAATCAAGGAATGGCTGAACTCCATGGATATAAAGTATTATGTAAGTATAATGAACTTGAACTGGAAACCAATTTTGAAGAGAATTATTGATGATCTAGATAAATTTTTGGAAGATGGTGGTTGGAAATTTTTGAATATGGAAGCTAGTGATTCTAATTTTGATAATTCAAAAGAGTTAGACCAAGGATATGAACCCTTTGATGTAGAAGAGGAATCAAAATCATATTTCATGTAGCCACCATCAAGTGTGTTACAAGACAACAAGATGGAGGGAATTCTTATATAAGGATAATTTTCAATTTTACAAGTATCAGAGTTAATGCCAACTACAATGGAAACATCTAAATTCCCTAGCAATATTTATGTTAAGGAAATTTCCTTTAGATGAAAGGATTCAAAGCACATGAACCATGTGGTACAGATGATTAAATCCCAGAGATGATCTATAGCAATAAAAGAGTTTAAAAAGGAAGAGAGAGTAACATTAGTGACTCGGGAGAAACTCCAGCTTTTAAAAAAATCCAATTAGGTTGGAAAATGTGTGGATCAAGCAGACATTTGGTGGAAGAGGAAGAAAGATGACTGGAACTTTGGAGGCCAACCATACCATATGTTATTATTCAACCATGAGAGTAGAATAGAAAGGTGATATCATGTATCAAAACATTAAGCATGCATTCTTCCAACTAGCGGAGAAGGAGATGATTACTTTGCTTCATTTTCATTTGCATAACCATATCACAGTGTGGGAACCAAGAAGACCAAGGATGTCCAATTTTATGTAGAGGTAATGGATGTGGTCCAAAATTTAGGAGGGGAAAGAAGGTCAATGTATGATCCTGATGAAATTGAGGAAGAACAGTAAGAGAGGGATGGGAAAAATAAAATCAATAGAGACTTTCAAGGATTTTCCAAAGAAAGTAAGAGAGCTATGGGAGCAACCTCATCTAAAATATTTTGAACTAGAGTTTGATATACCATTTAGAGAGCTTGGTTTTCATGGAGTTCCTTTCAAAGTCTCTTCTTTTATTGTTCCTATGGTAAACTATTTGGTAGAGTTGGTGGAATTACCTCTCTTACTAATTTCTATTAGTGAGATTGAGATTGTTAACCTTGAGAGAGTAGGAATTGGGAAAAAGGAATTTGATATGCCTATTGTTTTCTAAGACTTAAAGCAAGATGTACTCCACATGTACGCCATTTCTCAATCTTTGCTTGATGGCATCAAGGAATGGCTGAACTCCATGGATATAAAGTATTATGAAAGTAGAATGAGCTTGAACTAGTGGCCAATTTTGAAGAGTATCACTGGTGATCCAGATAAATTTATTAAAGATGTTGGTTGGGAATTTTTGAATATGGAAGCTAGTGATTTTGATTCTGATAATTTAAAAGAGTCAGATCAAGGATACAAACCCTCTGATGTAGAAGAGGAATCAAAATCATATTTCATGTAGCCACCATCAAGAGTGTTACAAGACAATTAACAAGATGGAGGGAATTCTTATATAAGGATAATTTTCAATGTTGCAGGTACCGGCTTTAATGCCAACTACAATGGCAACATTGAAATTCCCTAGTAGTATTTATGTTAAGGAAATTTCCTTTAAATGCAAGGATTTAAAGCACATCAACCATGTGGTATAGATGATTAAATCCCATAGATGATCTGTAGCAATGAAAGAGTTTGAAAAGGCAGAGAGATACATTTTTATATGTGGTATAAATGTACGCGTTTTATATTTTAAAAAAGTTGTAATAAAAAATCATAATTAATTATTTACTTGGAAATAAATTATAAAAAAATATGCATCACATTGGGACATGATTCCTCTACTTATATCTAAATATTATAAAAAAATATTTTCATTTTATTGTGGTTAGGGTGGTCATACAAACACCTACTTATTTTTCCCCTAAAATTTAAGTACTACTACATTGAAATTTCAAATTTTCACCAAATAGATTTAAAAAAAATAAAAATAAACCTAGTAGTTTAAAACAACATTCAATTTTGTACAAATTCTATTCTTATAGATTTTTGAAATAATATAGATAACTTATAAAAAAAATTATGTCAAGCTACCTAACTTTGATTTTTAAAAATTTTTTGCCACTTAAGGGCCTTTTTTTTCCATGATGATCTTGTACATACCCCGAGCACTTGTAGATATAACTTGTTGATGTGACATAAGTGATTCTCTCCTCAATATGCTTGTATCTTGTTGAAATTTCACTATTTTACATCATCGATGAAACATATAAATAAGTCTCTTTGACATAGGGGTGTCTAAACCGGCACTAAACCTGAAGCTAAGCTCAAAGCTAAAGTCAAAGCTAAAAGTGGCACTACACTTGAAGCTAATATCAATGCTAAAGACAACATTATTTCAAGCACTAATTAGCACCTAAATTAGTGCTAACTTGTACTGATCGGTGCAATAAATGCAAAAAATTGTGCCATCTTGATAAATAGCACTGACATTTTTTTAAAAATGCCAAAAATGACATTAAAATAGTGGGTGGAAGCCAAAAATAGAGAAAAATGTGGAGCAAATCATAGGGACTTGTTGTAGTGTTTGGTTCTTTCGATAATTAGGGTTTTGTTGGTGTTCTACACAAACATGTTTTTTCCTTGTCACTCCCTTATTGAGGTAAGGAGGTTGGGAAAATGATAGGTCTTGAAGGGTGCTTTAGCAGCCCTTTTTGGTTTAGCTATGTGGTGAGTAATGGTTTCACTATGGAGAGGATGTTGGAGTTTGAGTTTGTTGCCTGATAGATTCAGGTAGTTTTCTTAAAGATGTTTTGGGGATAAGGCCCTTGTGTTTTCTTGGTTGTAAAGGGTTTTTAGTCCCTTCAAAGCTGATTTCTCGTAGTTTGGTTTGTCTTGTAAATCTTTTGGTAGACTATTGATGTTGGGATGTTGATTGTCTATGTTCCTATCTTATTGCAACTTTTGTATGTTTGTTTGGGGTTTCAGGTCCCCAAAAAATCTATTGATCTCTAATCAAAAACATATCCCCTACTTAAAAATTATTTTCTAATTTTCAAATAATCTTTCTTTTTATACTATTGGATGCTCCAACAAGTATGTGTAGGATCATCATGGAAAAAATAGGCCCTTAAGTGGTGAAAAATTTAGAAAAATCAGAGTTAGGCAACTTGACATAAAAATTTGAATAACTTATCTATATTATTTCAAAAATATGTAAGAATAGAATCTATAGTAAATTGAATGTAGTTTCTAAAATACTAGGTTTATTTACAAAAAAAAAAAAACAATTTGGTGAAAATTTGAAATTTCAATGAAGTACTTAAATTTTAGGGAAAAAATAAGAAGTAGGTGTTTGTCGACCACCATTACCACAATAAAATGATAATATTTTTTTATAAGATTTTAGATATAAGTATAAGACTCGTGTCCTAATGTGATACATATTTTTTTATAATTTTTTTATAAGTAAATAATTAATTATGAATTTTTTATTATAAATTTTAAAAATATAAAACTTGTATGTCTAACCACCTTAACTTGGTCAAAACTTCATGAATTTTTTGTTTTGTTTTAATCCTATAATATGTGAAGCATAGAATATGACGCATGTTTCAAATTCAAAAAATGTGATACTATTTGAAAGTTATAGATGTTTTTCAATCATCCTATCAATCAAGACTTTTGTCATAATTCAAATAGAAAATAAATAATAATTATTTATTAAATTCAAAGTAAAGCATAATTTATATTGGTGGAAAGCCAAGAATAACCTTTGAAATCCCTTTTCATTTCATCAATTTTGGGTAAAAATAAATTCATCAGCCACATACCCTACACATACCCATCATATCGCCACTTTTTGGCCCCCATCATGATCCTGCACATACCCCAACTAAGTTATTTTTTTAATTTTTGATATAAATATAGTATGCATTTGGAAAATTATTCTCCTTCAACACTTCTCTTATATCCCTTAGTATCTATAAAGTCCCTTAATTTTGAAATACCCTTATAGTTTTATCAACAAAAAATTTGAGATATATTCTTACCTATAATTTTGTTGACTAAGCCATTATATGAAAATTTAGCTTGAGAAAATATCCAATCCCACTACTTAGGCTTATCACCAACTAAACATTTTAGCAAATTTTCTAATATTTGATTAAAAAATTTAGTCTATCCATATGTTTGAGGATGATATGTAGAGATAAAATTTAAATTAGTGCCTAATTTAGATTCCAAAGTTTCTTCCAAAAATTTCCTATAAACTTAGTTTCACGATCTAAAACTATTCTTTTTGGTAAGCCATGTAATCTAACAATCTTTATAAAGAATAAATTTTCTACATGTGTGGCATTAGTTGTCTTCTTGCATGCTATAGAGAGCCATTTTTGAAAATATATCAACAACCAAAAAAATTGAATCTTTTCCTCATTGTGTCCTTGGAAGTCCAAGCATAAAATCCATGCTTATATCATCCCATGGTTTCTCTACTACGTGTAATGACTGGTATAGTCTTATATTTGTACTCCCTCCTATGGCATATTGACAAACTTGACATCCTTGGAAAAATTTTATAATATTTGTCCTCATACTTGGCCATAATATCGTTCACTTAGCTATTTCATAGTTTTATTATCTCCAAAATTTCTAACTAAACCACACCAATTCTTTTCTCTTATTAAATTATGCCTCATTGATCCTTGAGGTATGCATAGTTGTTGTCCCTTTAATAGTAGTTCATATTCTATAAAGTAATCAATCCATGGTGTCAAATCCACACTAATAGGCTCTAGACATGTTGTCCATGCATCCTTAAAGTCGAAATCCTCTTTGTATACTAATTCATTGCATCAAACCCAACTACTTCAAATCTTATTTCAGTCAATATTGTTATTCTCCTAATTAATGCATCCGCTACTTTGTTTGAAATTCCATTTCTATGTTTTAGAAAAGAAAAAAAAACACTATTAGTAATTCTACCCACTTCATGTGTGACTGGTTAAATTTGGTTTGACTACTAATAAATTTCAAAGCATGATGATCTGTAAAAAGAATAAACTCATTTGGAAGAAAATAATGGTGCCAGTTCTTTAAAGTTTGCACTATGGAATATAATTCTTGATCATAAACAGAATACCTCTTCTTGTCATCATTAATATTTTTGCTAAAATATGTAATATGCCTACCCTCTTGGCTAAGAACTATTAAATTTTATAATCAGATTTAATGCACAAAAAATTAATTCAAAATCAGACACAATAACACAATAGATACCCTGGGAAAACCCTCCTCTTGAGGGAGAAAAACCCAGCAACAAATATAACTCTTATGTATATGAGCAATGGTAACAAGTATCTTTACAATGAGGCAACATTCAAGGACAATAAACAGCACCAGCAATGGTTGTAGCACACACTAATAATCTACCCTTCAATATGCACTTGCTTGCAACTCAAATATGCTCTTGAAGATTTCACAGTCTGTTCTTGATAACCTTACAACCTTGCAACTAGTGGATTTGCAATTTTCTCTTGGTAATTCACACTTGAGAGAAGAGAAAAGACTCTGAACTTGCTTGATGATGAATGGAATGAAATGAGTTTGTATATATACATGATGGTGGAGAGGTCGCACCTCTTCAAGTGCAAGGTTGGCCTTCATAAAATGTAATTACAAATAATATAGATCATTATCAAGAGAGGTCGACCTTTAGAGAAATTCGTGCCTCTTCAATAAATATTAATTACAATAAATAATTACAAAGGAGGTCAGCCATCTTAGAGATATGTTGCCATTAAATAATCACAAATAAATAATTATGAAGCTTGAAGCTGCAATAACATCAACACTCCCTCTCAGCTAGGGAGGAATACTTTCTGTTGCACAAGACACATCACCTCATCGTGATGCCAACCACAATGGAAACAATCATATGTGAAAAATAAATGATATCACCTCATTGTGATATCAGATATCACCTCAACACGATATCAACCATAATGGATACAACCATGCTATGGTGTGTACAAGTGTTCATCACTTGCATGATGTTGTCACCTCAACATGACTTTCACCCAAAGGGTGAAACAGAAGTACAATAGTCATGGAGTCACACACATGACATCCACCATGAATCTCTCAGAGGGTGGAAACAAGGGCTTTCACCTCAAATCTCTCTCAAAGAGAAATGCATTAACAAGGGCTTGCACCTCAAATTCCTCCAGCTCAGAAGAAAATGCATTAAAAAGGGCTTGCACCTCAAATTCCTCTGTCTTAGAAGAAAATGCATTAGCAAGGGCTTACACCTCAAATTCCTCGGTCTTAGAGGAAAATGCATTAACAAGGGATTTCACCTCAAATTTCTCTCACAGGGAAGAACTCATTAAACATATGCACTGATGTTGAGACTCTTTATCAGTTAAGGTTGGATTCTCCACCATACCAAGCTTATCTCAAAAGTACACAAACTTGATTCTGGAGAGAGGCTTTGTGAGAATGTCTATTGTTAGCTCATCAGTGCTGATATACCTTAATTGTATAGCCTTCTGCAGTACCATATCTCTAATATAGTGGTACTTGATCTCAACATGATTGGTTTTGTCATGGAACATAGGATTGACAAAAAGCTTCACACAACTCTGGTTATCACAATGAATGATAGTAGGCTCCATTGATTGTCCAAATAATCCTATAAATAGCTTATGAAGCCACACTCCTTCCCGAGCTGCCATATAAGCTGCAATATACTCTGCCTCTACTATACTCAATGCTATAGATGATTGCTTCCTGCTACACTAGGATATAAAAGAAAAACCCAAACTAAAGAAACACCCAAACCTATACTCTTCTGATCAGTGACACGCCCTACCCAAATGGAATTAGTATAGCCATGCAACTCTAGATCCACACTTACAGAATATCTCAACCCATATCCAACTGTGCCACACAAGTATCTTAGGATATGCTTTGCTGCAATTTGAAGTATTTTCCTTGGTTCACACATGAACTTGAAAAAAATGCTAGATTACCATCTTCTTCAAATTCAGTAGGCTCCCTTTAAATCTTCAAGTGCTTGCATAAACCTTCTAACCTCTTTGTCCAAGATTTCTTGCAACACGTGCCTCAATGCACACCTCTAGTATAGTAGAAATTTTGGGGTAGACCTCCTTGACCTCATAGTAGACTACTCTATTCTAAATAGGTTTGCGGAGCTACCAATATCAAATCTAGATGACTATCTTGAGAAATTATGATCTCAGTAGTTGAAGAGGTCTTTCAAGGATTTTAACACTTTTCCTTGCAACACTGCAACCTTCACTTCTTCTCAGTGGGTCACAAAACTCCCTCTTAATCCCTACTTCAAATATTGCAGAAAAAAACTTTTGGAAGTGAACTCCCTCTGGCCACCAACTCAGTCCCATGGCTACTTGATCATTTCTTTGGTCGACATGACTTCCTCACAAGATGCCTCAAGTTTTCATCACTAAGAAATCTCTCATCACCTTCTTGCTCCTAGAACAATGAACTACAAGCATTTTAGAGAGAGATTACTAATAGTTCATAATTATCCAAAGAAATATCAAGGCTGGAATCATACAAGGTTTACTATTTCAAGTTATCACATGAATACGTAAGAATTTATGAACAATATTAAAACATGAATAAATAAATAAACCTATAAAAGAAATATATCAAAGAATCATAATGAAGGAATAAAGAAACTTATCTTTATTGAATTTTTATATAGCTCTTTCTTCTAACTTTTACTCCTCTTAAGAGTGCTAAACTCAGCACAACAAAAGACAATATGAACAATTGCAAATTTCTTGAATGCATTATGCAGTTAGCAAGTAGAACCAACTCTCTCCAAGATTCAAGGCTCTAACACAATTCATGCATTAGAGAATGATATCAATGTGATCAACCTATCACAACGAAAATGCAATTCTCTTTTTCATCTCAAAGTCACACTCAGAGATCTACATAATTAGCATGAAACAACTCACAATGAATAATTTTAAATCTTTAAAGGATCTTTATGCTAGAGAGCACAGTTCAAGAGAAATTATAATCTCTCTATACTAATCACACAAGATCCAAATAACTCAACAAACAAAGAATACTTATCTCTTGATGGATGCAAATACTGGACACAATAAGACACGCTGCTCATGTGCATAGATCGGCACACAACCTTCACAGCTTGAACACAGGCCCATGACTTAGAATATAAATTCCCTAGAATCCTTCTAAGGGGAGAACTCATCCACATCCGCAAATGAAGCATGCTAATTAGGCCTGGTTGGGAAATCCTTTGCATAGAGACCAAACTTGTCACAACGAAAACATTGGACTTTAGTGAGGTCCCACTTCTTCTTGAATGCAGAAGCACCATTAGCTCCTTTATCTCTATTCCTCTTGAAATATCCTTTCTTTCCATCTTTCCCTTTCTTCTTCGAGGATTGAGAGGAAAGAACATTAATGTCTTCATCTGTAGGGCTTTGACCAATACCTCTTGCAACCATCCTAGACTCTTCTTAAATGCGATCCACCCTCAAACAATCAAACTTAGGAAGTTTAGATCTTGCACTAATTCCTTGAATGAAAGACTCCCAAGATTAAGGAAGACCATTGAGAGCAAGCATGGTCAGATCCTTGTCATAAAAAAAATGACCAATGGTAGAGAGATGATCTCTTAATTCAAAAATCTTCATGAAGTAAGAAATGATATATTCTCCTTCTGCCATCTTCACATGATGGAGTTGTTGCTTCAATGCAAGTGTATAGCTTGTTTTGTTGATTTCGTACATCTCCTCCAAGGTTTTAAACATCTCCCTTTCCGTTTTCAACTTGGAGACAAGAGGAACAATATGATCCTTCACAGAATCAACTAACATCTTCTTCGCCTTAGTATCTTTCTTCTTCCATCTAACTTTCTCTTCCTCATCCGTAGGCTCAAGGACTTTGCTCTCCACGAACTCTTCCAATTCATTTTCCTCCAAGGTGAGCATAATTCTGAATCTCCAAGATGTGAAGTTTGTTTCTCCCTCAAGTTTGTCCTCGATCTTGAGACTGCTCACCATCTTGATGAAGAGATAGAAGTAATCAATGATGAGAAAGAGAATAAGGAATATTGTTGTAATACAAAATCTGATCAAGATCTTCTTAAAACCCACTTTGATACCATGTTAAATTTTATGATCAGATTTAATGCACAGAAAATTAATTCAAAATTAGACACAATAACACAGTAGATACCTTGGGAAAACCCTCCTCTTGAGGGAGAAAAACCCAACAAAAAATATAACTCTTGTATATATAAGTAATGGAAACAAGTATCTTTACAATGAGGCCACACACAAGGCCAATAAATAGCACCAACAATGGCTGTAGCACACACTAATAATCTGCCCTTCAATCTGCACTTGCTTGCAACTCAAATCTACTCTTGAAGAGTTCGTAATCTACTCTTGATAACCTTACAACCTTGCAGTTGGTGGATTCACAATTTTCTCTTGGTAATTTGCACTTGAGAGAAGAGAAAAGACTTTGAACTTTCTTGATGATGAATGGAATGAAATGAGCTTTTCTATAAACATGATGGTGGAGAGGTTGCACCTCTTCAAGTGCAAGGTTGGTCTTCATAAAATGTAATTACAAATAATATAGATCACTATCAAGAGAGATCAGCCTCTATAGAAATTTGTGCCTCTTTAATAAAAATTAATTACAATAAATAATTACAAAGGAGGTCAGCCATCTTAGAGATATGTTTCCATTAAATAATCACAAATAAATAAGTATGAAGCCTGAAGCTTCAATAACATCAACAAGAACAACTCCTATGGTTGTCTCACTCACATCACAATCCACTTGAAACTAATTTACAAAATCAACAAATACTAATACCGGTTCTTTAATTACCTTCTTCAAAATATCAAAACTTTTATCTATTGTTGTCATCCAGTCAAACTCTCTTTTTTCTCTCCTTATGGTTTCAATTATGGGTGCACATATCCCACTTAAACATTGAATAAATCTATGATTGAAGCTAGTTAAACCATGGAAACCTTGAACTTCATGCACACTCCAAGGTGTTATCCATTCAATTATAGCATGTTCCTTTCCTAGATCCATTTATAGGGCCCTTTTGTTGATATAAAATATCCCAAATAAAATTATTTCTCCTTCATAAAAACACAATTTTTAAATTCAACAATATTTTTTTCTCACTAAGCCTTTGTAAGAATTGTCTAATATGCAACAAATTTTCTTTATTTTTATTACTAAAAGTCAAAACTTCATCAAGATAAAAAAATAAAAAAATCTCCTAAAAAATATTTTAACACTTCATTCATCAATCACATAAATTTTTTGGGTGCATTTTTTAATCTAAAGGGAATTACAAAGCACTTAGGGAATTACAAAGCACTCATATAACTCCTCCTTTGTCTTTAAATAAATCTTCCACTCATCACCCTCTCTTATCCTAATTTGGTGATACCCACTTTTTAAATCATTTTTATAAAATAGTTAGCCTTCCCCAAACACTCTATGAGATCATCCATTCTTGGTAAAGTGAAATGATACCTGATTGTTATTTTGTTGATGGCTCTTGTGTTTGTGCACATCTTGCATTCACCATCCTTTTTTTGGTGCTAATATAACTAGAATGATGCATTCATTAAGGATTTTTCTAATCAGTCCTATTTCCAATATTTTTTGTACCTGCTTGTTCACCTCTTTATTTTCTACAAATATGAATCCATAAGAATAATTTTTGGATAAACATTCCCCTCAAATCATACAATATCATCTCTAATTCTCCTCATAGGTGATCATCCTTTTTTAAATTTCTTAGAGATTATTTTATCTAATTTTTCATGTAACCCCTTTACTTCTAAAGGCATGCCAATTTTTTAGATGTTGCATCTACATGTAGCACCTTGGTAACCACTACAAAAAAAAAATTCCCCCCATTTATCTTATTCCAAAAATTCTATCTTGTTAGTAACAATGTTCTTGGACAACTTTCCACATCTTTCTCCTTAGTTACCAATTGTGTAAGAGTATGCTTTCTTTCATTTTTCTCCAAAGTGTAAGTTTTTCTTTCACATAATGGATTTTCTTCCTATCAAACTACCATGGTATCCCTAAGAGTAAGTGGCATCTATCTGTAGGCATGATATTACACCACACCTATCTTCATAAGTGCCTATTCAAAAATTTACTAGGCATTTTTTATTAACCAAGACCTCATTCCCTTTAACCATGACACTTTGTAAGTGGTAGGGTGAGTTATTATTTTTTATTATAATTAGGAAGATCTAGGAGATATAAGACAAGCACATGAACAATGCAATATTGTATTAGCTAACCCAATTGTAATGAGTACAATACCTTTCTTATATCAACAAGGATGAGGCAATATACCTATGAGGTGAATTGAAAAGTGTCCCATAAGGTGGCACAAATGAGTAGACAAGTGTCTTATAGGTTTCAACCTTAGGAACACATGGATTGTGCAAAAAATAACTTCCATGTGACCAAGTCATCAACCTTGTCTGCCAAGTGTTGAGTGACCTTTGAGGTGAGATGGAAATGATTCCAACCTCAAAAAGGTAGCTCATAAGGTTTACTAAATAACTTGGTAACCTCTATAGGTCTCAATAGTTGTACATCCAGTTAGACAAGAATTTTTCTAACCTCATATTGACCTAAGTGGGCTTAAGTATAGTGTGAATAGTAATTTCACACTAACACCCTCCCTTAAGTGATACTTAGGGAGTAAGATAAACACTAAAGATATGATTCCCAAAAACAAGGCCCGATAAGTTACTCATTTAGAATGTGGTTTCTTAAAAATGATGGAGTGAGATAGAAAACCAAATGGGAAAAAACTATCCTCCAAAAAAAAAAACCTTTTCATATTTTCCTCTTTTAATGATTTTGTTGCTCCTTGTATTTCTTTATCCTTAACTATATTTGGCTCCTTTTATTGATTTGGTTCCATGCTTAGTTGTGATTTTCAACTTTTAGAAAATTGAAAGAAATTTGGAGTGTATTTTTAATCACAACTCTTTGGTACCCCTCTTTTTTAATATTTTTGATTGTGGGTATGTGCAGGTTGTGGGTATGTACAAGATCGTGATGGGCCAAAAAGTGGCAATATGATGGGTATGTGGCTGATGAATTTTTTTTTACCCAAAATTGATGAAACAAAAAGGGTTTTTAAAGGAGATTCTAAGCTTTCCACCAATATAAATTATGCTTTACTTTGAATTTAATAAGTAATTATTATTCATTTTCTATTCAAATTATGACTAAAGTCCTAATTGATAGACTTATTGAAAAAATCTATAGATTTCAAATTTTATCACATTTTTGAATCCAAAACATGTGTCACATTCTATGCTTCCCATACTATAGGATTAAAAAAGAAAATTTAATTTCATGAAGTTTTGATCAAGTTAAGGTGGTCGACATACAAGTTTTATATTTTTTTAAAGTTGTAATAAAAAATTATAATTAATTATTTACTTGGAAAAAATTACAAAAAATATGCATCACATCAGGACATGAGTCATCTACTTATATCTAAAATATTTAAAAAAAATATGATCATTTTATTGTGGTTAGGGTGGTCAGATAGACACCTACTTCTTATTTTTCCCTAAAATTTAAGTACTATTGCATTGAAATTTCAAAATTTCACTAAATAGATTTCTCTTTTTTTTAAATAAACCTAGTAATTTAAAAACTACATTCAATTTGCTACAGATTCTATTCTTACATATTTTTGAAATAATATAGATAACTTATTCAATTTTTTACGTCAAGTTGACTAACTCTGATTTTTCTATTTTTTTTGCCACTTAAGGGCCTGTTTTTCCCATGATGATCCTACACATACCCTTGTCCCATTTGTTTGTAACTTTATTTTAGTGCATATATTTGCATACAAGAATGATGGTGAAAAAGGACACTTTATATATTAGTGTGAGATCACCATCATTGAATAGAGCTTGAAAATAAATTTTCACTCCATTGTAAATTTACACCAATACAATAGAAAATAATTATGCTCTCATGGACTAGAAAGAACTAGGGGATATAAAAACCCCATATGACTCCCCATTTTTTCCAAATTCATTGCATAAGAGAAAATTGACTTCTCTTTAACAAATTTTTAACTATGGAAAAAAATTCTTTGATTCCATATTAGAATTAGGAGGATATAGGAGATAGAAGACAAGCACATGAACACTATAATATTGTATTAGCTGACCCAATTGTTATGAGTAAAATACCTTGCTTATATAGGAAAGGATGAGTCAATCCACCTATGAGGTGAATTCACAAGTGTCCCATAAGGTGTCTTAAATGAGTAGAAAAGTGTCCAATAGATGTCAACCTTAGGAACACTTGAAGTTTGCAAACCAAAAATCTCCATGACCATGTCATCAACCTTGTGTTCCAAGTGTTGAGTGACCTACCTCCATGATAAATTCATCAACCTTGTGTGCCAAGTGTTGTGTGACCTTTGGGGTGAGATGGAAATGCTTCCAATCTCAAAAAGGTAGCTCATAAGGTTTACCAAATAACTTGCTAACCTCTAGAGGTCTCAATGGTTGCACATTTAGTTAGACAATAAGTTGTCTAACCTCATATTGACCTAAGTGAGCTTAATTATAGTGTGAATAGTAACTTCACACTAACAATTTTTAACCCCGAATTATTTACCTTTCAACTAAAACTAAATTATAAGTGCTTCCACTATCTATTATGAACTTGTATAATTTTCCACCTAGCTTACATATTGTCCTACATTTTTTGGATAGGTTCAACCTCTCTTTTGGTTGGTTTCAATAATGTCCTCTTCATCATAAGCACTTCTCCTCTTTTAGGTTAATCTATTTACTAATAAACCTTGTATATTTGGTATCCCCTTTGACTATGTGTGTAATTGTAACCTATGTTTTCCCCAATCCTTTTTGTTTGCATTATAGTAATTAATAAAATGTATGTCCTAACTATCCACATGTGAAACATGTACCTTGGAATTATTTGCATTGGTCTCTTCTATATTCACCTCTACCTCTCACAAGGTATGGTCTTGGCCTTATCTCATCTCTCTCTTGTTGAATTTTCAAAGGGTTGATCTTATCTCTTTCTTTTTTTCTCTCAACCTGCACCTTTTTTCACCAAAGTGGTGCATGTATCTTAAATTTTGTTTGATCAACCTTCACTATTTTAAGGTCCTCCATCTTTGTTATCCAATGTATTAAATCATTTGGTTCTATTTTTTTGATAAGCTCGGTAAATCCATCCTTGTTCTATTCCCAATGTTATAAATATCTCTTAAATAAGACTTCTTTCTCCTACTTCCATATCTCCATCTGCATTTTCAACTTCATGTCCTACCATATATGCTCATTCTTCACCTTCACTATTAGTATATTCATGTGCCCTTACTGTTCTCATTACACATTCTATTACATCTATTATTTCTTGCACTCCCTTTAGAGCCTCTACTACCTCCTCTATTCTTCTTGCTTATTTTTCAATCACACCTTCTACCATCCTTCTCCTTGGTGGAATCCTGCTACCCAAAATCTCCTTTATTTCTTGTTTCTTCTTATCAAAACCCTTCTAAATATAATATCCCTTACTATATGGACACATCAATAGGCACAACTCATAGGGATTCCTTCAAACCCAATCCAAATTCACTATCCTCCTTCCTATAGTTATAGTTATTCTCTAACACCACACTCATGGAATCGACTTCCTTGTAGGTTCCAAAAAACTTAACCAAATTGGAGCTAGCAAGTGCATAAGGGATATTTTTTTTCTATAATAAATTGAAACAACCTCTTCAGAGGTCTAAACACTTATTGCAAGTCAAATATGAGTCTACAAAAATACAAAAAAGCTTTAGGAATAAAGAACTATGTTACAAACAAATTGTCAGCTACTAAAAGGACAAAAGCTATGCTGGAAATTAGAAAAACACATGTTGCAAGGATTTGAAGTACAAAATACCCAATTTTTTCACTAATAAACCAATCTATTTGAGCAAGAAACTCATATCTACTTATCATTCATAAATAACACACACAATCCAAGAAGGAAATTTTTTTAGAGAGTAATATTATATTATATTTTAACAAAATAAATCTCTTGCAATAATTTGTATGCATTTACAAAGTATTGGAGAAAATATCAGATTCCTTTGTTTTCCTCTTTTCCTCTTGGTTTATCGTGTCCTCCTCTATTCCTTCT
This sequence comes from Sequoia sempervirens, assembly GCA_007258455.2. NCBI lineage: Eukaryota > Viridiplantae > Streptophyta > Pinopsida > Cupressales > Cupressaceae > Sequoia > Sequoia sempervirens. Next base: position 361,561,780 of record VDFB02058242.1, on the reverse strand, counting down.
TATCCTCTTATCTATCTTCTATATTTTCTCTTCTCTGTTTAAATCTATTTTTTCATTTATTTTCTTCTTCTCCAAAAACCCCAAAATCCTACCTAAAATTGGTGCAACATACAAAAATTAGTCATTAATATCCAATTGTATAACTTTGAGTTCAAAATTCTTGCTTATTATGTTCCCTTGTTATTTTTATTTATGATCCCATGAATAGGCATTAGGTACCCACACAATAAACAAAATAAAATTTCAAAATTTAACAACTCATACATGGTGGTGGTTGAAGAAAATAATAAAAGATACCTAAAGAACAATGCCCTTACATCTTAAGCCATATGATTTGAGGGATGGTTTTGACCTAGTAAGTAAATTAAATTAGTTAAGATCATTAATGTTTCTTGAATATGAGCCATCTTTAGAATATTTTTTGTAGTTTAAAGACTATTTTGAAATTAGAAGAAGTAATCATTGTAGATTGATGTTCTTTTAAAGGAATTTGGAGTAAGAGATGATATTCCTAAAGGAATATCAAATTATGGACACATCTTGGATCCAATATAGGACTTCAAAAACATAGCTAGGTATGTGCATGATCATGATGGGCCAAAAAGTGGCAATATGATGGGTATGTGGCTGATGACTTTTTTTTTACCCAAAATTGATGAAATGAAAATGGTTTTTAAAGGAGATTCTTAGCTTTCCACCAATATAAATTATGATTTACTTTGAATTTAATAAGTAGTTATTATTCATTTTATATTAAAATTATGACTAAAGTCCTAATTGATTGACTAATTGAAAAACATCTATATCTTTCAAATGGTATCATATTTTTTGAATCCAAAACATGCGTCACATTCTATGCTTCACATACTATAGGATTAAAAAAATAAAAAATTGAATTTCATGAAGTTTTGACCAAGTTAAGGTGGTCATACATACAAATTTTTTATATTTTTAAAAATTTGTAATAAAAAAATGATAATAAATTATTTACTAAGAAAAAATTACAAAAAAAAAATGCATCACATTGAGACATGAGTCCTCTACTCATATCTAAAATCTTATAAAAAAATATTATCATTTTATTGTGGTTAGGGTGGTTAGACAGACACCTACTTTTTTCCCGAAATTTAAGTACTACTGCATTGAAATTTTAAATTTTCACCAAATAGATTTCATTTTTTTAAAACAAACCTAGTAGTTTAGAAACTAAATTCAATTTTCTACAGATTCTATTTTTACATATTTTTGAAATAATATAGATAAATTATTCAAATTTTTATGTCAAGTTGCCTAACTTTGATTTTTTTGATTTTTTACCACTTAAGGGCTTGTTTTTTCCATGATGATCCTCCACATACCCAGCTACTAAGTCAATGGACCCAATCAATTGGTTAGAAAAGGAGGATGTCTCAATTGACTTATTTTTCTAAAATATATTAGATCATATCCATGCATGGGTGGATCTTAGGATCAATAAAATTGGAGATAAAAGAACTTAGGGGAAAAGGAAGAAGAAAAAACTATTGATGGATCTCCCTCATCTATTCCAAACTAATATAAAAGATAAAGAACAAAGGAAAATCCTTAAAAAAATATATTGAAGAAACAAAAGATATTTTGAAATAAGTTAATTATCCTTCAAAAAGGTGCCAATTATAATTCAAGATACAAGAGTAGGAGTAGTAGTAGGGCTTGGTGTAGAACTTATGGTTCAAGTATTTCCCACAAGGATAGTTATCAGTCAAGCCTTGTTAGAGTGTCAAAAAATGGAAGAACGAGAACTAATTGAAGAGACACTCACCGTTCTTCATTCACCTCCACCCAAAGAAAAGAAATAATAATAACTTAAACAAGATTCATAAACAACTAGATGATTCCAAACCTCCTGAAAAAATAGAGGGAAAAGTGTGATCTAGTGGATATACAACTTGAGGATTTCAAAGATACTCTTTTGTACCAACCAAACATTGATGTATATGTTTCAAAAGTAAACATTAAAGATGTTTGAAAGGAAACTCATAAAGAACATGCTATTTCTAAATGAGAGAAGAGAAAGATTCAAAAGGTCAAGATGTATCCACAAAAGAGGTTGGTCAAAGTGATCATTTCCTAAAAAATAAAGAGAATGAAGATTTGATTGAGCTTATTGAAAACCAAGTAAAGTTTATTGAAATTACTTAATCTAAGATACTTGTTAGGAATTGTATACATAAAATATCAATTAAATGCAAATAAATATTAAATAAAGGAATGAAAAACACATAAATAATTATAGCGAGAGACAATATTTAACACGGTTCACCCAAACTTGGGCTACATCCACCAATAGAGAGTCCAATATTATTATCAAATAAATCAAACCAATTACAACTAGTAATCCCTTCCAAATCAATACCACTACAAATGCTACAATAAAATATCAAAAGAAACCCTAACCATTAGCCTTTTATAAATACTTATGTTGGTTACAAAATAGGGTTTTTTTATGTTGGCCAATAGAAAAATAAACTCTCGATGCCTTTATAAAATAATAAAAAATGTGACCCCACAATGGGTGCTACCCCTTGACCCCATCTTGGGGGTGCTACCCTTGGACCTTATAAGGGGCACTAACCCTTAACCCCATCTTGGGGGTGCTACCCCCAAACCCTTGTTAAATAATTTGGGGAAAAATTGCACTAATAAAAGTGGGGAAAATTTAACCTTTGAGTCTGTTTAGGCTTCATATACCAAAAAATCTCCCACTTAGAGATTGATCAAACTCCACCCCATATCATCTCCCACTTGAAGACTGATCATAACACTGTTGACCTTGTAGCTCCCACTAGAAATAAGCACCTTGGACCATGTTGTTCTAATTTTATTGCTTTTAGTCTTGAAGACCAATAGAAGCTGAAGAGGAGCTCAGCTTCTCCCTTGGCATTACCTTCGTAAACATATCCACTAGATTGTCATCTGTATGTATCTTTTCTAGCCTAACTTCCCATCATCCAACACTCATTGAATGAAGTGATACCTCAACTTATATGGTTTTTTTCTTTGAATGCAAGACATAATTATTTGCAAGATGTATGGCACTCTAGCTATCCATAAAAAAATAACTGTTGGCCTATTATTTTTCCAATTCTTCCAAGAAAGATTGAAGACATATAATCTCCTTGCTTTCCTTTGTTGTAGCTACATAATCTTCCTCTGTGGTGGGCAAAGCAACCACCTTTTGCAACCTGGAGATCTAACACACCACTTTCCCACCTATAGTATATACATAACCTATAGTAATCCACTTGGTATCAATATCCCCTTCAAAATATGAGTCAACATAGCCCTTTAAATCAATATTAGAGCCCCCAAAACATAAAAATTTATTGGTTTTACCTCTCAAATGCCTAAGAATCCTTTTTACCACATTCCAATGCTCAACACCAAGATGAATCATATACCTACTAACAACTCCTACAACATGTGAACTATCTAGTTTTGTGCATACCATGGTGTACATTGAACTACCTACAGCTGAAGCATATGGTACCTTGGGCATTTTTGCTTCCTCCTCTTGTGTCTTTGAACACATATCCTTAGTCAATTTGACATGACTAGGAAAAGGTGTTGAAAGCTTTTGCATTTTCCATATGAAATCTCTACAACACCTTCTGAACATAATAAGCCTAAGATAAAAAAAATATTTTCTATTTTTCCTATCTCTTGTAATATTCACACCAAGGATTTGCTTTGTTTCCCCCATATCCTTCATAGCAAATGAATTTTCTAATTGTTATTTTAACTCCTTTATGTGATTCATGTTAGACCCCACTACAAGCATATCATTAACATATAAACATAAAATAATGTAGCTATCATCTCTAACCTCTTAAAATAAACACAATGGTCTTAATTACACTAATTGTAGCCATGCTCAACCATAAAACTATCAAATTTGATATACCATTACCAAGGTTCTTGCTTCAAGCCATATAAAATTTTCTTCAATATGCACACAAGTTTCTCCTTACCTTTGACCTCAAATTATTGTGGATGTTCTATATATATTTCATCTTCCAAATCATCATGGAGAAAGGTGGTTTTAACATAAAGTTGTTCTAAATACAAATCTTCAATAGCCACAATACTTAAAATAGTATGAATGGAAGTCATGTTAACAATTGGAGAAAAGGTCTCATCAAAATCAATTCCTTTTTTCTGTGCAAATCCCTTTACAAATAACCTAGATTTAAATATTTTCTTACCTCCATCCTCTTTTAGCCTGTAAAACCATTTATTCAATAAGCCTTTTTATCTGCAGGCAACTTGCATAATTCTCGAGTCTGAATTTTTAGTAAGGAGTCCATTTCTTCTTTCATTGCATGCTCCCACTAAACCTTTTTATCCACATGGATAGCTTCATCATACCCTTCAGGTTCACTAGCATCTGTCAACAAAATAGAATACAAAGAGGGAGAAAATCTTTCTGGAGGTCTACTTATCCTTGAATATCATCTAACATTCACTAGAGTTCATGGTATTTGTTGTTGTAGAGCATAAGGAACCATTGGAACATCATTGTTTGGTGTATCATCCAACACTAAATATTCATTTTCTTTCTTCTCATGCTGCTACAAATGATCTTTGTACAACACTTTATCATTGAATATGACATCCCTACTTCTCACAATTTTTTTATTTTTAGAATCCCAATTCCTATAACCAAATTCATCAATGCCATATCCAAAAAATATGCATTTCTTTGATTTTGCATCAAGCTTGGTTCTAGTTTCAGAATCTGCATGTGTGAATGCTTCACAATTGAAGGTCTTGATAAAAGAATAACTCACCTTCTTACTTGTCCATGCATCCTCTGGAATACTACAACCCAAAGGATTAGAGGGACCTCTATTGATTAAATAAATAATAGTGTTTACAACCTCTGCCCACCACATGTTTAAAGGCAGCCCAACATGCAATCTCATAGTTTGTGCATGCTCCAGTATTGTTCTGTTCATGTGCTCAGCCACTCCATTTTCTTGTGGAGTCCTTGGAGCCATTTTCTACGTATGAATAACATTAGAGGAAAAATAGTCTTCAAACTCTTTGTTGCAATACTCACCACCATTATTAGATCTATGACATTTTAACTTTTTACCTATCTCATTCTCAACCAAGCTTCTCCATTTCTTAAAAGTTTCAAATACATTAAATTTCTACTCGAGGAAATAAATCCATACCTTCCTTGTCATATCATCAATAAAAGTGACATAATATTGAGAGCCACTGAGAGAAGATACTTGAGTTGGTCCCTATACATTTGTATTTACAAGCTCCAATTTCTCATCTTTCTTTTGCTTCCCATCCTTGAGCAAACTAACTCTCCTTTTTTTGGACCATACACACAACTTTAACAAAAATCCATATTAACACATTTTGGACCTGGTAAAATATTCTTAGAATGAATTACTTTCATACCTTTTGCACTCATATTCCCAAGTCTATTATGCCATAGTGTTGATTCAGAATCCATAACAACTATATGATTTTTTCCTACTGAATTGCAACAACTATTCCTAAACATTGATTTTTATTTGCAATAGATAAAGTACAAGGAACAATATGACCTGTATAAAGATATAAGGTGCCTACTTTCACACCTTTTGCTACCACTAAGGTAACTTTTGTAACCTTCAACATCTAGTTGCCCTACTGAGATTATTATTTTTTTAACTTTGGAACATGCCTTACCTCATGTAGTAGCCAATGATTCCCATTTTGCAACTTAATCTTGATTATTCCCTTTCCAACAATCTAACGGGGTTCATTATCTCCTAAATAAACTAGCCCAAAATCCCCTTAGACATAATCAAGAAAGTAACTTCTATAGGGCATAGCATGAATTGAAGCCCCTAAATCTAACACCCAAGAATCATTAGCATTATAAAGGAAAAAAATCAAAGCATCCTCATTAGATTTATTACTTACCACATTTTCCTCTTTATTTCCTTCCTTTTTGTCTCCTTTATTTTTCTAAGACCAACAATCTTTATTTAAATGGCCCAGCTTTCCATAGTACTAGTAATCCCTCTTGTCTCTAGATTGGGACCTTTTGTCCTTCAATTTTCCTCATGACTTCCCACAATTTCCATAATTGTTTCCTCTCTCCATTATTTTTCCCCTACTTTCTACATTCAAAACACTGCATGATGTGGATGTTCCACATGATCTTTTCCTAAGAATTTACTCATTCAATATAACACCAACAACATCATAAAATTTTAGTGTATTCAAACCAGAAATAGAATTGTTAATAGCCATTACCAAGCTATTCCAAATTTCAAGCAAAGAACACAGAATTAAAAAATCCCTAATTTCTTCATCGATGTTTAAATTTATAGAATTTAATTGACTGGTAACCATATTAAACTCATTTGAATGATTGATGAATAACCCACCTTCTGCCATTTTCATATTAATAAATGCTTCATAAGAAATACCTTATTTGAAGTAGAAGGCTTTTCATATAAATTCGCTAGGGTTTCCATCAACTCTTGAGTTGTCTTTGTTGTAATATTGAACACCAATGATTGTGCTAGGCATAAATGAATGGTTCCCAGTACCTTATTGTCTAGAAGATTCCAATCCTCATCACTCATTGTTTTTTGTTTCTTGGATATTCCTTCCAATGGCCTCCATAAATCCTTTTGATAGAGATAATCCTCCATCTCAATCTTCCATAAATAATAGTTCTTCCCATTGATTTTATCTACCTTCAATTTACCCTCGTCTGCCATTTCTCTCACTTAACCATGAGACTTTCTTGCATAGGATAATCAAACACAACCTACTTTGATACCACTTGTTAGGAATTATATGCAAATATCAATTAAATGGAAATAAAGATTAAACAAAGGAATGAAAAACACAAAAATAACAACAATGAGAGACAATATTTAACATGGTTCACCTAAACTTGGGCTACATCCACCAATAAAGAGTCCAATATTATTATCCAATAAATCAAACCAATTACAACCGATAATCCCTTGCAACTCAATACTACTATAAATGCTACAATACAATCTCAACATAAACCATAACCCTTAGCCTTTTTATAAAGACTTATGCCCATTACAAAATAGGGTTTTTTAATGTCGGCCAATAGAAAAATTAACTCCTGACGCCTTTATAAAATAATAAAAAATGTGATCCCACAAGGGGAACTACCCCTTGACCCCATCTTGGGGGTACTGCCCCCAAACCACTATTAAATAATTTTGGGGGAATCCATCCCGATAAAAGTGGGGAAAATTTAACCTCTAAGTCTGATTAGGTGCCATATACCAAAAATACTTGTCTAAGAACATGAAAATAGATAAGATAAAAAATAGAGATAATAAGTATGGATCAAAGTGAATAAGGTAAAGGAAAATTAGGTGATCAAAGTTTACATACACCTTTTGCATCTACATGGGTGTAGTGTAGAAAAAAGTGCTCCTTACTTAATTCAGGAATAATTAATGATAAATTGGACTTAATGTCACCTTGATCTAGTGTTGTGAGGTGTTTTACACATCCACATTTGGTCGTGGGCCCTTTGTAAGATAAATTCACCTAACTCTATCCTAATTTAATGTTGTAAAATGTGTTTATTGACATTTTCACATTGAATTTGGGAGGCTTGTAAATCAAGAAGACCTAATTTAGTATTGTAATGTGTTTTACATACTCACATGGGATTTAGGGCCCTTCTAAGCTAAATAGACTTAATTTCTCCTTAATTCAGTGTTGTAAAGTGTATTTATTTACACTTTCACATTGGATTTTGGGAATGATTTCATTTATGACATTTATATCATAATCAATAGGCCCCTATGACCCCATATTGTGCATCCCAAGGCATATTTTGATCAAAGACTTGACAAAATCAACATAAAAGCTAAAATTATTCACTCCCTATATCCTAGCCAGAAAAATAGCCCCTTGTGGGACCCATTCACCACCTTGAGAAAATGAGTCCCATCTAGGTGAGAATCATTCACCCAGGATGGCAAATGAGTCCCATTTGAGCTATTTTTGAGGTTTGAGTGAGAAAAAGTGGGTTTTTAATTCAAATTTCTTCTATTTCAACCTTGAGGATCAAATTAATGGTCATTTGAGTGGATTTCCTTTATAAGAAATATTTCAAATCATCATTTCATCCAAGCAAAAAAATCCTACATGTTATCAGGTCAAGCAAGCAAGAGTCAAGCATTCAAGGGAAAATTCCTTCATCAATTGTGACAAAAATTGAAGATCCATTGTCATGGGAAGGTTCTAATTGCATTATTTCATGTTCATGCTTCATTAACTTGTTTCATCATTTGGTTTAATTACCTAAAAGGGGTTTGAACAAGGAAAACCCTATTGGAAGAAAAGAATCATTGAGAGAGGGGGCGAATCAATGATTCAACTCAATCACAATATTTTAAAATTTATAAGGTTTTATTGGACTTTTAATCAAAATATCAAATGAAACTCAATGAAAAAATTTCAATCAAGTTCCAACGGTATGATCATGAGTCATGAAAGACATATTATTAGTATAGACTGAACTTAAGAAGAAACTTTACACATTCACATGTATCAGAGCTACACAAGAATCTTTAATGCAGGATATTTTGACATATAAAGCCATCACATAACAAAAAAAATGTCCTAAGTGGAAAAACCCTCAAGGGGAATAAAAAACCACTCAAAAAATATTTCTTTATTCATTTAGAGCACCAAATCTTTCAATTTCAAGAGGACCAACTCTTTCAAGTTTGGGAGCACCAACTTTTCAAAATTACAGGAGCACCAACTCCTCTACAATGCATACAAATTATAGAATTCTATCATAACCCTAGAAGTGCAGTTTGCAGTCCTAAAATTTCAATAGAACACTATAAAAAAAATTCAATAAGCACATTGAAGAATGTTGTATGAGATTAAAAACATCTTCCTTAAGAAAAATAATCTAAGTACCAATATAAATATTTTCAATGCAATACAACTTCTATATAGTATATCTAAAACATCATATTCCTCTTTTAGGCCCCAAAAAAATGCCTAAAAGTCATCTCTTAAAGACACTAAAACTAATAATCTTTGAAAGCAATTTTTGTACTTGTAAGCCAACTCGAGTTAGGGTTTAAATGAAAAACCCTAAATAGAACTCCTTAAAAAAAAACCTTGCCACAAAAAAAATTAAAAATATCACCACCAAGAAATTATTCAACTGAATCTTGTTATCTAGAAACCCTAATAGGTTTAAACATATTTACCAAATATTTTTTCTATAACTACCAAATATTCAAAAATGATATTAGCATAAAACAAACAATTTCATTGCCTTAAAAATAATCCTTTCCTTAGCCAATTCACTCAAGCACGATAAGAGTCAAGATGCTTTTTGTATTACCTATTTATGGTGGAAGGGAATTGAAAACAAATACCAGAAAAATTAGTCGAAGAGATCCATAACTACCCAGCTAAGAGAAGCCAACTTCCATTATTGTTTCATTGTCCAAATACCCACACACAGTTTCTCAAGCTCAGAAACATTCCATATGTGGGTTAACCTCATATAGTGAGCTATCTTTCAAATCCATAGTATGTTGGCTAAAGAAAACAAAGAATTTGCAGACCTCAAAAAACTACAGTGGCTAGGATTAAAAACCCTAAGATATTTCAAGCATAATGAAATGGTTTTTACAAACATAATAATTATCTCAAACTGAACTTAAAAGTAATTGATAATCTTTTGGAGTCCATTTCTTTTAAGGCTAACAATCGTTGATAAATATTATGATAATAAATCATTAACCCAAGGGTATGTGCAGGATCATGGTGGGCCAAAAAGTGACAATATGATGGGTATGTGGCTGACAATTTTTTTTTACCCAAAATTGATGAAACAAAAAGGGTTTTTAAAGGAGATTCTTAGCTTTTCACAAATATAAATTATGCTTTACTTTAAATTTAATAAATAATTATTATTCATTTTCTATTTGATTTATGATTAAAGTCTTGATTGATAGGCTGATTGGAAAACATCTATAGCTTTTAAATGATATCACATTTTTTAAACCCAAAACATGTGTCACATTCTATGCTTTGCATACTATAAGATTAAAAAAAGAAAAATTGAATTTCATGAAGTTTTGGCCAAGTTAAGGTGGTCAGACATATGAGTTTTTTATATTTTTAAAAGTTGTAATAAAAATTCATAATTAATTATTCACTTGGAAAAAAATTGCAAAAAAATATGTATCACATCTAGACATGAGTTTTCTACTTATGTCTAAAATCTTATAAAAAAATATTATCATTTTATTGTTGTTAGGGTTGTCAGACAGACACAGACTTCTTATTTTTTCCCTAAAATTTTAGTACTACTGCATTGAAATTTCAAATTTTCAGCAAATGGATTTTAAAAAAATGAAAATAAACCTAGTAGTTTAGAAACTACATTCAGTTTGCTACAAATTCTATTCTTACATATTTTTGAAATAATGTGGATAACTTATTCAATTTTTTACGTCAAGTTGCCTAACTCTGATTTTTCTAAATTTTTTTCCACTTAAGGGCCTATTTTTTCCATGATGATCCTGCACATACCCCCAATGTCAATGATGGTTGTTGATAACACATGTTACCACTTGAAAAATGAACTCAATAGTTTTCAAATTACTTGGTCACTACCATGTGACTTTTAATAAATTCATCTTCCTATGAAATGCAATGAGACTGATATAATTCCATATGCCAAGTTCACAATATAAACCATATAAATCTGCCCAATGCCTCATATGGTGAAATATAAAACACTTGTAATGTTGAAGTTAGCCTTTTATTATAAAGGATTTAAAATATTTTAAATTAAATGTGATGCAAATAATAAAATATTCAATGCCTCAATATCATATGTGATGGAGATGACAAGGTCTATATAAATTTTTAATTTTTTAGCATGAATTTTCATCACAATGAGAGCATAGAAAACCCCTTTAATATCAAAGGACTGGAATGGAGAAAACCACCTTAGCTGATCAATCTGAAATACTTCAAGCACAGAGACCATAGTGATGCCAATGATACCAATGCAACTAAACTAAGCCAAATGATATGAAACCATAGAGAATAATAATGCCATCAATGGGGTTTTGATCCCATTAAATTTTTTGGAAAATATATGTCAAGAACATATATATAATTCCAAGCATTAGTCAACCTATATTGAATGTTGTCCCTATGGAAAAGACTATGGCATGTAGTCTTTGGGAAGTCAAACAATTGAAACACAAGTAATAAACATTGTCAGCCTCAACAAATGTATATATATCAAATATTTGAATCAAAGACTAGTGACATGTAACTACAAATCATCCATATGAGAAATCAATGTGAATTCCAAAACACTACATATCAATGTTGACATCAAGTAATAAACATTTTGACATCAAGGACAAGCCACAAAACAATAGAAAGCCAACAAACTCCCCCTTTGTCCTTGATGGATAAATACATACTCTCTCCCCCTTTTTTCCTCAATGAAAAATATTGAAAGAAGAGAATGGGAGATGCCAATAAACAACTAAGAAACCAACCAACTATCCAACCAAAACTAGTTGTAAGTAGAACAATAGAGCAAAAAATGAAAATATATGAGAGAGTTGTGAATGAAAACATATAGAAACAAGCTCCCCCTACAAAGAATATTCATATAGATCGAAACTAGTATCATTACTCCTCTCTGAGTACCACAACATTGAATCATAGGTCATCATTCCTTTTTTGAAATTACATTTCCAGCACACATAGTCACAAATTGAGAGAACTAGAAGGGAAAGAACAATCTCAAGTAATCCAAATGGGTCATTGATTTCTGTTTTAAACCATTGCAAGCATACTAGCAATTACCACTCCATTTGCAAACCTTATTATAGATGTGTAAATTCTTTAATCATGGAAAATAATCTATTGCTGTTTTTTGAGTTTATTGCAAGAGAAATTTGTCATCTATGAGCAATATCTACAACCACAAAGCACTACAGCATTTGAAAAGATCCTAGAAGAATTTTGAAAAAAGTTGTAGAGTCTTCCATCTGTCACCCTTTAAAAAATGTTGACAAATATTCATTCTTGAGATTCTGATGGATGACATTCCTCTTACTTAAAATATCCTTGCTAGTTGACCAAAAATATCTATGTACTTTACTTTGTGTGTTAACAATCAATATCCAAGCACAAGAAGACTTGAAAACCACTTTATCGGAACAAAGTAGTGATAGATCAACACTAAGACTGTATCATCTCAAAGATTAACCAACAATTGATTTGTTACTATCTCATAATCAAATATTGCCAATTTTGGAGTGCCATACTAGTTTAGACATTGTCTAAATGAAGGAATAAAAATAGTTTGAGTAAAGTGAAGATACTAATCAATATGAATGAATGTACCAAATTAAGTACCATTCCTAACAAGTGGATATTGGAATCCAACTCGTAAACTACTAGATCATGTATATTACCTCATCAAACAACTGTTATTTTGACGTTTGATGACATTACTAACTTATACACCTTTAAGCATTGCCAATGAGTGTTATCACTATACAACTTAGCAAAGATCACTAAGTAATTGTTTCTTAAAAACACTTTGCAAAAACAATTTCATAGAGCACTATCAACTAACAAACTAAATTTTTTTCCATTGTCAAATATAATTACAAACTCAAAAAACAATTGGATTGAGCATAGAAACTAAATATTTATTCCAAGAGAGAATCACATGCATATAGCCATTATATGACACAATATGAGATACTGAACGATTGAGTTCAAGCAATGTCATCTTCATCAAAATAGCACTATTTTCATACCAGACTAAGAAGAATGACTAAATAGTGTATAAGAGAATGTGTAAAATCATTGTCATGTGAAGTTGTAACATAGAATAACACTGTCATCTTTTGCTCATTATGTTGTCAAATCACAATCCAAAATAAAACTATATTATTCAAACAAAAATGCCAAAAACCAAAATTGTCCTTTGAGTCTTCCCAAAAACCTCAACAAAAGAATCATCACTTCATTAATTAGAACTACACCAATAGAATTCAATGCAAAAATTAATCATAGGGAAGTATATAAAAAACTATAAATGCACCTTGAAACTACAATATAGAGAATTTAGTGATGAGAAATATGAGGAAGACCATTCACTGTCTCCCTCGACTAAGCACCCATTTTCACACAACTTGTTTCTTGCAGATGGTAAACATTCCCTTGAGTTCTTTGACCTGCGCCAACAACCTCACCTATTTTCTTTCTGATCTCACACCCTAGATCATTAAAAAGGACATTAAAAACCTTGATCATAGATTTTAGTTACACTTAGAAGATTATGCTTGAGTTCTTTTGCATAGTACACATCCTACAAACATAGGTTATCATTAAAAGAAATTGTTCCTTTCCCAATGATTTGAATACAATCATCATTTCCAAACCAAACTAAACCACCATCACAATATTCAAAATTAATAAAGCTATTTTTTTCACCTATCATAAGGTGTGAACACACACTATCCAAAATCCATTCATTATTCACCTTAGAATGCAAAATTGCTTGACTAACTGTACGTCTTGTCTTTGGTTTCCAAATCAACCTTGTTTGAGTAGTATCAATAAGGGTTTTGGACTTGTAATTCTTTTCTACCTTGTTATGTTGAACCTATTAGAATAAGAACATTGACCTTCCATAAATCCAAGACTTTTTTTATCATTATAATGTCTTTGTTTACCTAAAATTTCTATCAGCTTTTTACTGCTGTCACACATATCAAGTTATTTCCTTAGGTTAGCAACCTTTTCCTCTATAGTGCAACATTCCTTTTCTTTAATTTCTAACAACACTTTTATAATTTTTAGTATTTCAATTTGAAGTTTTAGGTCAGCAATTTGTTTCTCAAAATTATTCTTCTTTACCATAGCTTCCTCTTTGAATTTTTGAATGTCTCTTAAAGCACTATTTAATTCACTCTCAAGATTATCATCTTCACTTCTTGATGTGCCACAATTTGTATCAAATTTTGAGGATGTTCCTTCCTACAACTCATCATTTTGATGCATTTTAATTAGTTCATTTCAAACCTCCTTGGCATCCTTATAATAAATAACGTAAGGAATAATTTCATTTAGAAGATTATTAAAGATGGCATCCATAGCCTTAGCATTTTATTCAAGAGCCTTCTTTCTTTCTAGTGTAGGAGTATATATTGAACAACCTTTTTCAACTGCTTCCCACACATTAAACCCTAAAGAAGATAAATAAGTCTCCATCCTACATTTCCAAAAGAAAAAATTGTAACTTCAAACTGAGGTATTCTAACTACAGGATATTCAACTATTTTGGGTCATTGTTCATAACTTTATTAGTCTCCTTAGAATTGACTTGGATTAGTAAGAGTTATAAATAGTTTTTCATTTCCTTTCTCAATAAATGTATCTTCTAGAACTACTTCACCATCTTCGAAATCAAATTTTCTATTTATATCCTCTTGTTGTTTGACTTCAAACATAAATAGAGTCTCTTCTTCTTCACTTGGAGAGTCTTCTAGTTCAATGTCTATTTCATCTTTACTGAACAAAGTCTTGCTCTTTTTAAAATTAGATTTATAGAATTTCTTCTTAGATTGTTTGTCATATTTTTCATCATCACTGTCTTGAACACCATAGGGGCATTTACCTGCAAAATTTCCAATTTTCCTATAGTTCAAACATTTAAAGGGAAGTTTTCCTTTGTATTTTCCTAGTCTCTTTTTAAGTTTTCTAACAAAGTGAGACTCTTTTGCATCTAAGTCTTCTAACTCACTTTTAACTACATTTTCTTTTCTTTCACCTTTAAAAGCATTTTATGTTCCTGTTTGATTTCCTTTATTTGTTCTCATTTCAAAGGCAGTAAGAGTTCCTTGTAGATACTCTAAGGTAAGCTTATCAAAGCGCTTAATTTCTTCAAGAGCTGAAACCTTAGTTTCATATTTAGGATGTAAAGTTCTAATGACCTTTTTGACCACATCAAACTCTTCTATTTATTCTCCTAAACCTCTCATTGCATTAACAACTTCACTTATTCTCAAAATGTATTCAACCACTTTTTCATCATCATTCATTTTCATTTCCTCAAACTAAGTTTTGCGATTAAGAATCTTTGACTATTTGACTTTATCATTACCTTTATAAATGTTTTCAAGTTTTTCCCAAATCTCTTTAGAAAATTTGCAATGCATGAATTTAACAAATACATCTTTGGTTAAGCCACACAAAAGAGCATGTTTGGCTCTAGCATTAGTTTCATACTTCTTATTTTAAGCGAAATTTGTGGGTATTGTGGGTGGAACAGTATACCCATCTAGAACTATGCTCCATACATCAAGATCAATTGAAACGAGATATATTTCCATTCTGACTTTCCAAAACACATAATTTGTGCCATCAAACAATGGAGCTCTATTCATAGAGGTACCTTCTTGAGCTTGTGACATGTTTGATAGAATTCCAAAAAATAGAATCAATCCTAGGTGGATCAGACCTATGAAAGGACCTTATGCTTTAATACCAATTGTTGGAAGGAAAGAATCATAGGGAGGAGGGGATGAATCAATGATTCAACTCAATCATAAGATTTAAAATTTGTAAGGTTTTATTTGACTTTTAACCAAAATATCAAATGACAACTCAATGAAAAAATTTCACTTAAGTTCCAATAGTATGATATGAGTCATGAAAGACATATTATTAATAGAGACTAAACTTAAGTAGAAACTTTACACATTCACATGTATTAGAGCTACACACGAATATTTAATGTAGGATATTCTGACTTATTATAGAAATTAAAGGGAAATTTAACAATGTTTAATGCAACTGATGACATAAGATAAATGAGACTAATCACACATATAAAGCCATCACATAACATAGAATTTGTCTTGAGTGGAAAATCCCTCAAGGGGAATAAAACTCCACTTGAAAAATATTTCTTTATTCATTTAGAGCACCAAATCTTTCAAGTTTGGGAGTACCAGCTCCTGTACAATGCATAACAATTATAGCATTCTATCAAAACCCTAGAAGTGCAGTTTGTAGTCCTAGAATTTCAATAGAAGACTATAAAAAGAATTCAATAACCACATTGAATAATGTTGTATGAGATTAACAACATCTTCCTTAAGCACAATAATATGAGTACCAATATAAATATTTTCAATGCAATACAACTTTTGTATAGGCTATGTACAAGATCATCATGGAAAAAGTAGGCCCTTAAGTGGCAAAAAAATCAGAAAGATCAGAGTTAGGAAATTTGACATAAAAAATTGAATAAGTTAGCTATATTATTTCAAAAACATGTAAGAATAAAATCTGTAGCAAATTGAATGCCATTCTAAACTACTAGGTTTATTTAAAAAAAAAAAAAGAAATCTATTTGGTGAAAATTTAAAATTTCAATGTAGTAGTACTTAAATTTTAGGGAAAAAATAAGAAGTAGGTGTCTATCTGACCACCCTAACCACAACAAAATGATAATATGTTTTTATAAGATTTTATATATAAGTAGAGGACTCATGTTCTGATGTGATGCATATTTTTTGTAAAAAAATTTGAAGTAATAATTAATTATAATTTTTGTATTACAAATTTTAAAAAATATAAAACTCATGTGTCTGACCACCTTAACTTGGTCAAAACTTCATAAAATTGATTTTTTCTTTTTTTAATCCTATAGTATGCAAAGTATAGAATGTGACACATGTTTCAGATTCAAAAAATGTGATATTATTTGAAAGCTATAGATTTTTTTCAATCAACCTATTAATCAGGATTTTAGTCATAATTCAAATAGAAAGTGAATAATAATTACTTATTAAATTCAAATTAAATCATAATTTATATTGGTGGAATGCTGAGAATCTCCTTTAAAAACCCTTTTCGTTTCATCAATTTTTGGTAGAAAAAAAGTCATCAACCACATACCCTACACATTCCCATCAGATTGCCACTTTTTGGCCCATCATGATCCTACACATACCCTAGAGTATATTTGAAACATCATATTCCTCTTTCAGGCCCTAGAAAAATACCTAAAAGCCATCTTTTATAGACACTAAAAATAATAATCTTTGAAAGCATTTTTTGTAATTGTAAGCCAACTTGAGTTAGGGTTTAAATGAAAAACCCTAAATATTCCCCCTTCAAAAACAAACCCTTGCCACACAAACAATTACAAATATCACCACCAAGAAATTATTCAATTGAATCTTGTTATCCAGAAACCCTAATGGGTTTAAACATATCTACCAAATATTTTTGCTATAGCTGCCAAATATTCAAAAATGATTTTAGCATAAAACAAAAAAATTGTGCCCTTAAAAATTATCCTTTCCTTAGCCAATTCTGTCAAGGCTGATAAGAGTCAAGATTATTTTTGTATTACCTATTTACAGTGGAAGGGAATCAAACACATACTAGAAAAATTGGTCAAGGAAATCCATAACTAGCCAACTAAGAGAAGCCAACTTCCACTATCATTTCATTGTCCAAATACCCACACTTACACAGTTTCTTAAGCTCAAAAACATTCCATATGTTAGCTAAGCTCATATAGTGAGATAGCTTTCAAATCCATAGTATGTTGGCTAAAGAAAATAAAGAATTTGTAGACCTCATAAAACCACAGTGGCTTGGGTTACAAACCCTAATCAAGAATAATGAAATGGTTTTTACAAACAACATAATCATCTCAAACTAAACTCAAAAGTAATTGATAATCTTTTTGAGTCCATCGCTTTCAAGCTTAAAAATCATTGATAAACATTTGAAATCTAGTATATTCTATAAAGAATATCCTTTGCTAAAAATTCTAACATCATTATGATAATAAATCATTAACCCAATGTCAATGATGGTTGTCGATAACACATGTTACCACTTGAAAAATGAACTCAATAGTTTGCAGATTACTTGGTCACTATGATGTGACTTTTAATAATGTCATATTCCTATGAAATGAAATGAGACCGATATAATTCCATATGCCAAGTTCACAATATAAACCATATAAATATGCTCAATTCCTCATATGGTGAAAATATAAAACACTTGCAATATTGAAGTTAGCCTTTTATTATAAAGGATTTAAAAAAAATTAAAATTAAATGTGATACAAATAATAAAATATTCAGTGCCTCAATATCATATGTGATGAAGATGATAAGGTCTATATACCTTTTTAATTTTTTAGCATGAATTTTCATCACAATGAGAGCATAGAAAACCACTTTAATATCAAAGGACTAGAATGGAGAAAACCACCTTAACTAATCAATCTAAAAAAATTTAAGGGTAGAGACCATAGTGATTTCAATGATACCAATACAACTAAAGTGAGCCAAATGATATGAAATCATAGAGAATAATAATTCCATCAATGGGGTTTTGATCCCATTAACATTGTTGACAAATATATGTCAAGCATATATAAATAATGCCAAGCATTAGTCAACCTATATTGAATGTTGTCCCTATGGAAAACACTGGGGCATGTAGTCTTTGAGAAGTAAAATGGCTAAAACAAAAGTAATAAACATTGTCAGCCTCAACAAATGTATATATATCAAAGATCTGAATCAAAGACTAGTAACATGTAACTACAAATCATCCATATGAGAAATCAATGTGAATTACAAAACATTGCATATCAATGTTGACATCAAATAATAAACATTTTGACATCAAGGAAAAACCACAAAAAAATGGAAAAAAAACAAACCCCTATCCCCTAACAAGCAACAAGTTTTCCCCTCTTTAATGTGATCATGTAGGTTTGTAGATTGAAGAAAAGTGGATTGGAAGCTTTCAAGAAAAGTAGATTGATAAAGTTGAAAATGTTGTCAAAGTTGTCATGAAAAGTTGTCAAGACTCACAAAAACTCATATCTAGGGAAAAATATCCATCTAATTTGCATGAAATCAATTCAAAAGTGCTTATTTTATCCATCTTCAGATATATGCAAAGTTTCAGTTCAAGATTCTGCTCCTGGGACACTTTTTGACAAAACAAGACTCATCCCCCAGTAGTGGTGAATGAGTCCCACTATAGGTGTTTTTTTGGAGATCTTTGCAGATTCAGATACCCTTTTGGATGAAACTTGTTCTAGTACAGTTTCTATAACTATGAATGATTCACCTAAAGTGGCAAGTGAGTCCTGCCAGGCCTAAAAAGCAATAATTCAAGAATTTCAGAGTTCTTTCTAGTATTCAACACATTTCTAGATGCTACTTTCTATTTTATAGCTTCTTTTTTTTCTTTATTTGTATGGGTATGTGTAGGATCACGATGGGCCAAAAAGTGGGATATGATGGGTATGTGTAGGGCATGTGGTTGACAACTTTTTTTTACCCAAAATTGATGAAACAAAAAGGGTTTTTAAAGAAGATTCTCAACTTTCCACCAATATAAATTATTCTTTACTTTGAATTTAATAAATAATTATTATTCATTTTCTATTTGAATCCTTAATGATAGGATGATTGAAGATATCTATAGCTTTCAAATAGTATCACATTTTTTGAATCCAAAACATGTGTCACATTATATGCTTCGCGTATATAGGATTACAAAAAATTGAATTTTGTGAAGTTTTGACCAAGTTAAGGTGGTTAGACATACAAGTTTTTATATTTTTTTAAAGTTGTAATAAAAAAATCATAATTAATTATTTACTTGGAAACAAATTACAAAAAAATATGCATCACATCGATACATGAGTCCTCTACTTTTATCTAAAATATTATTGAAAATATTATCATTTTATTGTGGCTAGGGTGGTCAGCCAGACATGCTTCTTATTTTTCCCTGAAATTTAAGTACTATTGCATTGAAATTTCAAATTTTCACCAAATAGTTTATTTTTAAATAAAATTTGTAGTTTAGAAACTACATTCAATTTGCTACAAATTTAACTCTTACATATTTTTGAAATAATATAGATAACTTATTCAAATTTTTACGTCAAGTTGTCTAACTTTGATTTTTCTGAATTTTTCGCCACTTAAGGGCCTATGTTTTCCATGATGATCCTACACATACACATATTTCTAAGTCATTTTCTAGGTCATTTTGCATATCACACTATGTTTTCCAACATTTTTTGTTTTCCAATTTTACGCTTGGTGGTGAAACCCTCTTGTAATCTAAAATCATACTCTAGGACATTCTCTTAGTAGATCTCTTACTGGTATTCCATTCTTGGGGTGAAGATCTCTAGGGAATCCTTGAATATTTTTTTGGAAAAAAGTGATGTTCTATGTCCAAAATCATAAGCAACATCCATTTTTCAACTAATCATTTTGGTGAACCTACTTTTAGAATACCTTGTTTTTTGATTTGGAGTCCATAATCATCTTAGACATAACTTGCATTATCTTTACATTATATTTTGTATTAGTTAATTGGAATCTAGGGTTTTAAATTTTACATTAGTGAAAGCTCATATAGCTTGCATTTTTCCATTTAATTTCAATGAAAATCATTGAAAATCTTCATTTTCATTTAGTCTTTAGGTCATACAACATAAACAGCATAATTTTTTTTTGAAAAATTCTATTTTTTTGAAAAATATCCCCATTGGGACTCATGCGCCACCTTGGGTGAATTAGTATCTTTTCACCCTTGAAATTTCCTTTTGCAACACTAAAAACCTTGTTTTTTTCTTTTTTGTTTGCTACCATTAACTATCTATATCAGTTGGATGAGTTTTTGTTACATGCATTTCATTAGATCTAGCTTAAATTAGCCCCTTTCATGCATTTCTCAATTTCATATTTGCATTTACAATATTTCATCTTTTAAGTTGTTGCATAATGTAATTATCAAATTACCATGTTTCACATCTAAAAATTGCATTTAAACATTTCACTTTAAGTCATTGCATTTCACTTTCTTTATTTTTTCATGATAACATGTTTTCTTTCAAGATATGTCACTTTGATATGGTTAAAAATGGATTGCATAAGTACAACATCCCCTCATATGAGCTCAATTTTCATTACACCAATGAGGTCATTAAGAAACACGTCAATCATCAAACCATCGACACAATCCTTAATATTACATTGCCCATTGGTGAGGATGGTAGTATAGACAATCATAACAATCATACTTGTTCTTCTCCTAATACCTCTCCTATTGATGATGAAAGAATATAGAAGCATTGAGGGTCTTGATTGTCCCTCTCCTCATCCCCCTTGGGAAGATAGCATGACATAAGAATATGGGATCATAGCCACCACTTTTTTTTATCCCAAATTCATCTCTCAATACCCCCTACTTATAAGAATGCTTTAGTAAAAGAAAATACAATCATGAACGATCATGAAAATCACATTTATCAGGACATGTCGATTGAAAGTGATAACCTTATCTATCTCCTTTGTAATATCCCTAAAATTTGGAAAAACCTATTTGAAAAAAATCATTTAAATAATAGTAGTAATTCTCTTGATGCCTCCCCTATTAGTGATAAAGTTACTTTACATGACATAACAATGGAGAGTGATGACACTTTTTTTGGACTCTCTCTTTAAAAATCTCGTACTGGGGTAGAAATTATGGCACAAGAGAATAAGACCTTCACGAAAATGAATAATCAAATAGAGTATTCTCCTAATATCCCCACTATTGATAAACAAGAAAATTCAACCATTGATAACTCCCTTACTTGCAATGAAGTCATTTTGGAAGAACCAATCCTTGAATGCCAAGAGCATTTGGTTTCTATTTCTCCTAAAAACTCTCCTACTAAGGAATATATCACGGTGCAAGAAAAGGAAAACATTGAAAATGATAATATTGGATGCTTAGATGATGATGATGTAGTGTTATAATATCAACTCATCCTTTACCCACCTAAGAATAATGTTTTGCAATAGTCGATTCACAATAGCACTACTCATACATATAACACTAGGAACAATCTTCAACCAAGATAAATACCTTCAACATCCCTCCCATTGCCTAATCCTATCCTACCTAACCCTATCTTATTGGGTCCTCCTCTTGGAAAGGAGTATGATCTTGTCAAACAAGTAAAGAATAATTCTACTAAGAGATCATTATGGGACCTTATCCAAGCCCCCCCTCATTCCCATAACATGATTTAGAGTGCCTTGCAACAAGTTCATATCCCTTCTAATGCGCAACTACATGACATAGCATCCATGCTTCAAGGAATAAACGTTAACATTGTTTTCCACCAAATTGAACTCCCCCCTTTGGAAGTGCAAAAGAAAAATGAAGCTTTCATAATAATATTTCAATACAAAAAAAAGTGATAAAGAGAACCCTCATTGAAAATGGCTTAGTGCTTAATGTGTGTAGTATAACCATTTTGGATAGGGTTGGTGTGGATAAATCAAACATTCAACAAAACTCTTTATCCATTAAGGGATTTGACAATGTAGGAAAACAACTGCTTGGTGTGATCACTTTTCTTATTATAGTTGGGAAGGCCACATTGGAAACATCGATTCATGTTATGCCACATGATCTCCCATATAATCTCCTTTTAGGAAGACCATGGATTCATGCAATGAATGGGGTGCCTTATACTCTTCATCATAAAATGAAATACATCTACAACAATAAAGTGTACACACTTGAAGCTAACCCTAGCCCAAATAGTTGTTTGAACATTAAGAAAAATAATGAAAATCCTTTGGAAACATTAACACCAACTACAAAATTCAAACCCATACAATATAAAGAAAAAGAAAAACACATTGAAGAAGTCACAAAGTGATGCAATCAGGAGAGGTCCTACAAAAATAAAAAACATAATTCCAGCCTACAACCACAACTATCATATCACAATCTCATAAAAATATGATCATTTCTTCAAATCAACCCTTTTCCTTGTAGCATTGGGAAACCACTCAATCAGGTATAACTCCAAAATCACACCCTTTTATACCACAACTTGACTCAATTCAGGGACCCATTTTGAAATTCAACAACATACTAACAAATCACCTTAGACTCCTTTTGAACAATTTCTCCAAAATAGGGTTTTCTCTCTTTCTAGGCCTCAAATTAGGCCTCTTTTCCAAAGAAACCACTCACAAGATCATTCCAAAACTTGTGAACTCTATTGGGTAGAACTTATCATGTGTTCAAAAAAAGGATTCCACAATTATATCTCAGAAATGCAATCACCCATGTGGCAATTCACTAAACCCTCCTTTTATGCCAAGAAACCCTAGGGATTATTGAAAATAACCATTTCAATGCTCACAAAAACTTATCAAATCTTCAAAAAGGTCCTACGTAATCTACAAAAACTCAAAACAACAAGAAATATTGCTATCATAACACAAATCCTACTTTGGCATAAAAAAACCTCTAATTTTCATTAGGAACACTCAAATTTTAAACCTAGGGCTTCATGCCCAACATACCTTTTGATCTCCCTTGCTCTTTCTCAACATTCCCACACTTTTTTTTTTGTAGACCCATTCCTCGAGTTACGGTGGCCATAGTGTGAGGAATGGGTCAATTTTGCATTTTATTGACTCACAAACCCTTAAGTGTGCAAGTTTAGGTTGGTGTAGAAGTATTAACAATAAAATGCACAAAACCTAATGAAATTACTTCAAAATAGACTCAATTGAAAGAAGAAACAATACACTACATAATCCATAAACAATTTGAATAAAAAAGTTGATATACAGGCTGTACAATCTCCTGCTAACTCACTGCACAATGAAAAACACAAAAAATTGAAGGAAAAATAGAGTTTATTGATTGATTTTTTTTTCCAAATTTCTCCAACCTCCATCCAAAAAGTTCTCAAAATTATTTATATACTTATTCCCTCCAAAAAGAAATTACTACAACTTGCTAGCTACCCTTTAAATTGACTTGACTATTCATATTCCCACAATAATGTAAATTTGCATTTTTTGACAACTTTACATTATTTCAATTTGACAACTTTGCATTTTTTGCACATTTTGCAAAATTGACCATATACTCACCGAAAAATCATCACAAATGACTTATTTAACTTCAAAATGGTCATATTGACCTTATTTAGACAAATCCTCCCAAAATCTAAAGCCTAGAGCTTAGTAACGTGAATTGACAATTTTTTATTAGTGGTGCCCCTACACCATACACGCCAACTTGAAAGTTTTCCAAGTCTCTTAGAAATGATTCACTAACTTTTTCACCTCTATCATTTGAATGTCTTTTTCCTTTTGGAACTCCTTCATTAGGTTCATGTTGTTTTTTTCTCTCACTATCTTTGACATTCTTGCAATCATCAACACTTGTAGCTTACTCCAACTATCCTTTCTATACTTTGGGGTGATTTTAATCCTTTCCTTCATTAAATACTACTATCATGCCTTCCTTCTCAATTATACTCACACTTTCAACAACTATCATCACTTGCTTCTCAACTTCTTGCTTAATCCATCGTCCAATACTCATGTCGTCTGCTTCTTTCTCACTATCAAACTTGTTAACAATTGTACCATTACTTTTTCCTATCTCTAGGGATCCTCCCTTCATATGAAAGTTCTAACTCCTTGTGTTATAGTTTGGCCAGTTATGATGTCATATAAAATAGTATCAAAGGTTAAGGTATCATTTCAAGTTATAAACTTCAACTAGAAGGTTATTCTCATCTATTTTTGTTTCTATATTGAAGATTAAGTCCCCCCGTCCTTCAGGACTTCCAGGAGGAAGTCTATATAAGGGGGAGAGAATGTAAGACCACCAAGTAAATTCTCTTTATAAAGCAAACTAAGGATCTTTTAATAGCTACTAGCAAAGTACCCTATATGAATTATGGATAAACTAGTTTAGTTATTTTACACCCATTATTTATACCTTGGGAAAATAACACAATGTTTTTTTAGAAGTACAGTGTATAAACACTACTTTACTAAGTAACGACACCATATGTTCCAGTAATTTTGATATAGTTGACATATTCATCTAAGCTATGTAAATATTCCAAGTTTGTTAATCTCGAATGAAGGAGTGTAAGAGATAGACCATTTCAATATATATTGCATACATGCTTATTTAAAAATTAATCATAGATTCTTTAATAAACAATAATTTTTTAATTTAATTTATTATTATCAATAATTATAATAATTTTCTTATATATCTATAATTTTAAAAGAAACTTAAATTTTTAAGATTAATAACTATAATAAACAAGTGATAAGAATATCTTTTCATTTCCATATAATTTTACTTTTGAAAAAAATAAGGAAATAAATAAAAAAATAAGACATAAAAGAATTGATTTTATTTTGATAATGCCAATAATATCTAATATTCATCCTTATCTTTGTTCTTGTTTTAAAATAACACTTTTTCCCATCCTAGGGAAAAGTAGTTTCCATTTTTTTTTAACTTTTAAAACAATATTAGGGAATCTTTATTTTAAGAATGGGACATTTAAGAGAGAAACGTGAAGCATCTTATTCACTCCATTTTATTTTACTATTACCTGTCTAAATATTTATAAAATTGTTAGTGTCTCCCACGATAATAATCTTTTATTATTTATTATTTTATATAAAGAAAAGTTGTAAAATGAATATAGTTTCTCTGATATAAAACGGATTTAGCTACAATATAATATGTTTTTCTCACTTTTTCTTGTGGATTTCTTTTTTCTTGTTACTAATTTATTAACATTAACTCTAATTTATATAATAACGTACCAGTAATTAGTAACAATATTGTGATATTTTCAAATATGAATTTCCAGGAAAAGTGTGTTTCCAAATTTATTAAACTCTATTATTATTGTGAGTTAAATTCAGTGCTAAGTATATGATTATAATTTTCTACTTGGTAAAAAAATCTACGAGTTTCTATGCTTTTATTTTGTTAAGCTTTAAATCAGAGTTTTAGAAACTTTCAAGCAGTTTTATTACATGTAGAAAAAAAAAACTCCCTATGATTAGATGTCTCTGTTTTTTTTTCCGTTCATTTAAGCTTTCTTAGCTCTATAAATCAAGGGATTGATCACTATTGGGGGGGTATTTGGTTAAGTTTTAAAGAACAATACAAATTTTTTATTTGGGGGGGGGGAGAGAACAGAGTGATCTTATTTATCACTACTTTTAATTTTCTCGAATTTTTGTGTGTGAAATTGATAAGAGATGTGAATATTTATTTACTAGCTACTATCATCTTTATGGAATCCAATCGATGGGATATATGGTTTAACAGTAGTAGATAGGTGAGAGGGATTCAAAATACATAGTGGGGGTTGTCAATCTATTTACTGTAGGCAACCTAGGTCAAAATTCAAGGGACTTGCCCCATCAATCTATCAGATTGTTGATTCCAGTAGTGTCTTCTCAGAGGAAAAATCCATTATTCCCACAAATATTGGTTGGTGTGTTGATGGTGGATTGTAGCATGTTCGTGGGGGAGGTCTCTACGGTGATAGAGAAACTGGACGAATATTAATCTCTAAGAATTCCAAATCCAATTAAGGTATGTTTTTGCCAGGTATGTATTCATCTGCCTAAGTCATTACCTTGTAATGATTGGTTCCAGTAGCAAGGAATTTTCTCTATGATGCTTTATAATTGGGATGAATTTTTCTTAAATAGATATTGTTTTTTGTTAAGATTATAAGTTTTCTTTTTCTATACAACAGATCCAGTATTTGGAAATGTATATCATGCAGCCAATCCGTGTGTTTTTTTACTTTTAAAGATTACCAATTAGTAACTTAATCATTTTTAGCTAAGCTATTTTGTAAACATCATACAATAAACCTTAGGACCACGTGCCTTTAAGGAAATCTATGAAACAATTCATGAATCTTATCTAAGTGTGAAAATTTACCAATGCTAAAACTGCCTATACCAACATTGATTGATGAGGGCGCAACCTGAGACACAGAAAATAACCCACAAACAAGAGAATAATTTTATTATTCAGAAAATGGAGCTTCTTAGATGTAGAGGATCTCAAATCCCCAAGTTCTACAACACATGCAAGCTACAAAATAGCCCTTTCGCAATATGCGAGCTTGTCCCCAAAAAGTTACCCAAAAATTAAAAAACCCGCCCATAAATAGAGCTCCTCATTAGTTTGGAGCCAAAACATAATTCAAATTGAGTTTAGGTGGTTTGGCGCTGAAAATTTACAACATGAAGTTCAAATTTCAAAAGAGCATTTCCAATGGTATCTTCTAGAAAGTGCACCAACTTCCCGGGGCCATAACTTTTGATCTGGGACTTCGATTCGCGAACCGTTTGAACCGTTGGAAAGGTCTCAAAGTCAAGAACGTGCTTGAAATTGCTACGCCAATTTTGGCAAGTTTCAGGGCCGATCCGGGAGCTCTAAGTGCCTCAAATCCCACTCGAAAGATTTTCATGTGTAAATCTAGGAAACTAAAACTGCAATATCTTTCAACCCAGGAACAAAAAATAAAAACCGTAAATTGGGAATTTAATTATAATGAAAAGGGTATCCAAAAATGTAAAAACATCTAAAAACTGAGAAACTTGAAATTTAACTATTTTTGGGTGATGCAAGATTGCCCTTACACCACTGGATGCTCCTGCATCATTGATGCGTGCTAGTCCTTTCTTCTTTTACTTTTTTCTCTTGCCGAGCCTCCTTTGCACTGGTAATAATATTTTTATTGGGTTGGCCTTTTCAAAATCTTTAAAGAAAAAACATCTCACTTATGCAATTTTTTTTATCTACCATTACCACGTGCTATTGTGGACCAACATATAGGAAATATATAATGTCAGGGGAAAGAAGATTTCACTATTAAAGGAAGCCCACTGGTTTGGCAAGTAGTCTAATGTTTGTAATTTATTTATTTTTAGGTCAAAACAATAGATCTTTAATACATAAATCATCTTGATCTTATTGTCTGCCAATATGAATCTAATCTTCCTTATATAAACTTAATATCTGGCATAGTTGTAAGTGGGTTATGATAGCTAAACTTTCTCTTTGTTTGAACCATATTGTTTAATACTTATATGTCCATTTATTCAGATCTTTGGTGCATATCCCATTGTCATCCAAAATATCACTTTGTTATTTTCACGTACTAATAATGCTTCTTTATGTTTGTTGTGAACTCTTTTTTTTGTTCTTTGTTTAAGTAAAGTTAATGTTTATTGGATCTACCTTAATCTGGATAATGACAAATCTGAATCTATAATTTTTAGAATAAATATGTTTCAATTCCAGAGTTAGTTTTTTATTAGGTAATATGACCTATTATGGAGATAAGTAGGAATAAGTGATAGAGATTAGATTCTATTTATTGTTATAAATAAGATTTCTTTTAGAAATATTATCAGCTTTGAGGCCTTTAGTCTGGATGCATTGCATAGTTACATAGAATGGATTAGTAAAAAAAATCTACAACTCTTAATACAATTGCAATAGTTATGGTTTGGATTGGCTCTATAGTCTTAGTTTTTCCTCAAGTAATAAACCAAGCTCTTACCCATTCATAACCCTCCCTAGAGTGAATTGAATTGATTAAGTATTATCTGATACGTGTGTACTTGAACTTCCCTCAATATTTTATATAATAAAATAAGTGCTTAGGGTATGGATATACTTTGGACTTTTGTAGGAAGTCAATTTTGAAAATATTTTGTTAATGATAGTCTTACAAGTATATTAGGGACTTAGTGATAAAGAGTTTCTCTTTTAAATTATTATCAGTATCCTTGCATTAATATATATAGTGTTAGGTAGTTATGTGATTTGTGTTTTCAATATGAGATCGAGGCATTTTATGAACCTAGTTATTATAACCTTTGTTAGCCAAACCATATGAGTGCTGGTTGAAGTCCATGTTGCTGAACTATGATTCCTCTGTGCTGTGCATATGTAGGCAAGGCCATCAGAGATAAGACCCTGAGGAATTAGGTCTAGCCCCTTAGGTTCCCCTGTTTCTTGCTTGAAAACATACATATTGTTAGTGAGTCTTGTGCTATGATTGAAAATTTGAAATTTGTGTTGTGAAATTTAGGTGAGTTTACTGGTTGAAATATTTGGGCATTACATTTGGTATCAGAACCAGGTTGCAGCACTAGGATCTCTAGCTAGTGTTGCTCGGGTGGCGTTGGTTGAGTTTTCTCTTTTGTGTTTTTCTCCCTATTATGATTAATCATTGAAGTTACCGGATGAGATCTTGAGTTTGTTTCTCTTATTCCTTACTAAGTGCATTTGTAGATATAATAATTGGAAAAGGAATGGTTATAATAGATTTTTTTAAGTATCATGAATTATCATATGTATGATGCATTTGATTATGAAAGAAATGATTTTTATGTCCATATAATTGATGTGGGAAAGGGTAGTGAAGTGGTAATGATTTCTATAGTTATAGCCTCATGATCATGTGCCTTAACTATGATTATATATGAAAGAATGATGTTTGATCAAGATATTTATCTTTAGGCGAAAGACTTAGATCCATAAAATTGTAGTATTATTGATAGAAAACCATATGAATTTTAATTCATTAGAGACACAAATAATAATACGTGAATAAGTGAATTTTGAGTAAAAAAATAATTATGTGCTTGTGGTGCTAACGATCTGCACTATGTTTTTCTTCACATGTATTGAACATTGAGTAGACTTGTTGAGAAAATATTTTTATGAATGCCATTAGTTTGGAAGATTCATTGTTATGAAATTAGAAGTATGCTAACTTGTTTTAAATCAATGAGATGTTGGTTTAAAAGATAATGTTTTATAAGTGTGTGTGTTAAGATACACCATCTTGTGAATGTGAATGAAATCCATGGATCTCTCATGGTTAGTGTAATTACTTTTGTGTATCAATGAGATAAATTGGAATGTGTGGTGATGCTCATAATTTTACATCTATGAGTAGATTTTACATATATTGGGAAGAGAAATCTTGGAAGATGATTCTTGAAAGGTTTATGGAAGTATGGTTAATTATGTGTAGGGAAATGGTCCTATTGCATTAAAAGGAGAAAATTTGAAATGTATCAGCTTTGTATTCTGTTTGGCTATGAATACCATGTAATGGTGCTTATGTTGTGTATTGTGCCAAGTTTTTTTTTTGGTTAACCAAGTTGTAAGAGTTGGTGTAAGTCGTACATTTTTGACTCATGAGGAAGGAAGTGAAGAAATTCTTGATAAGTTAAAGTGTTGTGACATGTGAATTTGAACCAGTAAATGTGTTGTGCCCAAGTATGTGATACAGGGTATCCAACTTGGAATAAGGGTGATAGGATGTCGAGTACGATCCCTTACATCCACCCTTTGTGATTGCTTATTTATGTAAATCCATCATTTGTGACAATAAGGTAACAATATTATGTGTGTGTACATGTGTGTACTAAATGAAATGTGAATCTCCTTCATGTGAGTCTTGTTCTTATGTTAAATGTCTACCCCTAGTGTATGGTTCCCCTATGGGATTGAGAGCCTGCTAGTGTAATTAGGGGTTGAGAGATGGAGAACCTCCATCAAAATCATAGGATTTTGAATCGACATTAGTTCCCATAAGTCTCCCCCGCAGTTTGGATCATGTTAGTTGATTCATCGTGCAAGCCTAATTCCTTGATGTTTACCTATGGATTGAGGATGGAACTAAGTGTACCTTTGGAGATATATTATTGATTATTGAGTTATTACATGAGCTTTATGTGGTTAGAGACCACCATTTTTTCAGCATGCTATTTTATTTTGTGGTTTGAGACCACTGTGGTTAGAGAACCACCATTCCCCTCCTCCCCCCTAGGTGACTTATTAAAAGTCACGTGGTGATTGTGATGTGAAAATTGTATAATTTTTGGAAACACATTTTATTTATTTATTTATTATTTTTATCACTTTTTATTTGATTGATTAAGCCAGCAGTGTTGAATTTTTTTTTAAGTTATTTGATTGATTGAATTATGAAATTGTCCTTTTTGCCTCAAGGATTTTTTTAAAAAAAAATTATGTTGAAATTAAGATTTACATGCTGAAATGTAGCTACAATCGAATTTTATTTTTATTTATTTATTTTTATGCAACTTTTATTGAAATATTTGGTTTGAACTTATGTTACTCAGTTTGAGGCTTTAATTGTTATTGAAAACTGTTGGCATGTGTAGTAATGTGAATTTGTGAAACTGTCATACTCAAGAGGGGTCCCTGATAGGTTGTATGGGGGGAGTAGATGGCCTGGGGAATTATTGTTAAAGGGATTAATGAGACTGGTATGGGACGGTTATAAACCATTTCCCCTTGATCTATCTAATTTTTATGTGGCTCTATGATACTATACATTCTCAGAGGAGAATTTTGGACACTGGTCATCCTCATCCCTATCCCATTATGTGAGTTCATAATGTGTTTAATGTGCATTTAATGAGTATATGATTGATGTGTGTATTGTGATCTATTGTTGAGCATGAAAATATGTATATAAAATGTATGAGTACATTGAGATATGTTGTTGAAATATGTGAATTTGATAAATGAATATTGAGATTTCTTAAAAAAGATGTTGGAATTTGTGATGTATATGATGTGATGCAATATATAAATTTAACTAATTTGATGTAGAACAGGTGTAGAAATATAAATGAGATATGCATGTGATTAGTGTGATTCTTGTTTTTTACTTGAGTATCTCTTTTTAAACTAAGATGATTTTTAGTTTAAAAGCTAGATGGGTAATGTTGAAATTCTTGTAATGAAATTTTAAATGGATCATTTTACTATGTGTATCTTCCTTAGATGTGTCAAGATTCATTTTGTTGTAAGATAACTTCTATAAATATAATGGTTGACTTATAGTATTGTTCGTCATATAGTATAAGGAGTGGTAACCATCATTGCAATAATTTTATGTTTTATTGTAATGGGGGGGTTGACTCCCAAACCTTAGCAACTTCCAAGAGGAAGTTTAAACTAAGGGGAGGGGAGTGTAGGGATCCTCCCTTCATATGAAAGTTCTAACTCCTTGTGTTATAGTTTGGCTAGCTATGATGTCATATAAAATAGTGTCAAAGGTTAAGATATCATTTCAAGTTATAAATTTCAACTAGAAGGTTATTCTCATCTATTTGTGTTTATATATTGAAGATTACGTCTCCCCGTCCTTTAGGACTTCCAGGAGGAAGTCTATATAAGGGGGAGAGAATGTAAGACCACCGATTAAATTCTCTTTATAAAGCAAACTAAGGATCTTTTAATAGCTACTAGCAAAGTACCATATATGAATTATGGATAAACAGGTTTAGTTATTTTACACCCATTATTTACACCTTGGGAAAATGACACAACATTTTTTTTAAAGTACAGTGTATAAACACTACTTTACTAAGTAACGACACCATATGTTCCAGTAATTTTGATATAGTTGACATATTCATCTAAGCTATGTAAATATTCCAAGTTTGTTAATCTCGAATGAAGGAGTGTAAGAGATAGACCATTTCAATATATATTGCATACATGCTTATTTAAAAATTAATCATAGATTCTTTAATAAACAATAAATTTTTAATTTAATTTATTATTATCAATAATTATAATAATTTTCTTATATATATAATTTTAAAAGAAACTTAAATTTTTAAGATTAATAACTATAATAAACAAGTGATAATGATAAGAATATCTTTTCATTTGCATATAATTTTACTTTTGAAAAAAATAAGGAAATAAATAAAAAAGAAGACATAAAAGAATTGATTTTATTTTGATAATGCCAATAATATCTAATATTCATCCTTATCTTTGTTCTTGTTTTAAAATAACACTTTTTCCCATCCCAGGGAAAAGTAGTTTCCATTTTTTTTAACTTTTAAAAGAATATTAGGGAATCTTTATTTTAAGAATGGGACATTTAGGAGAGAAACGTGAAGCATCTTATTCACTCCATTTTATTTTACTATTACCTGTCTAAATATTTATAAAATTGTTAGTGTCTCCCACGATAATAATCTTTTATTATTTATTATTTTATATAAAGAAAAGTTGTTAAAATGAATATAGTTTCTCTGATATAAAACGGATTTAGCTGCAGTATAATATGTTTTTTCACTTTTTCCTGTGGATTTTTTTTTCTTGTTACTAATTTATTAACATTAATTCTAACTTATATAATAACGTACCAGCAATTAATAACAATATTGTGATATTTTCAAATCTGAATTCCCAGGAAAAGTGTGTTTCCAAATTTATTAAACTCTATTATTATTGTGAGTTAACTTCAGTGCTAAGTATTGGATTATAAGTTTCTACTTGGTAAAAAAATCTACGAGTTTCTATGCTTTTATTTTGTTAAGCTTTAAATCAGAGTTTTAGAAACTTTCGAGCAGTTTTATTGCATGTAGAAAAAAAACTCCCTATGATTAGATGTCTCTGCTTTTTTTTCCTTTCATTTAAGCTTTCTTAGCTCTATAAATCAGGCAATTGATCGCTATTGGGGGGGTATTTGGTTAAGTTTTAAAGAACAATACAAAGTTTTTATTTGGGGGGGGGGGGAGAACGAAGTGATCTTATTTATCACTACTTTTAATTTTCTCGAATTTCTGTGTGTGAAATTGATAAGAGCTGTGAATATTTATTTACTAGCTGTTGTCATCTTTATGGAATCCAATCGATGGGATATATGGTTCAACGGTAGTAGATGGGTGAGAGGGATTCAAAATGCATAGTGGGGGTTGTCAATCTATTTACTGTAGGCAACCTAGGTCAAAATTCAAGGGACTTTCCCCATCAATCTATCAGATCATTGATTCTAGTAGTGTTTCTTCTCAGAGGAAAAATCCATTATTCCCACAAATATTGGTTGGTGTGTTGATGGTGGATTGTAGCATGTTCGTGGTGGAGGTCTCTACAGTGATAGAGAAACTGGACGAATATTAATCTCTGGGAATTCCAAATCTAATTAAGGTATGTTTCTGCCAGGTATGTATTCATCTACCTAAGTCGTTACCTTGTAATGATCGGTTCCAGTAGCAAGGAATTTTCTCTATGATGCTTTATAATTGGGATGAAGTTTTCTTAAATAGATATTATTTTTTGTTTGTTAAGATTATAAGTTTTATTTTTCTATTCCACAGATCCAGTATTTGGAAATGTATATCATGTAGCCAATCCATGTGTTTTTACTTTTGAAGATTACCAATTAGTAACTTAATCATTTTTAGCTAAGCTATTTTGTAAATATCATACAATCAACCTTAGGACCACGTGCCTTTAAGGAAATCTATGAAACAAGTCATGAATCTTATCTAAGTGTGAAAATTTACCAATGCTAAAACAACTTATACCAACATTGATGTGTGCCAGTCCTTTCTTCTGTTACTTTTGCTCTTGTCGAGCCTCCTTTGCACTGGTAATAATATTTTTATTGGGTTGGACTTTTCAAAATCTTTAAAGAAAAAACATCTCACTTATGAATTTTTTTTTATCTACCATTACCACGTGCTATTGTGGACCAACATATAGGAAATATATAATGTCCAGGGAAAGAAGATTTCACTGTTAAAGGAAGCCCACTAGTTTGGCAAGTAGTCTAAAGTTTGTAATTTATTTATTTTTAGGTCAAAACAATAGATCTTTAATACATAAATCATCTTGATCTTTTTGTCTGCCAATATGAATCTAATCTTCCTTATATAAACTTAATATCTAGCATAGTTGTAAGATAAACTTAATATCTGGCATAGTTGTAAGTTGGTTATGATAGCTGAACTTTCTCTTTGTTTGAACCATATTGTTTGATACTTACATGTCCATTTATTTAGATCTTTGGTGCATATCCCATTGTCATCCAAAATATCACTTTGTTATTTTCACGTACT
The DNA here is from genome assembly GCA_007258455.2 of Sequoia sempervirens. Lineage (NCBI taxonomy): Eukaryota > Viridiplantae > Streptophyta > Pinopsida > Cupressales > Cupressaceae > Sequoia > Sequoia sempervirens. The sequence goes on along the minus strand of VDFB02058242.1, from coordinate 361,526,843 downwards.
AATAATGCTTCTTTATGTTTGTTGTGAACTCTTTTTTTGTTCTTTGTTTAAGTAAAGTTAATGTTCATTGGATCTACCTTAATCTGGATAATGACAAATCTGAATCTATAATTTTTAGAATAAATATGTTTCAATTCCAGAGTTAGTTTTTTATTAGGTAATAGTTTTTTATTAGGTAATATGACCTATTATGGAGATAAGTAGGAAAAAGTGATAGAGAGATTAGATTCTATTTATTGTTATAAATAAGATTTCTTTTAGAAATATTATCAGCTTTGAGGCCTTTAGTCTAGACGCATTGCATAGTTACATAGAATGGATTAGTAAAAAAAATATATAACTCTTAATACAATTGCAATAGTTATGGTTTGGATTGGCTCTATAGTCTTAGTTTTTCCTTAAGTAATAAACCAAGTTCTTACCCATTCATAACCCTCCCTAGAGTGAATTGAATTGATTAAGTATTATATGATACATGTGTACTTGAACTTCCCTCAATATTTTCTATAATAAAATAAGTGCTTAGGGTATGGATATACTTTGGACTTTTGCAGTAAGTCAATTTTGAAATCTTTTGTTAATGATAGTCTTACAAGTATATTAGGGACTTAGTGATAAAGAGTCTCTCTTTTAAATTATTTTCAGTATCCTTGCATTAATATATATAGTGTGAGGTAGTTATGTGATTTGTGTTTTCAATATGAGATCGAGGCATTTTATGAACCTAGTTATTATAACCTTTGTTAGCCAACCCAAATGAGTGCTGGTTGAAGTCCATGTTGTTGAACTACGATTCATCTACAATATGCATATGTAGGAAAGGCCATCAGAGATGAGCCCCCGACGAATTAGGTCTGGCCCCTTAGGTTCCCCTATTTCTTGCTTGAAAACATACATATTGTTAGTGAGTCTTGTGCTATGATTGAAATTTTGAAATTTGTGTTATGAAATTTAGGTGAGTTTACTGGTTGAAATATTTGGGCATTACACTATCTCTATCAGACCTGTAGTTACTTTGTTCACTATTCTAACATCATCACCAACCTTTATCTTCCTATACTCTATCCTTTCAACCTTGTAATCCTTTGTACCAATAGTGTTACTATCCTTTGTCACATCAACATTATCAACTCTTGTCCTCTCATCCACTGTCTCATCAACTTTGTAACTCATTCTCCCTTTATTCATTGCTTTAACAGTACCATCATCCACTATCATAACATCACAATTCACTATCTCTTCCTTGTTACAAACCACTATCCTCCTTTCTACTACCTTCCCAATTTCATCAGCCACTATAATTTCATCTCTTGACTGCCTTTTCTTTGTTCATTGTTACAGGGCACAACCATTCCAACCATGATGCAATCACTATTTTCATGCCTTTCTAAAGGCTTTTCACACTTTCACTATTTTGCATTAGACCTAGACACACTTCCATTTACTTTTCCCTTCCACTTGTAGGAATTCTTCTTTGTGATTGTCTACAAATAATTTTCATTTCTTCTATCTATTGTCTTTATGCTATTATTCCTAGCACTAGCTGTTGAATCTATGCTGTTATGTTCATCAACAATAATAAACTCCTTTCTCCCTAACACAATAATCTCACCTTGTACCTTCATCTCCTCAACCAATGGAGTTAAAATAAACTATATCCTATCATTTTCAATGATGTACATGTTTTTCCTTCCATTGTACAAGGCTGACCTTTCAAACTACCAAGGCCTTCCTCGCAACATGGGGCAAAAATTCATGGGCAATATATCACAAAGAACTTCATCTCTATATTTACCTATCTAAAATTCAACTCTTGCTTGTTCACTCACCACCAAATATTGATTATCACTAACCCATGATACCTTATATGGTATTTCTCTAGGTATTTTTGCAAATACAAATTTTCCACCATCTCACTAGACACAATGTTATCAGTGCAACCTGAATCAACAATCACTTTTCATACCTTGTTCTTACATCTAGAAGTTTTCCTAAACAATGCCCTTCTTTGAAGCAACTCTCTCTCCTTTGTGGACTTCAAAACTTGTTTCTTCATTAGCATCTCACCAACTTTAGGAGTGGCAACCAATCTATTCGAACTTTAACTACTTTCAACTTCATCTTCATGAGCAATTTGTGCTCTCCTATAAGGTTTCATTTCTCCTCCACTTGATGTTGAACCAATCTTCTCAAGGCACTTCCAAGTAGGATGACCATATTCTTGACAATGATAACATCTACCTGAAAAAGTGTTAGAGTTCCTTCCACCTCCAAATCTACCCCTTGTACCTCTATATCCATCTCTAAAGTTTGCAACTTGTTCATCTCTTTTGCGTGGTTCTTCTTGATTTTCATTTCTTGTCTTGGAGTAGAGAAATATCATCTTCCTCCCATGGCATTGCCTCTTCCTCTTACTATTTTCTCTTGTCTTCTCTTCACTTTATCTTCAACATTCAATTCCATTTGATAACATTCCTCCATGCTCCTAGGATTTTTCAAAGCCAACTCATCTTGTATGTTCATTCTCAAGCCACCCAAGTACCTAGCTATCTTTTCATCTTCATTTTCATTGTAGTTAGATCTCATACTCAATCTATAAAATTCTTTAGTGTATGCCTTTACATCCATTTCCTTTTTCCTTAAATTTTGCAACCTTTTAAACATTTGAATTGAATAATCTGAAGGGAGAAACTTACCTTTTAACTTAGTTACCATCTTGTCCCATGCCACAATCTTGGACTTTCCTTTCTTTCTTCTTTCTGACTACAAATAATCCCACCATACAAGTACATGACCCTTAAGCTTTGTTTTTGCAATATTAACTCTCTATTCCTCTGAAATGTCCTCACTCTCAAAATAATTTTCCAAAGGAGATACCCAATCCAACAATTCCTCTTCATTCAAATTTCCACCAAACTTTTGCACATCTATTTTCACCTTGTACTTGTCACCTTTAACTACCTTCAACAACTTGGCCATTCTCTAATCATTTGGACCAAGTTCTTCTTCAACATCTTCAAACTCTTCATCATCTTCTTCCTCTAAATCACTGATTTCAATTGCTTCTCTTCTCTTATTGGTTTCTATGGCTACCATCTCTCTTTAAATCCTCTAATCTCTCTTATGTATTGAATCTTCAATTCATTCATCTCCTTTGTTGTATTCTTTCCTTTTGGAGGCATCTTCACAATCTTGTCTCTCCAACTTTTCTCCACAAAGACCTAGTACCTTTTCTTTGATACCACTTTGATGCAATTAGGGGAGGTCCTACAACCACAACTATTAGATCATAATCTCATGAAAATATCATCATTTCTTCAAATCAACTCTTTTCCTTGTAGCATTAGAAAAGCACTCGATTGAGTATAACTCCACAATCACACCCTTTTAGACATAAATTGACTCTCTTCAAGGATCCATTTTGACATTCAACAACATACTAACAAATCACCTTAGACTCCTTTTGAACAATTTCTCTAAAATAGGGTTTTCTCACTTTCTAGGCTTCAAATTAGGCCTCTTTTCCAAAGAAACCACTCACAAGATCATTCCAGAACCTAAGAACTCTATTGGGAAGAACTTCTCATGTGTTCAAACAAAGTATTGAACAATTATATCTCAAAAATACAATCACCCATGTGCCAATTCATTAAACCCTCCTTTTATGCCAAGAAACCCTAGGGCTTATTGAAAATCACCCTTCCAATGCTCACAAAAACTTATCAATGCTTCTAACAAGTCCTAAATAACCTAGAAAAACTCAAAACAACAAGAAATGTTTTTTTCATAACACAAATCCCACTTTGGCATCACAAAACCTCTAATTTTCATTAGGAACACTCAATTTTCAAACCCAAGGCTTCATGCCCAACATACCTTTTGACCTCCCTTGCTCTTTCTCAAAATTCCCACACTTATTTATTGTTTGTGCAGATGCATTCCTTGAGTTAAAATGGCCATAGTGTGAGGAATAGGTCAAATTTCTATTTTATTGACTCACAAACCCTCAAATGTGCAAGTTCAGACTGATGTAGAAGAATTAACAATAAAATGCACCAAACCTAATGAAAGTCCTTCAAAATACACTCAATTGAAAGAATAAACAATAAACTATAGAATCCACAAAAAATTTGAATAAAAAATTTCATATGGAGGGTGTACAATCTCCTGCTAACTCACTGCACAATGAAAAACATGAAAAATTGTAGGAAAAAAAAAGTTTATTGATTGAATTTCTTTTCCAACTTTCTCTAACCTCCATCAAAAAAGTTCTCAAAATTATTTATAATTATTCCCTCCAAAAAAAAATGAATACAACTTCCTAATTTGCATTTAAATTGACTTGACTATTCATATTCCCTCAATAATGCAAATTTGCAAATTTTGACAACTTTACATTATTTCAATTTGATAACTTTGCATTTTTTGTACATTTTGAAAATTTTACCATCTACTCACCTATACATCATCACAAATGGATTCTTTATCTTCAAAATGTTCATATTGATCTTATTTAGACAAAATCTCCCAAAACCTAAATCTTAGACCTTAGCAACTTGAATTGAAAATTTTGATTAGTGGTGCCCCTACACCATAAAGCTATTAGAAGATGATTGGGGTTCCTTACATTTCAAACATACATTCATGGATGAGTTCAAGATCATAAAAAAAGATTCAAATGAGGGATATGAAAAAGAAATAATGTCAATATAAAACTCAAAAGAACCTTCAAAAGCATCTACTTCCACAACTTTAGAACACAAGACAATAAATTATAGAAAAACATTTGATGAAGCTGATTACGAATAACCACCGAATCCTAAAGAAATGAAAAATCTTTATGGGAAAGGTTATGAGCTTATGAAACAACTTGGATATAGTGTAAAATGATGTGGTGCTAAAGAAAAAGGAATCCATGTCCCTATAAAGCCTAACATGCAAGAAATGACTCATGGTCTTGGTTATTGTCCTTTGATAGAAATAACCAAGCCTTCACTTAACATCAACAATATTACAAAACATCTTTATAAGTCAACTTTAACAATAATGCATCCTGGACTAATAGAAACTAGTGGTCTTTATCCTTTGCAAGAAATGAAACACACAAATAAATCCTTGCTTAATTTCAATGTCATCACACAAAACACTAATGATTTGAATATGTTAGATTTTACATCCTCCTTTCATGGAGAGAACAAAATATCTCAATCTAAAGATTCTTGCATAGGTATGACATCTTGCACTAAGCAAGTCATATATTTGTTGCAAACTACAGGAACACCTACCATTGATCAAGAGCGTATCTTTTTGAGACTCCTCCAAGATCACTTGATATCCCTTCCTCCAAGAACACGAAATAAATTATACTACAAACATTAATTTTGCACCTATCTTAGAGTTCATGGTCATTCTAGTAATGAATGTAAGGATTTAAGTGACAAAATTCAACATCTCAAGGAGTGTGGCTCTCTTGTGTTGAAGCACCTAATTCCTCTAAGTAATAATTACTCTCATCCTATTTGAATCACTCTTTTCCTGCACTAAGTGGGGAAAAGGGATGAGATAGCCTTGTCCTTATATGTCATTTGTCATTGTCTATTTTGGCTAGTTGATCACCTTTCATGTACATATAAGAGCAAGCTTGAAATGTGGATGACATGCCTTAAGATTGACTCACATGTGACATACTTAATCATGATGTAGTTCAATTCGGAAACATATGACTTGGCATAGGGATTTTTGAATAATCTTTGATGCCTTTTTCTACTTTAAAGAAATTTCTCATAGCAATGGTGTCAGAAAATGCTTTAAATCAGGGGCATCATCGAAACTGATATTACATTGTATGATTCTATTTCTTCTTGTGATGCATCCTTTACTTGGTGGTGTCATTGGGCTTGATTCCCTCAAAGTGCATGATATATATTTTACTTGTCCTCTCTTGGAGACATTAGAAACAATGTTCCCTAAGAAGGGACCTTGCACAAACTAAGCACAATCCCTTTGAATATTCCATACACTATTTTGTATTTACAATGTCTATGAGTTTCAAGCATATGAAGTTTTTCTTTCCTCATGGAGCTTGAAGATCATTTTTATGTGGCACCTTATTAAAGTTATCAGGAGGTATAACTTTGGTATGGTTTGAGTGGGAAGCCCAACCAAGGCATGAATTTTCCCATAGCCACTTGCGTGTGTGTGAGTGCATACCAGCCATGTGTGTATGTTTCTCACCTGGGAGATAGACACAAGTTTTGTAGCCTTAGATTGAGTATGTGTGTTTTGGAAAAGCAACCTAGATCTAATCCACATCATGTTGGAAAAACATTCAAAGCTTGATCCACATTTTTATTTTTTTCTTATTTTTGTTCTTCTTCTTGTTATTGTCATTGCATGATCTTGCATATCTCATTTTACTGCATATCATTCACCTTGTGTGTGTCCTTTTGTGCTCATATCAGTTTGACTTAGTATCTTGGATCCTAGGGGCTTGACCACCTCCTTCATCTTTGTTGTCCTAGACCATCTGCATTAGTACACTTGGACCCCTCTTGAATGTCTACTTTAGTGTGAGTTTGAAGCAAGTTCATCCTCTCACTAAAGTGGCTGCTAAATGTAGTGTAGAAAAAAGTGCTCCTTGCTTAATTTTGGAATAATAAACAATAAATTGGACTTAATTTCTCCTTGATCTAGTGTTTTGAGGTGTTTTACACATCCACATTTGGTCTTGGGCCCTTTGTAAGCTAAATTCACTTAACTTTGTCCTAATTTAATGTTATAAAATATGTTTATTGACATTTTCACATTAAATTTGGGAGGCCTGTAAATCAAATGGACCTAATCTAGTGTTATAATGTTTTTTTCTCATTCACATGAGATTTAGGGCCCTTCTAAGCTAAATAGACTCAATTTCACCTTCATTTAGTGTTGTAAAGTGTAGTTATTTACACTTTCATATTGTATTTTGGGCCTTATTGCATTTATGACCTTTATATCATCATTAATAGGCCCCTATCACCCCATATTGTGCATCCCAAGGAATATTTTGATCAAAGACTCAACAAAATCAACATAAAAACTAAAATTCTTCACTCCCCAACATCCCAACTATCAAAATAGCCCATGTGGGACCCATTCACCACCTTGGGAAAATGAGTTCAATTTGAGCTATTTTTGAGGTTTGAGAGGGAAAAAGTGGGTTTTTAATTCAAATTTATTTAATGTCTACCTTTAAGATAAAATTAACTATCATTTGAGTGGCTTTCCTATATAGGAAATCATTCAAGATCATTTATAAGGAATTCAAGGGAAGATTCATTCATCAATTGTGGCAACAATTCAAGATCCATCATCATGGCAAGGTTCTAATTGCATTATTTCATGTTCATGCTCTGTTATATTGTTTTATCATTTGGCTTAATTACCTAAAAGTGGTTTGACCAAGGAAAACCCCTATCCCTTAACAATCAACAAGTTTTCCCCTCTTTAATGTGTGATTATAGGTTTATACATTGACGAAAAGTGGATTGGAAGCTTTCAAGAGTGCCAAAATGATAAAGTTAGAAATGTTGTCAAATTTTTCATGAAAAGTTGTCAATACTTACAGATAGTCAGTTATAGGAAAAAATATCCATCTAATTTGCATGAAATTAGTTGAAAAGTGCTTATTTTATCCATCTTCAAAGACTTGCAAAGTTTCAATTCAAGATTATGCTCATGGGACACTTTTTGATAAAATGGAACTCATCCCCAGTAGTGATGAATGAGCCCACTATAGGTTTTTTTTTAGATATTTGCAAATTCAGATACCCTTTTGGCTAAAACTTGCTTAGGTACAGTTTTCCAAAACTGAGGTTGATCTTCCCAAAGTGGCAAATGAGTCCTGCAAAGCCTAAAAAGTAGTAATTTGAGAATTTTAGAGCTATTTCTACTCTTCAACACATTTCCAAGTGCACACTTTCTATTTTATAGCTTTCTATTTTGCTTTCTTTTGTATTTCTAAGTAATTTTTCATATCACATTGCGTTTTCCATTATTTTTTGTTTCCAAGTTTACACTTGGTGGTGAACCCCTCTTGTAATATTAAATCATACCCTTGGATAGTTCCTTAGTAGATCTCTTGTCACTATTCCATTCTTGGGGTGAAGATCTCTAGGGCATCCTTGAATGTTAGTTGGAGAAAAGTGATCTATATCCAAAACCATAAACAACATCCATTTTTCAACTAATCAATGGGAAAAAGTTAACTTAGAGAAGTCACGATAGGTGATTATCAAACCTTTTAGTTTGTAGGTAATGGTTGTAGAAGTAGAGAAGACTTAAACAAAGAAAAAACCTATAACTCTCTACACAACCAAGATGAATGAACTAGGAGAGAGGTTTGAAAGAATTGCTACTTGAACTATGGATAAGGATGACAAAGAGATTTAGGTATCTAACTATATTTCTTGAGAATTCAACTTGGGAAAAAAATAGGAGTAAAGGAATCACCTCACTAAAATTAGTTATTGACACTATGAAAACAAGTATGAAAAAAGTTAAGAAAACTATAGATGAATTGAAAGCACCATTGGTACAAATGAATTTTTTTTATAAATTATTGAATTATTTCCATTTCCTAGTTTTTTATAGGTGAACACATTTTGACTAGAGTTAGTGAGGCCACATTCAGGGGACCTCATCCCCATCTCCTCTCCTCCATCTCTCCTCTTCTTCTCTTCCTCTCCATTTCCTTCTCTACTCCTCTCCTCCCTCTCTCCCTTTCCTCCTCTCTTCCTCTCCTCTCCTCCATCTCCTCTCCTCAATCTCTCCTCTTCCTCCTCTCTTCTCCTCCTCTCTTCCTCTCCTTTGGCTCTATCTCCATTCCTCTCCTTTCCTCTCCTCCATCTCTCCTATTCCTCCTCTCTTTCTCCTCCTCTCTTCCTCTCCTCTACTTCTCTCCTACATCTCCTCTTCTTACCTCCTCTATTCTCCTCTTTTTCTTCCTCTCCTCTAACTTATCTATCTCCACTCCTCTCCTTTCTCTCTTGAATTCCACCATCTCCTTATCCACCAAATCATCCTACACCCCATGTACCCTACTCTTGTCATTACCCCTACACCAACACCTACCACTAAGAAGCCTTCCTTTGACACCAACACTTCTGAGAACTCAATCTCTATTGTTGCATCAACCTCAACCACTGAACCTTTACTCTCCACTAAGTGTTCATCCACCACTCCTCGTGTGTTTATCATTGTCTTCCCTCCTTTTTCTACTATCTACCCAAAACATCATCCCTACCCTCTATTTTTTCTCCTCTTTCCTTCTCCATATGTAGTTTTCTAGACACCATCATACCCTACTCAATCACTAGGAAACTATTCACCATCATGCCTTCCTACCTCGAGTCTGATACTGTCATCTTCAACATCGTCCTCTTCCCTCCATCCTCTATCCTCCATCCTCTAACTTCCAACATCCAAACACCAACAATTGTTCATCCCACCATCACTTGTGGGATTTGGACCCCTACAACAGTGAATCAATTTCCTTGCAACTACCATTGCACTATGGGGTCATCCCCCAAAAATTAAAATAGTTTAAGCCCATTTCCTAGTATTTTGTTGCATATAAAACACTATTTTTAATGACCAAAAGAAAAGTAGATTATTTGTAGACCATGAGGGGGAAAGCTAGTATTTTCTATAGGTGGATTTCAAATTTTACAAAGGAAATGGATGAAATATTGGTTTTTGGTTATAAGTGTTATGAAGAAGCTTACGCCTTAGAAGAGGAAATGCAGATGTACACAAATAGCCTAAAGATTAAAGATGATAAGTATAAGAAAATTTTGAAACTTTTTAAAGAATTGAACGAGATGTGTCCATAAAAGATAAAAGAATCCAATATTTTAGGGGAGGAAGAACCCATTTTTGTGCATAAATATATTAAAAATTTATCTTTCAAGATTAATGTTATTATGGAATACAAATTAAATATCTTAATTATAAGCAAAGATTTATATGATAATTCAAGAACTTTTGAAATATTTATAATATATTCAATGTCTTGATCTTCTCTTAATATACAAGCATAGGTTGGATGCCCTAGAAACTACAAAGGAATCCTAGAGAAAGATGGATTGTGAATTAAAATTTATCTAGGTACAAATGAAAGTACATCAAAAAAATAAATGGAGATGAAAATGATGAATAATGACCTATGAAAGCTTTGAAATTGCAGAAGAACAACTTATATATATTTTTAGAATTCCAAGCTTAGCCTAGAATGGGTCAATGGACTAGAAAGGTGTCGTTATAATTAAAAAGTGAACCTTTATGTTCAATTTCATTTTTGTTATCTTTAATATTTTTTTCTAATTGTGGCAATTTGAAAATGTAGACTAAAGTTTATTTTGAGGTATCTTGGAGGCTAAAAGTACAAAGTTGTGGGTTGGGGCCCTAACTCAGTTGGCTAAATCTTTCTTGTTGCAGGAGGTTGGTCACAAGGTCTAGTCTCCCCCACCCCCATGGTATCAAAGAGCATGTCGTGCCAGCACTGCCGATCCTGTTAAAAAGTTTACCAGGTGCACTACAGTTTATAGGGGATCGTGCTACCCGATTCCTATAGTCTAAAAAAAAAGTACAAAGTTGTGTCGCACTTTATAAAGGAAACTACCAACACTAGTCCAACTTTTAAACTTGAATCACTAAAAAGTGACATATATGTTTTGAATTGTAAAATGATGTAAACTAGTAAAATGTTTATTTTTTAGTATTTTAGTGTTTGTATTTTTTTGAAAAAAATTAAAAAAAAATTAAATAGTTTTTAATAAATTGACACTATAATTTAGTTACTAATAAAATATTGAAAAATGAAGTTACATGAGACATCAATCTTTTTGTAGTATTTTTTTTTCTTTCAATTTTTTTGTGTATTTACAACTTTGAACTTTACTACATGGATATATTTTTTCTAATTTTGATAAATATATATTTTTAAATAAATATTAAAATTTGCACATATTAAAACACATCTGTTTCCATTTGACATCAACTTTCATATTAAATATTTATCTAAAATAGAAAAAAAATACCATCTTGATATAGATTTTTTTATCTAGTGCATCATATTTTTTTCAATATTTTTTAATAAATTTTAGTACTTTTCCTTAGCATGGTAATCAACCTAATATTTTGTGTTGATAACCTACTTTTAATAAAAATAAAATATAAAATATAAATGATAATCAAACTATTAAAATATAAATATTTTTGAAAACTACACTTATGGATCTATAAAAGGGTATTTTTATATTTTTTAAAAAATGCTATTTATATGAGGAGTTATTTAAACTTCAAGTTTTTCAAAGATTTTTTTTTTGGTAAGTTGGCCTTAAAGTGGTACTACATAGCCATTTAGCCAACAATTTAGTTAGAAAACTTGTGTGAAAATATCTAACTTAGCTAGAATAAATCTTACTATATCATATGTTTGACTAAAATTGATTTTTAGTTAGAAATACTTAAATTCACTTGCGCTGATAAGTTAGCCGAATGTGTGACACAACATTGAACTTTTACCCTCCATGCTAGCTAAACTGTAAGTTTTGCATGTCCCTTTGGCAAGAAAATTTGCATCTTTTCTATTTAAATTATAAAATCAAAGTCATTACAAGGATCTAAAAGTTGAATAATTATACTAGAGGTCCATACTTAGGATTTTTCTTATGCATCTATCAATTTCAATACTTAGTTATATAAACATAATAGATTATTCCAAATAAAAGTATAGTTATTTCAAGAATAAAATAAACTATAGTATAAAATTAGTGATAAAAATATCCATCACAAGAAACTGGTTGAAAAGAAGTTCTAATAAACAAATTAAAAAGAAAAATTAATATAGGGATATAAATATAACTTGAAAAGTATAATACCTTTATATTATTTTCTTCTAAAATTTGCAATAAAATTATATTTTCTACTTGTTTAAATATAATTATATATAACTTTTACAAAAATTAGTAAGATCTAGTAAAAAATATTATTTTTTTATAAATTAAAATGAATATTAAAAAAAAATATAAATTTATCTCTAATCTAAATATAACACCTTTTTTATATTAATTTAGGATCTAGGATCATAGGGGCTACAAGGAAACAAACATTATGTTTTTGGATTCTATAAATCAACTAGTTAACAAAATGTATCATTTTCCAATGATAATTCTCATCCAAAACTATCAAAAGTATTTTCCCTATCCTAGGGATAGATGCACACCCCAACATACAAGCCCATTCATGTAACCTACCATCTTCTAAAAAATGCTTTTAGTCTTCTATTACTATATGATTCATAGAATCTATTTATATATATATGAAAAATGATCTAACCTTCATAATATCTATGTTCTACAAGGGTTCAATGTGGCACTGTATAAGGGTTCAATCCTCTAACTAGCTCTATAATGATTTAATGTAGTCTATAAATAGTATCAATCAAGTTGTAAAAGAAATTAAGGTGAAAAGGTCATAGAAACCATCTTCTAAATTTCCCACCCCTACAATATCATCACAAAATTAATATATGCCCACTATTGTAGATAATAGCTAAGTGTAGCTTAAGGCTTATGTCACTTTAACAATATAACATTTCTTATTCATTTATTTGAGCCTAGAAGAATATTTATAGAAATGCTATTGATTATATGCATCTAAAATTTTCTACCTCCTTCATCAAATCATAAATTTTAGTAATCACAACCACAAATCAAAATTGATAATATTCATTTATAAATATTTTATGTATTTTTCTAACATCTCTCCTCCCACTCTTTCTTTTTTCCTCCAACCAATAGTACTAGAAATCCAATAATTCTCCAATTCTCACCCCTTCCCTTTTTCCTTACAAATAGAAGAGGCCATCATTTGGTTTATTCCTTTCAATATTCTACCCTTCTTGCATATACAACCAATAAAGAATATAGCTTTGAATGAATTCATTGTATTCCCATCACCTCACATAATTTGGATTCCATCACATTAATTGATTGTTATATGTGACCACCACATTCACATTTCTATTCTCTAGTATGGTCATTCATTATCATTACTTCTCACCACCTCCTTTTGGGAGTAAATAGGTAGGAAAATAATAATAAATTAATCATTAATTAATTATAAGACCCCTTTTAATTTAATTGCTTAAGATGAACTTAGGAATTTATTTATATTATTAGAATGAGCTAATTATAGGTCATGTTGTCTCATACATAAGATGATGACACTTGCCACAATATAATCAAATCTTCACATAAGATTTGTTTGTTTTTTTTTTTTTATAAATTGATGTAGGAGCATCCAGTGGTGTAAGGGCAATCTTGCATCACCCAAAAATAGTTAAATTTTAAGTTTATCATTTTTCATATGTTTTTACATTTTTGGATACCCTTTTCATCATAATGAAATTCTCAATTTACAGTTTTTATTTTCTATTTCTGGGTTGAAAGATATTGCAGTTTTAGTTTCCCAGATTTGCACTTGAAAATCTTTCGAGTTGGATTTGAGGCACTTAGATCTTCTGGAATGGCCCCAAAACTTGCTAAAATTGGCATATCAGATTTCAAGTGTGTTCTTGACTTCAAGACCTTTCCAACGGTTCAAACGGTTCGCGAATCGGAGCCCCAGATCAAAAGTTATGTCCCCGGGAAGTTGGCGCACTTTCTAGAAGATACAATTGCAAATGTTCTTTTGAAATTTGAACTTCAAGTTGTAATTTTTAGCACCAAACTGCCTAAACTCAAATTTTAATGTTGTTTTGGCTCTAAACTAAAGAGGAGCTCTATTTATGGGTGGGTTTCTAGTATTTTTGGGTAACTTTTGGGGACAAGCTCGCATATTGTGAAAGGGTGATTTTGTAGCTTTTTGTAACTTGCATGTGTTGTAAAACTTGGGAATTTGAGATCCTCTGCATTTTCCATTTTCTGAGTAATAAAATTATTCTCTTGTTTGTGGGTTATTTTTTGTGTCTCGGGTTGTGCCCTCATCATAAATATTATCCATTTATTTTAATTATTCAATTAGTTTATTGCATTAATAAAAAAAATTAGGTTGCATAGAAAAATCTATATTGCTTTGGTTTCTCTTTGTGATGGGTAATTTCTTGCAAGTGATTTCTAGGAGTTGTGGGTTAAATCATCAACTAGGTATATGAGCTTTCTCTTAGCCCCTCATGCTAGTGCATTGTTCTATTGAATACATAGGGTGAACACTTTTTTTAGCCCTTGTGGCAACTATTCAACCTTGCACATGATCAGGGGTTGAATTTTTTAGATCTTGTTTTCTCTAGAAGCCAAATTGGACTAATTTTATAAAATTGGTTATAACTTGGGTATATGATATTAATTTTTTATAAATCCTACATAGCTAGAAATCTAGTTCTAAGATGAATATAGTGGTGTGATTTATTCTTCCAAATTCTATACAAAATAAATTCTGAAGGCCTCAAAATTTAGATCAATTTTTTTTCACTTAGGAGGTCATAAATTTTTATTCAAATCTTAGATTCCCATGATTCTTATAAGAACCAAAATTTTATCTAGTCCTCTTCATGGATATCAAACATATTTTCTATAAAATTTATTAAATACCTTCTATGTTCATTAGATCTCAATTTTTTATTTTTGGGTTTTTTTTTGGAAAACATGAAAAAGGTTAATTTTTGGGATCAAAGGTAATTTTATTATATTGTAAGGGTCTATATTTCCATGTGTATTTCAATAGTTATATTTTATCATTCAACCTTTACATTTTATCTTTGTATTTCAATCTTTTGATTTTTTTTTATCTAACCCATATAACTCTATACAATTACTATGGGTTGAAAAAACAATGGAGATACATTTGAAAAAGTAAGGGTTAGAAAAAGTGACCATGAGTATAAAAAATGAACCTACAAGTGTTGTAGAGAAGATAAAATGGTTTAACAGGTGTGATGTGTTCGGAAAATGTGTCACAACCTTGTAATTACATTTAAGTTACTATTGATACATAAGGTACTATTCATGTGACAATGACAGGAGGATGCCCCTTGTGAGGGGTCTAGGGGATCATCCCCCTAGTTGGGGGTCAAGGGGGTAGTACCTCATGATGGGGGATCATGGGAAACACCCCCATAAGCCAAATTTTATGTACACTTTATTATTGTAAATATGGACCATTCATCATTATGTCTCATATCTGATGCTCGATATTTTTGTTGGCTTAACTTTCCCTAGAAGGAAACCCTATCTTATGAGGATGTTTTATTATGAGTGTGTATTGTGATGTATTTTGAGAGTGTGATAGCAGTTGTGTTACCTCTAGATCTTTGGTTAGTGGTACTCTTGTGAGAATCTTGCTCTACAAGTATATTGTAATATTTGTGATTTTTGAATAATATATTGTGTAACTTTTTGAGTGTGGATTTTTTCTCTCGAAATGGTTTTCCCCATGTAAATGATTGTGTTGTGGCATGCATGATATTTGTGTTTATTTCTATTTAAGTTTTTGTAATTGTTAAAGATCTATACAAGTTTTGTATTATTTTCGTCTCAAGATTAGAGTAGGAAGTTGTTCCATTTCCTTAGCTTCCTTACATGATGATAATTTTGGGGAATTATGCATGTCTATGGTGCCTTATCTTCTTTTTCATGTTGAGTTTTACACCTTACACAATCAAATTTTGACTCAATTTGAGTCCTTGTTTGAGAAGCATGATAACTTGAGAATATTTTAGTTGGAGAATAAAATTATAATTTTGAATCCTTCACATTTTGACAACCTACAATATTTCTTCACTAAACTCAAGTCTCTTTCAATGGAGTGAGCATAGTGTGGTATTGATAAACATGACTCTTAATTTATTCTCATTGTCATCCTTGTTAAGCTTGGTTCTGACTATTCAATTTTTGTTTACACCTTATATACCACTAGAGATGGACTTGGTACTAGATTAACTATTCCTTTACTTCATCAATTTTCTACATCACTCACTATGGAGTATGGAAGGTTGATATAAATGGGATCATTAAAGTCTTCCAAATTAAAGGCTCTTATTGCAACACTAGGTACCAAAGACTAAAATGATTTAAATAGAAAGGGAAAGAAAAAAATGCACAAGGATTCTAAGAACAATGAGCAAGAAAGGGAATCACATTCATAGGGTATCTCTAATTCTTGTTCCTCTTCTAGGGGAGAATCATCTAAGAAATTAACCAAAATTTTCATATTCTAAAAATTTAAAATGATGAGCATCAATGTTATACAAAGAAGATTGATGAGATGAAACACATTCTACATAAGAATTACATTTAACTTCCTTCATCTAAGTCTTATAGTTCATCCTTTTCTTCCACTTTTACATCTTCACAATTAAGATCACCCACCATGTAATTTGGAGTAGAAAAGATGAAAGGTTGTACAAATCTTTACATGTACTATTCCTTAATCCACTTGATGGTGTCTTGATTCAAGGGTTTCACATCACATGAATTCATATTTTGGTATTTTAAATTCATTTTAATCTTTCACATCACCACACATACTAATGGGTAACAAAAATTACATAAGTGTTAGTGGGATAGGATCTATACATATTGATGATGACATATTTCATGTAGTTTTGTGTTACTTCACTAGCCTCCAATATCCTTTCTATTTATTAGATTACATATAGTGGAGTAGGTAAGATATTAGAGTTCATTTCTAAATTAGTTCTTATCAGATACATGCATAGTAGAGAGATTATTTAATTTGGGACAATTGATCATGTCTCTCTTTTGTATTTCTTCTCTCCCTTTTCTCTAGGTGAGCTTGTAGTACCATTGTTTGGTGTAAAAAATCATGCATATAGAGAGGATTTTATATATAAAGAGAATTCTGGTCACTTGAACTTGTGTATATGTCTATCATCCAACTTAGTTCATGATACTTATGTTGATACTCCCCCTATCCACCTCCTACATCTTCAAATATTAGCTCACTTGAACAAGATGTTTCTACTCTTTTAATTTATGCTTTATGGGATGACTTCTTTCCAAAAATTGCAACATTTTTTATTGAGTCACACATTATAGATATTGGGGATATGATTGAGGATATTATTTTACTCTTTGATGATAGCTACAATTCACCTGTCATCACTTCATCATTATCTTTGGAGGTTGTTCTACATGTATCTTCATAGTTATTTGGATTTTCTTCCTCTAATTTAGCTTCTTTTTATTCATACATATGGAGCCTTGAGTAGTTTTCTAAGGCACCCATAATGAGACCTCTTCTCCAAATATATTTTCTTCTACATGTACCATTGGATATGTTTCTTCCTAAGGAGAGGAACAATTTTTAGTGATTTTGAATCAATTCAACATTCTTGTTTGAGAATTCACTTTCAATAAAGGAGATGCTTCCATATTAGGATATTCATCTCCAATTTTATCTCCTATGAGGGGATCTTGATTGTACTTATATGATCAAAATAATGATTGGGGGAACTATAGTGTTGAAAAATGGGTCCCTTGACATTTTCACACTTGTTTGGGTCTTCCTTGTGGATTTTGGATTAATTTTACCTTTATTTAGTGTTGTAATGTGGATAACACATTCACATTAGATATTGGGCCCTTGTGAACTAATGGAATTTGATGGTGCCTTGAAAAAGTATTGTGAAGTGTTGTAACACACTTTCACACTTTTCTAGGGTTTTATCAATTAACTAAACATAATAAACATAATTTTGATCATAATTAATATTAATCTTGCATTATTTGGAGCATTGTAAAGTGTTTTAAAACACTTTCACATTCCTATACGATTATCATTAATAATTGGATTTTTTTATGATTTAACTAGCCCTATTTTGCATCCACAAGTCTCATTTATTACATCTTTTCAAGGATAATCCAACACCAATTAGTAACCAATTATGGATTGCGTAGGCCATATTTAATGTCTAGGACTCATTCGCCACTTTGGGCAAATAAGTACCACCTATATTTTTGGGTCCCGAATTGGATTTTACACCCTTTTAAGCACTTTTTATTTTTGGTCCCATACATTATGTCTGATGGGACTCATTTTCCACTTTGGGAAAATGAGTCCCATCTAACAAAAATTCAAATTTAATTCCAAATTTTTATGGTATTTTATTCTCCTAGATCTAATGTTAGGTTGTAGTGTTGTAATTTTTGGAATTATTACATAATTATAAATAAAAGGTTCTTTCACTCATTTTCACCTAAGACTTTTGTAAGAGCATTCATAATAGTAAATTGAGTTTACAAGAGAATTCAAGCATTCACAAGGGTATTCAAGTGTCTTCAAGGGTAGATTTCTTCATCAATTGTTCTATCAATTCAAGATCCATCATCATGTGAAGCATATCAAGCATCAAGCATGTTATTGAGCTAGTGTTGTGATGTAGTATTAAAGATCCAAGACCAAGCATTGCTCCATTCCTATTGTTAAAGATAAAGATCTACATCCTTCATGGACATTTCATGTTGTGCAAATTTGTAAGACATCATCTACAAGGAATTATTCAAGGTATCATTGTTCATGTTTCATGTCCTACATTTCATGTTTAATGTCCTTATTTCATTGTTTTATCATTTGGTTTAATTAACTAAAAGGGGTTTGACCAAGGAAAACCCCTATTACCTAACAATCAACATTTTCTCTCTTTCTTTGTGTGATTGCACATCTAGGTGCTTTGAAGAATTGAAGATCATTAAAGAACAGGTTAAAAGTTTTTTCAAGTTGTCTCCCCATTTTCTAGGTCATCATCTTCACAAAAAGTCACCTATATGCCCGAAATCAGATGTTTCAAATTCAAAAATCAAGAAGAACATGAAGAGCAAACATTAAAGACTAGATCCAAACCTTGAAGTTTTAGATTACCCTAATTGGTCAATGTTGAGTTTTTTGTAGTTTCAGATACCCCTTTTTGAGAAAACCTATTCCTAGATAGAAACACTAATCTGGGAATGATTTTCCTATAATTCCAAATGAGTCCCACTAGGCCTAAAAAGTAGTAATTTTAGGATTTTAGAACTCCATTCCATCTCTCTACATATTTCAAGTGAATACATTCTGTTGTGTAACCTTTTTTTGTTCTTATTGCGTTTTCAAGTCATTTAGTTCAATTTTGCATCAAACTAGGTTTTGCATTTCATCCTTCATTACATTGTATTTCCAAGTCTAAACTTGGTGGTGAACCCCTCTTGTAATCTTAAATCATACCCTAGGATAACCTATTGTTAGATATCTTCCTTCATTTTTAATTATATTGAGATCTCTAGGGTCATCCTTGAATGTGAAGTATAGAAGATTGCTTCCCTAGGTCCTAAACCTTAGTGGAGACAAAATTCCATGTTACATTTTAGTGAACTCAAATTTAGAATTCCTTATTTTCTGATTTGGAGTCCATCATCATCCTAGAATTAGCTTTCATTAGCATTTTCATTAGTTAATTGACATTCTAGGATTTCAAATTTTGCATTAGTAAAAGTGCATATAGGTTGCATTTTTTCATCTTAAATCATTGAAAATCATCTAAAAAATACATTTTCACTTAGGTTATAGATCATACAACATAAAATCATTAAAATCTATTGAAAACTTTTAAATTTTTTGAAAAAAATCCCTACCGGGACTCATTTTCCACCTTGGGCGAATCATTCCTAAGGCACCCCTAAAATTGGCTTTTACAACATTGAAAACCTTGTTTTTACACTTTTGTTTGCTGCCATTAACTATTTATTTCAGTTAGCTGATTTCTATTACACATATTTCATTAATTCTAGCTTAAATTGGTCCATTGCATTACTCAAATTCTAGATTCACATTTACAACATTTCATCTTTCAATTTTTTGCATAGTACAATCAACAATTTATCTTATCTCAAATCTAAAAATTGCATTTAAAAATTTAAACTTTATGTCATTGCATTGCACTTTTTTTACTTTCCCATGATAACATGTTTTCTTTTGAGATATATGGCTTTGATATGGTTACAAATGGATTGCATAAGTAAAAAATCCCCTCTTATGAGTTCAATTTAGATTAAAATGATGAGATCATTAAGAAACATGTTAGTCTGCCTTCTAATATCTTTCATAGTTATGATCAAACCATTGGCACAATCCTTACTATTACATTTCCCATTGGTGAGGATGGTAGTGTTCACAATCATAACAATCATACTTGTTCTTCTTTTGATACCTCTCCTATTAATGATGAAGGTATCTTGTTGAAAGAAGATACAAGAATTGAGGGTCTTGATTGTCCCTCTCCTAATCCCCCTTTGGAAGATATTAGAAAACAAGAGGATGAGATCATAGAAACATTTCTAAACATCACTTTACCTAATCTCCCTTCATCCCTTGCTTGTGAGAATGTTTTAATGAAATAAGATGATATCATAGATAGCCATGAAAATCAAAAAATTTCTCCTAATATCCCTCCTTGATGCAAAGAAGATAGTCTAGTGTTACAAGATGCACCTATTACAAGTCATGAGAATCTTGCTCCTCTCCCGTAATGCTCCTACCATTTGGGGAGATCTATTTGGTAAGCATGAAAATCATAGTTTTCCTTCTCTTGATGCCTCCCCTACTTGTGATGAAGCTACTTTACAAAATCTAACCATAGAGTAACATCGTACAAGCTCTCCTACTAGGGTAGATAATATGGCACAAGAGAATAAGACCTTAACGAAAAAGGACAATAAAAAAGATCATTCTCCTAATATCCCCACTAACAATAAATAGGAAAATCCAACCATTGATAACTCCCTTACTTGCAATGAAGCAATTTTAGAACCAATCCTTGAATGTCAAGAACATTTAGTTTGTAGTTCTCCTAAAAACTCTCCTCTTAGGGGGGCTATAATGGTGCATAAAAATGACAACAATAGTAATGTGTATTCCTTGGGCGATGGTAAAAAGGTGACACTATTTTTCCCTTTATTAGAGATACATCAAATGATCAAGACCATTGAGGTTATGAATGCACAAGTTTCCATTAGACCCCCTTGATTAATGGACCTCCTATAGACCCCATGGGACATTATAAGAATCCTCTAATTCTTTACCTACCATCACATAATCAAAAAAATAAAAACAAACCTAAACTTATCCTCTACCCACCTAAGAATAATGTGTCATAGTAGTCAAGTCATAATACCATTGCTCATACATATAACACTAGGAACAATCTGTAACCAAGAAAAGCACCATCAACATCCCTCCTATTGCCTAATCCAATCTTACCTAACCCTATCTTACTGGGTCTTCCTCATGGAAAGGAGTATGATCTTATCGAACAACTTAAGAATACTCCTGCAAAGATATCCCTAAGGGACCTAATTCAGAATTCACCTAATGATCACACTATACTTCAAATAGCCTTACTATAAGTTGTTTTTCCCTCTAGTACAAACCCAAATGACATATCAACTATGATTCGAGGAATAAAAGTTGAATTTTTTTCCACCAAAGTGAGCTCCTCTCTTTGGAAGTGCAAAAATAAAATGAAGTTGTCATAATAACATCTCAATACAAAATAAAATGGATAAAGCAAACCCTTGTTGAAAACAACTCCACCCTTAATGTGTGTAGTGTGACCCCTTTGGATAGGCTTGGTGTTAATAAATCAAACATTCAACCTAATTCTTTATCTATTAAGGGATTTGAAAATGTATGAAAACAACCACTCGGTGTGATCACTCTACCCATCATAGCTAGCAAGGCCACATTAGAAACACTAATACATGTTATACCTCATGATCTTTCATATAATCTCCATTTAGGCATATCATGGATTCATGCAATGAATGGGGTGCCTTCTACTCTTCATCATCAAATGAAATATATCTAAAACAACAAAGTTTACACACTTGAATCTCACCCTTACCCAAACAATTTTGGAAAAATGAAGAACATCTCATTTTGTTACTCTGTGTTATCATTGATGTCACCATGTTATATGAGTTGCAAACTACAAGATCAAGACTGAATCTACTCTGATATTCTAGTCCAGTATTTGAACTAGTATTTTTCTTACATCCTTTGGTATTTTGATCTGCATTTCGTTGTCAGCAAGTATTGTTGCTTGTGGTTTTCGGAAATAGTCTACAGATGTCAGGAGCATGTACATACTAGATCTCTCATATCTGGATGATTGTATGGTGCATTTGTGTTTGTAATTGTGGCATTAAGTCTATCTCTAGATGACCTAATGAATGGTGAAATATTTTTTGTTGTGCAAATATATGTGTGATCTATTTTGGATCCATTTCGGCATGGTGAAGCACGTTGGAAGTGTGAGTTATCTTTCTGGAATTTTTTAGAATGTTTGTAGCTGACAGTTAGTATTTTTGGTGCATATAATTAGGCCGGCCTAATTGATGCTTGTGAAATAGATCAAATATATATTGGATAATCCTTCAAGATAAAGGAGTGAATTTTTGTGAATAATGTGAATGTGAATGTGAAGAAGAGAAAACATGATGAAGTGTGTTAATTCAATTTACTGATCTATATTGGAACTAAACCTACACTCACTAGGTGTACTCCATCAATTCATTTTGGTTGTAAGCCATTTTTTGTCATTATAATTTTGTAGGAAGTGATGCTTTGTTTCTAGACAATGAGTCTTGGTAGCGAGCCACCCATTTTGTAATATTTTATAACCAATTATACTATGATGTGAGCTAACACTCACCATGGTTTTTCCCATTTGTGTTTTCCATATAAAAATATTGGTTTTGATGTGATTTCTGATTTCATGTTTTGTTAATGCTCTCTCTTATCTTTGTTGTTGCATGCATTGGATTAATTGGATGGTATCTGATCAAAAGATTTAAAAGGATACTCATTCACCCCCCCTCTCAGTATCTTAGATATTTAACAATTGGTATTAGAGCTTGGTTCCTTTGGAAAGGCCTAACAAATTGAGGGAGATCCTGAAGATGGAAGAAATGGATCATAAAGGAGAACTCTAGACTACACTTGAAGATCTTGACAAAGTTGAAAGAGAAAATAGAGATTAAAAGAAAACCTTGAAGAATAAAATGGGTGTGTCTAGAAGTTAAAATAACAATTGAAGAAATTCAAAGATAGACATAATGAAGTAATTAATTAGCTGAAGAAGGCTAATGAAGATATTTCCTATTTGAATGTACAAGTAGAAGAGAATAAAAGAATTGAAGAGTGTCTAAACAAGTTGGTACAAAGCAAATCTGAAGACTGTACCAAGCTTGAACAAATTTTGTGAATCTAAAAGTATATTTGGAGAAGGAAAAACTCTATGAAAACAATTTCAAATATAGCCCAGAAAGGCTTGATGAATTGATTTCCAGACAAAAAATTGAGTAAGGACAAAGGTGGTCTTGGAAATGATACTGGTGAAACTTCCAAGACTATAAAAAAATAGAAGACTCCAAATAAAGGAAAGCAAAAAGAAAACTCTAGGAACTCTACTAGGAAACCTTTGGTGAGAAAACCTAATGCACAAAGGTATCCTTATTTTAATGGCAATTGTTTTTCATGAAATGAATTTGGTCACAAGGAAAGAGAGTGTAGAAGTAGGATGAATCAGTTCTATGGTCCTTTTACTGGTCGATGTTTTACATGCAAAAGAATTGGACATAAGGCAAGTGAATGTAGAAGACTGATGAAGATGAATCAATTTAATGGAAGAAGAATGAATCAATCATTTAATGGCTATTGCTACACCTATAAAATGTATGGACCTAAGGCTAATTAGTTTAGAACAAGAGTTAGTGGAAATCAAACAAATCAAAGAAATATTATATGCTATAACTACAACAAAATGGACATGTTTCAAGAGTCTATAGAAGCAAGAAGAGTAAGGAAGTTGATCTGGTAGAAAATAATGTATCTATGAAGAAGGTTGAAAAAGATGAGGTTAAGAAAGAGATGAATAAGATTTGGAGAAAGAAAGAAAAACTGGAGACTATTGATGTGTTTTTGCCCTCATCTGGTATAGATGACTTCTTTGAGGATTAGACCTAGCAAGGTCATAGGGAAGCATTATCATAAAATTATAAGATCCCCCTCGATAAAGGTGTGTCAAAGGTTGGCATGTGGGAGAGACATAAAGAAGGAGTTTTTCAAAGGTTCTAAAAAATGGAACCGTTAGAAAATAGAATGAATTAGGGTTTTTTTGTGTAAAGGGAAGAACTTTTAGCAGCTTTTCAGTTTCTTTTGCATTTAATGTGAATTAGGGAAGATTATTATTTTATAAAGAAATTTTTTAAGGCATTTTGATCATTCAAGCGTTTAGAGAAATTGAAGAGCGTTTTGGAAGAGAATTGAAGTTTGAGCTATGAAAACCCTAGTTGTGGTTCTTTGTGTAGAAAAGATTACTTTTATCTTTTGAGTGATTGTTCTTTTTGCTTTGGTTAAGTGGTTTGAGTTTAGAACTAGTAGAATGGAAACTCTTTTTGTGAATGTGTTAGAGTGGTCGAGGCCCTTTTACAAAAAATATTCATCAAAGGTTTTTTAAGAGGACTGCATGGGTGCATTTCCATTAATTCCACATGGAATAATGTTGACTAAAGACACAAGGATGTATATTCATGTGAAGTATGGGTATGTGTAGGATCATCATGGAAAAAATGGGCCCTTAAGTGGCAATTTTTTTAAAAAAATTAGAGTTAGGCAACTTGACATAAAAATTTGAATAAGTTATCTATATTATTTCAAAACTATGAAAGAATAGATTCTATAGCAAATTGAATTTAGTTTCTAAACTACTACGTTTTTAAAATAAAAATAAAAATCTTTTTGGTGAAATTTTGAAATTTCAATGCAGTAGTACTAAAATTTCAGGGAAAAAATAAGTACGTGTTTGTCTGACCATCCTAACCACAATAAAATGATAATATTTTTTTATGAGATTTTAGACATAAATCAAAGACTCATGTCTAGATGTGATGAATATTTTTTTATAATTTTTTTCTAAGTAAATAATTAATTATGATTTTTTTATTACAACTTTTAAAAAATATAAAAACTCATATGTCTAACCACCTTAACTTGGTCAAAACTTCATGAAATTCATTTTTTTTTTAATCCTATAGTATGTGGAGAATAGAATGTGATGCATGCTTTGGATTTTAAAAATGTGATACCATTTGAAAGCTATAGATGTTTTCAATCAGCCTATCAATCAGGACGTTAGTCATAATTCAAATAGAAAATTAATAATAATTATTTATTAAATTCAAAGTAAAGCATAATTTATATTGGTGGAAAGGTAAGAATCTCCTTTAAAAACCCTTTTCATTTCATCAATTTTGCATAAAAAAAAAGTTGTTAGCCACATACCCTACAAATACCCATCACATCACCACTTTTTTGGCGTATCATGATCTTGCACATACCCGTATGAGGAATATGATCACTCTAAATTGTTTGATATCTCGCATAAAGAGCTTACTAGTGATGAATTCTTGATAAAACATGAATACTCGAATATGGTTGAGAAGAGGTTGGATAGATGGAATAATTTTCCCAATTTTAGCTATGATGAGAAATATGAGAAACTGGTCCTAAGTAGAATCCATGAAAAAATTACTTTGGACTAACCACCCACACTAGATAACAAAGGAAGCAATTAGGGCTGCAATTGGACCTTGCGATAAAGGTACAATACCTATGTTAAAATCTGTGAAGAATGAGGTAGTGATGGAACTCAGAAGAGCCCCATATGACAAAAGAGCCCTAGCTACAAAAACCATTACTAATCCTATTATGAAGGATACAACCATGATGATTGGACATAGAATGTATTTCACAAATAGAGAGAATTATGTTTCAGCCATGACAATCTACATTGGTTTTGATATGGTTGTGAATAGTACTAGCTATGATCTTTGTGAGCTTCTTAGAATATAGTTGCTAGAAAACCTAAAGTTGAAAAATGAAAGGAAGAATGCATTCAAGTTTGGTTCTTTAATTTTATTCTTATTGTTTTACTTTATGAAGAGGCTCATGGGAAAGAGTGCATAAGTACATTGGGACTTGTCCAGAATAGTAGGTCATCATATTTTTGATTATTTGCATAGTTTGGGAAATCTGGATGCACAAGATAATGCTTTAATAACATTTTTTGTTGTATTTAAAATAAATAGGAATGAAAGGGAAAGGATTCCAATAAAAAATGTTGAGAAGTACAAAAATGACATCATTTTTCATGTCTCTTTAGATGAATGCATGTTTGAAGCAATAGACCCTCAAATTATCTAGATTCAGCATCTCAGATATGAGGGGACCAAAGATGAAGTAGAAGGATATGTACAATTGTTGTTGAAGAATCCTAAGGACCCTAATGAACCCAGGATTGGGACATATGCAAAAAAGTCTATGGAAGTTCATTTGGGACAAAAAAAATCTAAAATTAGAAAGAAAGTGGAGAAATCTCTTAGTGATGTTGGATTTACTGATGAGGAGATTACTCTTTGAAGGGCTTGGGGATAATAGTTTAAGGGAGAATCATTTGGCCTGAGGAGATCCAAAAGGACTACCTCTACAAAACCCTCCATAGCCCCTACAACTAAGATTGAGCTAAGTGTGGTTGATAAAGGTAAAGGTCTTGTTTCCTCTAGTCTAACTACAAGTTCTGGGAAAAGGAAAAAGAATCCTCTGATTATACCTACAAAGAGAGGAAGAAAAGAGAAAGTTGTAAGAGAGAAAAATCTAAGTGTTATAAATGATCAGGATGATGAAGAAGAAGATTTTGAAGAAAATTTGGTAAGAAGAAGAAGAGGAGGATTACCCTCCAGTGAAGGTGCATCTACAAAAACCACTAGATCTAAGAGAGTTCACATTGTATCATCTTCTGATGATGAAAAAAATAAACAAATTGGTATACATGTGCACACCCAACGAGAATGAAACAAGGCCAAGGTATTGTTTGAAGCCTCTGCAAAGTAGAAAGATGAGCAAGATATTCTATTATGTTCTGGCCCCTGATATAAAATAGATCCAACTCTTAATTCCCTATTAAATTTTGAGAACATGCTTCAACCCATAATAGAATACTATGATAAGGCTATAGAAGAAGACAATAAAACTTTAATTTAGTTGTTATTAAATATTTTATCATCTTAGAAGTCAAATGGGATGACATAAGGAAATATGTGCCTGAAAGCATGTGGGATGATCTGATGAAAAGGATATTTGAGGCTGTTGTATTTGAAGAGAAAATAAGAGATGCAACATATAATAAGATTGGATCTCTTATGTCCCTTGATGATCTAAATATCTTAGAGAGAATATCTATGATAAAATGTTTTAGATGAAGAGTAGGGTAATCATGTTGAAGACAAGGAACAAGAAACTAACAAAGAAAGTAAGAAAGGAAACTGCAAAGGTAATCTAGGAGATAGCAAAAAAGTATGGTATGTTGAAAACTAGTGAAGATGTTGACTACTACTAAAAATCTTGATGAAAATAATCCTCCTAATATAGGCAATCAAGATATTTTTAATGTTGAATTTAATGTTGGTGGTGAAAATAATGAGCAGAATGAAGTTGATCCTAAGATGCATAATGATGCTCTTCTAGAGCACACTGAAGCAAAAGAAGACAACAATGATCAAGGAAATGGAGTAAAAGAAGAAGGTCAAGACAATCTTGCGGAAAAAAAAAAAAAATGAAAAGGATGGAGATGAGGAAAAAGACAAAAATGACAAAAATAATGATAGGAATGAAGATGAAGACAAAAGGGAAGAAAAGAAAGATGAGGATGAAGAGGAAATAGAAGAAGAAAATAAGGAAGAGGAAGAGAAGAAGGAGAGAATGGAAGAAAATAAAATCAAAGATATTGTCAGGAAAAATGAAGAAGGCATAAAGAAAACTATGAGATCACTTGAGATTCCTAGAGAATTTTCCTCTGATAATGACGTTTTAAAAGGTTTCCTTTTGAAGAAAATTAGATTTCAGCTATTTATTCCCCAAGAAGTTTTACAAATTCCTATGATTGAAGGGTTGGTGGATATGGATATGATGTCTCTACTACATAAAGTAATGTTGGGAGATGCTATGCAGGCATCTAGTAGAAAGGAGATTCTAGAGGCACATCAAAGAGGAACAAAACTTGTAGAGGATGCCATCAAGGCATTGCAGGATGTCATACCTAGTGCATTCATTGATACATCCCTTTCCCCCATTGAAACTATGAGATTATTGCTAGATTCTCTAAGGGAATACACCTCTAAGATTAATGAAAAGGAAAAAAAAAAAGTTGAGGAGAAATTGGTAGAGAGAAGGCTATTGGATTTACATGACAAGTGTGTTCTTGCACACTCTAGACTTGAAAAGAATCTGAAAGCCATGAAGGTTTGTGAATCTAAGGCTAATAGTGTTCTTGCCTATTGCTTAAAGTGGCAAGATTCCACCCAAAGTATTAAGGTTTCTATGATTCCATTGAGTCTCACCTATCAATATTCTCTGGTACTTACAGTCTATCTAAAGATAGAGACAACTCATCCTAGAATGCAATATCTATGAATAAAGAATTTTTTTTTGTTTTGTAGAAGCAAAAATCAGAAATTATCAAGAAATTTGATTGACTTAGTGGCATTGTAAGAGTTGAGTTTTTGGAAAGAGACACTACACATGTTCTTTGGTGTTGTCATTGATGGTAACCCTAGTTAGTTATTTGGTCCACACTCTAGTATTTGGTCATACCAGAAGAAAGATTGAAGACAGTTTAAGTTAGAATAGAGCATTTGATAGAATTGTGTTCATCAGTTCATTCATGAATTCTAGTTATTATTTTATGTTTCAAATCTTAGGGAAGTTATTTTAATGCATGTAATGTCTTATCCTTTAAGCACAAGGTTTTAGATTTATTGGTGTATGAGTTTGAAGATTTGGATTGTCATTTTTCAGTTTAATAGTGTAGAACAACCAACTTGATGAATGAAGCATGTTGAAAATCCATGTTGCATACTTATTTGAAGTGTCTTGTGTTCAAAGCATGTTGATTTGTGTTTTAACCATATTTTGGCTAACATTGGGTGGTTTGCATGGAATTTTATTTGTCATTGAGCTGACAGTTTGTAAATTTTTAATATTTTGTTGAAGCTGACGCATAGTTGATGTAATTTCTATTTACGGATATATATAAGTGATTGTTTTGATGTTTGAAAGGTGTGTTACTATGTGATGTGAAAGATAGAAGGATTATTGTTTGATTTTGAACAGTTTTACTTGTGTAGATTAAAGATTTGTGATTCAAATTAAAGGAGACAAAGTTTGAAGAGCAGACTCTGATAAAGTGTGAAGAATCCAATCCATGTGCTTAACTAGAACTATAATCAGGAATTTGTAGATGCTATTTCATATTTCACCACTCTAGTTGTCTTTTGACACTGATTGTATGACAGTAAGCCTTTTTCTTTTTGAGTTGTGAGCTCTAGGCAGTGTGCCTAAATGCAAGTGCATTCCCCTTTTGTAAAATTTCATTTGAGTATCCTTAGAACATGTTGGATGTTGTGGTTGTGTTTCTGATATGTGGTTTTCATTTATGTCAACACTATTAGCATTAATTCATTTGAAGTTGCATATATTGAGAATATTGAGAAAATTGTAAAGAAATAAGTTGCAGGTTGTCAGATGTGAACTAAAGTCTAGTACGGTGGTGTGTTATGTACATTGAAGATCAAAGGTTGTGGACTAAAGAGTTTGTTGCTAAGTGTATCTATGTTGAGTTTTAGAGATCCAAATTAAGATTTTATCAAGTTATGAAGATTTTCATTTAGACAGTTTTTCTATTTCTTCAGTTTGTATTCCTAATTGAAGATGAGGCTATTTTAGCTATTTTAGTTGCTGCAAATGCTTCTCTGATGGTTCTTAATGTTTTTGGATTTTTCTAGATAATTCTTTATCTTTTTTGCACATCTGCATTGATTGTTGTGCTTGTGGTTGACGATTTTCTCTTGTGTGTTCATTTTCATGTTCTTAGTTGACATGGTGTTGAAGCATGTTGTGGATCTTCAAGGAGAAATTAATTAAATTTTTTTCATGTTGAATATGTTTATTTAGGTCCTCACTAAGTTGTGGCCAATTTTGGTTGATTCACATTAAATATTATCTAATCTTTTGGGCCAATAGTTATATTCATTTTATTATCTCTTTGTGGCCAACTTGTAGTGGTGAAATTTCTTGTTGCAAATATATAAGAGTGGTTGTTCTTTTGAATTGAAGTATGCTAATGAATTTTGAATGTGTGTGTGAGTGAATAATGTATTAATCATTTGAAGATAGAGTAGAGTGAAGAAGAGTGAAGAGTTGTTCATGTAGTTAACTGGAATTGTGATCAGGCATTAGCGGATGCTATTTTATCAGTTCAATCCCTATAGATGGCTATAATCTGAATCTCTTTATAAGAAAGTGTGTCTTCTTTTGTAATTGAGTAGTAAGCTCTAGGAAGTGCACCTGAATGCAAGTGTATTCCCCATATTTCATTTTCATTATACTTTTAATAGGGTATATTCTTGTGGACTAACCTCCACTATGGTTTTTCCCCTAACAGGTTTTCCATGTAAAAAATCATGGTGTTATGTGTGTTTCTAATGTGTTGATGATCTCTTCTTTCATGCCTAATAATCAGATCTAAGAATAAAGTTGATAATTTAAATAAGTTTTGAATTATTGGGACAATTGATTCACCCCACCCTCTTAGTTATCTGCCCTTGTATTGGAAACAATTGGTATCTGAGCTAAGTTTCTTGGAATAAGTTTAATAGCTTAAGGTGATCCAGGATGGCAATTTACAAGAAGGATAGTCCAAGATTTGATGGAACAAATTACTCTTTGTGGAAGACTCAAATGGAGTGCCATCTGAGATGCATTGGTGAACCCTACTAGAGTATTACAAGTAATAAGTATGGTATTCCACCAAATATTACATATTCTAAGTATAATATCTAGGCTAAGGAAGCTTTTTTGAGTGCTTTAACTGATTCTAAGATGAAAAATGTTATGGATCTAAGGGTTGGTCATGAGATCTAGAAAAAGTTGGAAAAATTGTATGAAGGTGATGCTAATGTGAAGATTGCTAAGTTGAAGAGTTTGGGAGGCAAATATGAAAGGTTGAGAATGGGTGATGATGAGAATATAAATAATTTTGTGCAAAGAGTGAATGAACTTGTGTGTGGTATTAGATGTGCAGGTGGATAGATAGAACAATCTAAGATTGTTGCTAAGGTGCTTAGATCCCTGCCTGATTCATACAAAGTCAAGGCTAGTGCTATTAAAGAACTCCAAATTGTAACAAACATAACCAGAGATACATTGGTTGATAAGTTGATTTCTTTTGAGTTGAGAAAATTTCGTGATTCCCTTCCTAAAGCCAAATCTACATTTAAGGCTACTACTTCTGGAAGAGATAGACATAGATATGATCCAGGTGAGAGTTCATATAGAAATGCATTCAAGTATGAGGATGAAATAAGACAAATTGAAGAAGAAGAAAGAGAGATGGAAGAGATAGAAGCACTTATTGTTAAAAGAGTACCAAGAGGAAAAGGTAAGTATGAAAGAAAATTTACTCTAATGTTTTTCTTGTAATAAGATAGGTCATTTTGTATCAAGGTGTCTAGAAAGAGCTCCTAAACCAAAACATAACAAGCCTATATTTCAAAAGAAATGTTAATATGTTGTTGATGAAGGTGAAACATATGATGAATCTGATAAAGGTGATGATGAATGCATATTTATTGTTGTTAAAGAAAATAGTCATGTATCTACTAAATCTTCCAGTTGTACAAATGTGGATAAATCCCTAGCTACTTGAGCTGAAGAAAAAGATGAATAGGTAATTGACAGTGGATTTTCACATCATATAATAGGAGACAAGAGTAAGTTTGTAAGATTTGAAAGATATGATGGTGGTGTTGTGAGATTTGGTGATAATACAACTAGTGTGATCCATGGAAGAGGATGAATTTCTCTTGATGGTAAGCATAATACTAATGATGTTCAGTATGTGGAAGGCTTGAAGCATAATATTTTGAGTGTTGGTCAAATGGTTGATAAGGGTTACAATCTTTAGTTCAAAGATTGAAAGTGAAGAATATTGAGTTCCAAAAATGAAATTTCCTTAGGTACAAAAACAAAAAGTAATATCTTTCACTTGAGTGTTGCTAGAAAATTTTGTTTCATTGCTCAAGTTGATGAAAGTTGGCTATAGAATAGGATATTGTGTCATGTTAACTTTGATAATATTATCAAGATAAGTTCTACAGAGGCTGTGAGAGATCTACCTAAGTTTGTGAAACCCACTAATGCAATATGCAAGGAATGGCAGTTGGTAAAGCAAACCAGAATTTCATTTTGGAGTAAAAAGAATTATTCAAATAAATTGTTAGAACTTGTGCATATTGATCTGTGTGGTCCCTCTAAGGTCAAAATTTTACAAGGTTACATGTATTTCATGTTACTCATTGATTATTATTCTAGAATGGTATGGGTTACTTTCTTAAAAGAGAAATATAAATCACTGGAAAAGTTCAAGATCTTTAAAGCTATGGTTGAGAATGAGACAAGTTTGAAGATTAAGTGTTTGAGATCAGATAGAGGTAGTGAATTCACTTCCATTGAATTTAATTCTTAGAACATGGAATAAAGAGACAATTATTTAAACTGCGTACCCATCAACAAAATGGAGTTCTGGAAAGGAAGAATAGAACAATTGAAAATGTTGATAGAACAATGATGCTAGAAGGAAATGTCCCTCATATCTATTGGAGAGAAGCTATGAGTACTGTTGTGAACACACTCAACTAGGTACAAATCAAAGGTGATACTAGTAAGACCCCTTTTAAGTTATGGACTAGTCAAAATACTACTATTAAATACTTCAAGATATTTTGAAGTAGATGCTATATTAAGAGAGATGAAGACATAGGGTTGTTTAATGTTAGGAGTGATGAAGGTATCTTTCTAAGGTATTCTACTCAAAGAAAGGCCTACTGGTGTTACAAAAAAATATTGAATAAAATGGTTGAAAGTGAAAATGTTAAAGTTGATGAAGACCAAGGTACACCATCCAGAACTTGTGGATATGACTTTGATGATTAGGATGACAATAAAAATCAAGAAAAGAAACATTAGACTACAAATCAAATGCAAATCAATCTAGTAAATCAGGAGAATGAAGAAGAAGGAGAGACTAGTGGAAAAGTAGAAGAAAGAACACAAGAGATAGAAGGTAAAGAACATCCTAAGAAGTCTCCGAGGTATGTAAGATTGAATTATTCAGAAGATCAAATTATAGGTGATAAGAACAAAGGTGTCCAAACTAGGAGAAAGATTGTAGAAGAATATTGCTTGATTTCAAAAACTAAGCCTACTAGTGTGTACGAAGCATGCAAAGATTAGCATTAGGTTGAAGCAATGAAATAAGAGCTAAAATAGATTGAAAAGAATGATACATGGATTCTTGTTCCCAGACCTAAGGATAAGAATGTTATTGGAACTAAATGGGTTTTAGAAACAAAGAAAGAATGGTATGAAAAGGATATTCACAAATGGAAGGAATTGATTTTGAAAATACCTTTGCCCCTATTGCTAGAATTGAAGCTATAAGATTATTTATTTCCTATGCTACTCACAAGAACTACAAATTTTATGAGATGGATGTCAAATCAACTTTTCTAAATGGTGAATTGGAAGAAGTGTATGTTGACCAATCTAATGGATTCCAGTTGAATGATAAGGAAGATATGGTGTGTCGGTTGAAGAAATCATTGTATGGACTCAAGAAAGCTCCTAAATAATTATATGCAAGATTGGATAAGTATTTGCTAAAGCTTGGATTTAACAAAGGTACTGCTAATAGTAATTTGTATTTCAAGAATGATGATAAAGATCTGATTGTTGAATTCTTTATTGATGATATTATTTTTGGAGGAGGTGATGCTTTGTGCATGAAGTTTGCTAATGAAATGCAGAATGAATTTGAGATGTCTATGATTGGTGAGATGAAGTTATTTTTGGGATTGAAAATTGTGCAGTTAGATAAATGAATTTTTATATCTCAGTCCAAGTATGTGAAGGAATTGTTGAAGAAGTTCGGTATGGAAGATTCAAAACAAGTTGGTAGACCCATGGTGACTAGGTGCAAGTTGACTACAAAAGATGATTCTCTAAAATAAAATCAGACAAGATATAGATCAATGATTGGTGGATTGTTTTACTTAACTCAAAATAGGCCTGAGATTATGAACAATGTATGTATTGTTGTAAGATTTCAATCTGATCCAAAGGAATCTCATGTGACTGTTATGAAGAGAATTTTTAGATATAATGAAGGGAACTATTGATCTTGTCCTATGGTATCCTAAAGATGATGATCTTACTTTGAGTGCCTTTATTGATGCTGATTGGGCCAAAGATGTAAATGATAGGAAAAGTACTAGTGGTGGAACATTTTTCTTTGGCAAGAAACTAATTTCATGGTTAATCAAGAAGTAGAATGCCATTTCCTTGTCCACTGTAGAGGTTGAATACATTGCTACTACTAACAATTATGCTCAAGTCCTATGGATGAAGCAGATGTTGAAGGATATTAGAGTTGTATATGATGATCCTATTCCTATATATTGTGATAATTAAGCTGATATTAACATTTCCAAGAATCTAGTGTTGAATTCAAGGACAAGGCATATATCTATCAAGTTTCACTTTTTGAGGGAGAAGGTAAGTGAAAATGAAATCAAATTGGAATATGTGCCTACTAAGGAGTAGATTGTAGAAATCTTTACAAATCCATTACCTAAGGATAATTTAAGTAGATCTAAGGGTGCAATGCAATTACATTAGTTTGTGCATTTCATAGTCAAATCTTGTTTTAGATTGATGTTGTGGTGGCTGCTACTCAGCCAGAGAAGTCAGATGATTCAAAAATTTAGATATGTTGTTCAAAGCTTAGAGATTCTTTGTCATTGATGTCAAAGGGGGAGAAGAGTCATGCGAAAAATTGGTGATTATCTATGGAGAAAAGTCATGTGAATTTGTTGAGGAGAAAATGAGTCAAAATCTAAGGGGGAGTAAGTGTCAAGAGTTAACTATGTTGATGGTGTTTTTCACATCATGTGTTTCCATTAATGCCAAAGGGGGAGATTATTGGATTTTGTGGTTGTGTTGCTAATATGTGGTTGTCATTGATATCAACACTGTTAGCATTAATTCATTTGAAGTTGAATATGTTGAGGATATTGAGAAAATTGTAAAGAAATAAGTTGCAGGTTGTTAGCTATGAAGTGAATTTCAGTATGGTGGTGTGTTCTATACATTAAAGATCAGAAGTTGTGGACTAAAGATTTTTTTTTCTGAGTGTATCTATTTTATCCACATTGAATTTTAGAGATTGGCATGAAGGTTTGAGCGAGTTATGAAGATTTTCATTCAGACAGTTTTTTTGTTTCTTCAGTTAGTATTCCTAATTGGAGATGAGGCTATTTCAATTAGTTCAGTTGCTACAAATGCTTCTCTGATGGTTCTTAATGTTTGTGGATGATTCTAGATTGTTATCTACCTTTGTTTCATGTCCACATTGATCATTGTGCTTGTGGTTTGTGATTTTCTCTTGTGTGTTCATGTTTTTCATGTTCCTGACCAACATGGTGTTGAAGCATGTTGTGGATCTTTGAGGAGAAATTAATTGAAGTGTTTTCATGTTGAATATGTTTATTTAGGTCCTCACTAATTTTTGGTTGATTTTGGTTATTTTGTATTAAATATTATCTAATGTTTTTGGCCAATAGTTATATTCATTTTATTGTCTCTTTGTGGCTGACTTGCAGCAATGAAATTTCTTGTTGCAGATATATAAGAGTGGTTGTTTGTTTGAATTGAAGTATGCTAGTGGATGCCAAATGTGTGTGTGAGTGAATAATTTCTTAATCATTTGAATGCAGAGCTGAGTGTGAAGAAGAGTGAAGAGTTATTCGTACACTTAATCGAAATTGTGATCAAGCATTAGCAGATGCTATTTTATTAGTTCAATCCATGTGGATGGCTATAATCCAAATCTCTTTGTAAGGCAGTGTGTCTTCCTTTGTAATTGAGCAAGGAGCTCTAGGAAGTTCACCTAAATGCAAGTGAACTCCCCATATTTCTTTTTTATTATACTTTTAATGGGGTATAATCTTATGGACTGACCTCCACCATGGTTTTTCCCCTAATAGAGTTTCCACATAAAAATCTTGGTGTTATGTGTGTTTCTAATGTGTTGATGATTTCTGTTTTCATGCCTAATAATTAGATCTAAGAATAAATTTGATAAGTTAAATAAGTTTTGAATTTTTGGGACAATTGATTCAACCCCCCTCTCAATTGTTTTCCCTTGTATTTCCAACTAAACATATTGTGGATTGACCTTCATTGTGGTTTTTCCCCTAATATAATTTCCATGTAAAAAATATTGGTGTTATGGTGCTATGGTTGTTTTCTTTATTTTTCTACATCTTTCTTTTGGTTATACACTTTAATTGGTTTAAAGATTAGATCAATAAAGTTAAAAAATGCAGAACAATGATTCACCCCCCTCTTAGTGTTCCTTGATCCCAACAATTGGTATAAGAGCCTATTCCTCAAAAGAAGTTTAGTAGCTTGGAGAAGATCTTGGAAGGTGTTTCAATGGATTCTAGCAATCTTCAACAACTTTTGGTGGCCATAGATGATCTTGATTAGTCCAAATCTAAAGTTTAGGAATTGCAAGAAAGCCTTATGAATGCAAAGAGATTCATTGAGTCATTAAAAGATAAAATCAACAAGTCAAGGGAAAATAGGAAGGATCTCTATGATAAGCTTAAGCTAGCAAAGAGTAAAAGAATAAAAGATGATCACTTGAGTCAAGCCTTGAAGGAAAAGACTGAAGAATGTGAAAATCTTACTAGAGATAATGTTGTTCTAAAGCTTGAGATGGAATTTATTGTGATGAGGATGACTAAGGAAATTGAAGAGAAAAAGAAGAGTGAATAAAAGCTTAATTAGTACTTGGAAGAAAAATTTGATGAATGCAGTAGAATGGAGCTTGAACTGCGAAAATCTAGAAATAATGGAGAAGAGCTTGAAAGACAAATTGTTAGTCTCTGAGATGAACTTGATACTACAAATGAATACATGGAGAAGTTCAAGACTAGCTCAACTAGGTTTGATGAATTGATTCAAAGTTAGAAGCCTACATATGACAAGGGAGGTCTTGGTTATGAGAAAGGAGAAATATCTAGATCTAGAAAAAGGAAATTTAGGCTTGGAAATGAAATGAACAAAGCTGCAAGGTATTTGGTAAGACAACCTAATGCTCAAAAATTATATGGATTTTTTTTTTTTGCAATAATTATGGACATATGGATGCACAATGTAGAAATAGAATGAATTCAAGTGGTCCATCATTCTTCGGTTGGTGTTTCAATTGCAATAAGTTTTTCCATAAGTTAAATGAATGCAAAAGTATGCCAAATAAATTTTTCAATAGAGATATCAAATGTTATGCCTGTAATAGATTTGGTTATATTTCTAACCAATGCATATCAAGGGAAAATCAATGGAACAACTAGTCTGGAAAAATAAATGTGGTGTGCTACAACTGTAACAAAACTGATCACACTGCAAGATTCTATAGGAGCAGGAAAGGTCTGGTAAACATGAAAAAGGATGATAAGGGAAAAGAAAAATTTATTTCCAATGAAAACATAAATCAAAAAAAGAACAAATGGGTGAAGAAGAATCATTTTGATGCAGGAAATTGGTCCATAATAGGATATAGTGCTAGTAAATCCTTTAGGAATTAGTTCAAGGTCTCTAGCCTAGGGAGAGCTTCAAGAAAATCCTTCAAAATCCCTTGTTGGTAAATGATACTGGGATGTGGAAGAGTGTAGAGAGTGCATTGATGATCTACAGATGTTATTGAAATAGTTGGAGAGAGTACTTATGCAGAATTGAAGATCCACAAAAGATATATCTTTCATAGAGCTTGAAAACAAGGTATCCAAATGAGTTAGGGGAAGAGAATTTATTGCAACAAGAAGTTAGGTGTGTGAATGATAAAAGGTCATTTCCTTTCTTAATTTTTCACCTTTCACTTTGAGAAGAATAAGTTTGGAGAGCCCTACAACCAAATTGTGGTGAGATTCAAGTGTGAAGGCAATTCAGCGATCAAACCCTAATCCAACGAAAAGGTATTTATTGGGAAAACTTGTGAACTTGTGAATTTGTGAAAATGGTTGCTCCATTGGTAGTTGACATCAAGGATATACATTTTCCAATGTTCAAGTGGCATCCTTTCAAATATGTAGAGACAAAGCCTTCAGGTGCATTTTCATTTTTTTATTATGGTGTTTTACATATTGAAGACATTAGGGCATACATTCATGCAACTATTGAGGAGTTAGGGAGATTGAAATTGATGATTTTTTATAAAAATCAAATAGTGGGAGAAGATTTCAAAGTAAAGCTTGAATTCAAAACCCTAGAGGAGAAGAAATTCATGCATATGGTAAAATTTCCTATGTTTGAAGAAAATGAGTGGGTTCAGTATATCTTGAGCCAAGCTCATGTTGAATTTATGTGGTTGAGTCAACCCTTTAAGATAACACAAGAAGCCATAAGAATTGTTATAGGTTTAAATTCCTCTGATGGGTTGTTGACCTTGAAGTCCATGAAAAATCAAATAGTTATTGATGCAACCGGTTTAGTGTTTGATAAGAGAGAAATGACTATAAATGATATCATTAATGTGAGTGTGAAGATTTCCTCGATGTTCATTGGTTACAAGATCTATCATTCTAGTTGGGAAAATTCTATATCTGGTATAGCTATTTATGCAGCATACCAGATGGTGAAGGAGAATACAGAGTATGATCTATGTGAATTACTCCAAAGTTAGCTTATGAGAACCTTGGTAAAATCAAGAAAGACAAGAAGAATTCCTTTAAGTATGGTAATCTACTATTGTGTCTTTTCTTCTACTTTATGAATGAGGTTCCAAGATCTAGAAAGGTACAATAGCAAGTTGATAAATTGGTAGTTTTTCAGATTAGAGATATCTTGTATAGGGTTGGTGACAACAAAGCTAGAAAAATTGTTATCTAGAGATATTTCAAGAATTTTCAAAGTGAGATGCAAGAAAGAGAAATAATTCCTTAGTCTATTGTGGAGAAGTACAAGGACACTATCTATTTTATGGTTGATATTTATCAATGCTTAATGGAAGTTATAGATCCTAGAACAATATGAATAATTCCAATGGGCTATTAGGTTAAGGAGAACATCTTGGAACTATATGCACAATATTTGTTGAATAAACCTTGGGTACAACTAAAGAGAGGTTTGGAACCTTTGAAGAAAAATATTTGAAAATGCATGAGAAATTGAAGAAACCTATGATAATCTAGAAGGTAAGGAAGGAAGTTGAAGTCTTTACTAAGAGCATGGGTATATCTACTGAAGCTACGAGAGAAGACAAAAGAAAGAGAGATCAAGCTGAAGAAGAGCTTGATAGAACTAAATCTACTAGTTTGGTAGCATCCTCTACTCAGTCTAGATCAACAAGGAGCCCTACAACCCTATCCAATCATGCAAAGAATACAAGCCATTTGAAAGCTCAAGCTAAAACATCTAGTAAAGAGGGAAATAGGAAGAAGGAAAAAATAAAAAGTGTTTATGTTGCTATTGAGGAAGATGAAGAAACAAAATCTGATGAAGTGAGAGAAATTAAGCACTAGGGTACAAAAGAAACAACATTCTCTAAGGACAAGCCCTCCATTGAAGAAGAGAAAGCAAAGAAAAAGGAAAAAAATGAAAAACTAGGTATGCCTATGAAGGAAGTTGAGAGAGGCATAATCAAGGATGGTAATCTTAAACCTCTATGTGGATGGTATGATACCTTTAACAATGTTGTTCAAAGAATCCTTGAAGAAGCAACAATTAAGTACTTTAATTCTTTTAAGTTGACTCTTATTGAGATCATGTTTGTGTTGCCTAGGGGGATCTATGAAGTTTTGGAAATGAGGAGAGTGAATTCCAAAAAAGAAGATGAGCAGATGATAGAGCACATTCTTGTAGATTTATGTCTAACAATGTCTATTGAAGAGATGAAGTCAATTGTTGATGGTGTTAAGGAGTTAAGAAGCAAGAAAAGAGTAAACAAGATTATGATTGGTCAGACTAAAGAGGTAGCAAAAGAAACTGAAATAATTTTGAATGAAGTTTTGTTAAGGTTGTTTCTAAAGAAGTTCATGATGAAGATGTTGCATTCATTCTGGTGGTTGAAGAGGTAAAGGAAGATATAGTTCATGACACTCAAATTTTTCTTGATATGCATGACACTGAAGTTCCTATGGAGACTAAAGCTCCTAAAGATGTAATAGCTGAAGAAGTTGAGATTCCTAAGGACAAACAAGAGTCTGTAGTTGAAGAAGTGGTGTTTGAATATAAGAAGGTTGAGGTAAAGGAAGCTCCTGTGGAAGTAAGAGATATTGTAGAGGTAGTAGAGAAATTTCTGGAAGAGCAATAGGAAGAGTTTGACCTTGAACTTGGTGAAGGTCCTATTAATTTGTCTACATTGTCTCCTATTCAAAAATTGAAAGTAGCATCATTTGTTTAGGTGAAAGCAAGGGAAGAATTGTTGAAGTCTCAAATTTAGGATAGTGAGTTTTTGAGCCTTTCATCAAGTATTTTGGTAAGAATCATGCCTACTTAGGTCAAGGATACATCCAGTTCTCCCTCAGGTGAGCTAAAGAAGCTTATTAATTCTCTAAGTAATCATTTTGAGTCCCTTGAGAAGTTTGTTGAGGATAAAGTACAGAAGGAATTTGATGATAAAAGGTTTAGTAGGGTAAAGTGCATGATTGCTAATGACAAATCTTTGTTAGAAACCTATGTGAAGAATATTCAAAGTGCACTATCTGAAGGAGGAAACATTTACAAGTCATGTTTATCTTTTTCTAAATTTACTGAGGACAATGAGAGAAGATTAAATATCATGAGAAATAGTTAGTTGATGTTTCACAAGCTTTTGATCCTTTAGCTTTTTTTGCTGGAAAGCAAGAAGGTTAGGTTATATCTCTACTTGACAAGATAAAGATTTTGAAACATGATAATGACAAAATTGTGGTAAGAGCATGTGAGCTTATAGGATTAATTGGTCCAAAGATGGAAACATGTTGAATGCATTGAAGGAAGCATAAGAAGCTTTGGTGGTCAGTGATCCAGTGAACCTTGAATTTTTAGAAATGCAATCTTATCTATTATGTTCTCACCTGACTATCTTTGAAAGTCTAAAGAAGAGTTGGGACACAAGATTGAACCTTTTGAAGAATTTTTTTGCAAATCTATTCAAGTTTATGTAAGTTAGTGAGGCATGTTTGTACAGTTTTGTTCACAGAAAATTTTGTATGTGGATTCCCAACTTTTTCATTGATGTAAAATGGGTAGAGTAGAATAGTGAAAAATGTATATTCATATCAAGGGGAGTTGTAATTTTGAGCTATGATTGAAGATATTTTGAAGTTTTGAGATTACAATGTATATATGTTGGTACTGATTCTGAAACTTAGTCAATTTTCACTAAGTGTTTCCATGAATTCCAAAGGGGGGATTGTTGGAAAGAGACATTGCACATGTTCTTTGGTGTTTTCATTGATGGAAACCCTAGTCAATTATCTGGTCTGCACTCCAGTATTTGGTCATATTGGAAGAAAGATTGAAGACAGTTTAAGTTAGAACAGAGCATCTAACAAAATTGTGTTCATTAGTTCATTCATGAATTCTAGTTATTATTTTGTGTTGCAGA
This sequence comes from Sequoia sempervirens, assembly GCA_007258455.2. Classification (NCBI taxonomy): domain Eukaryota; kingdom Viridiplantae; phylum Streptophyta; class Pinopsida; order Cupressales; family Cupressaceae; genus Sequoia; species Sequoia sempervirens. The sequence goes on along the minus strand of VDFB02058242.1, from coordinate 361,484,983 downwards.
TCTCAGGGAAATTATTTTGATCCATGTAATGTCTTATCCTTGAAGTACAAGGTTTTGCATTGATTGATGTATGAGTTTGAAGATCTAAATTGTCATTTTCTAGTTAATAGTGCAAAATGACTGACTTGATGAATGAAGCATGTTGTAGATCCACATGGCATAATTATTTGAAGTGTTTTGTGTTCAAATAATGTTGATTTGGGTCTTAACCATATTTTAGCTAACATTGGGTGGTTCGCATGGAATTTAATTTGTGATTGAGCTAATAGTTTGTAAATGTTTAATATTTTGTTGAAGCCAAAATGTAGCCAATGTAATTTCTATTTGTAGATATATATAAGTGATTTTTTTGGTGTGCGAAAGGTGTGTTGCTATGTGATGTGAAAGATAGAAGGATTATTTTCTGATTATGCATAGTTTCACTTGTGAAGATTAAATATTTGTGATTCAAATTGAAGGAGATAGAGTTTGAAGAGGAGAGTCTGAAAAAGTGTGGAGAATCTGATTCATGTGCTTAATGAGAACTATACTTAGGCATTTCTAGATGCTATTTTATATTTCACCACTCTAGTTGTCTTTTGACACTGATTGTATGGTAGTGAGCCTTTTTTTTAGCATTGAGCTCTAGGCAATGTTCCTAAAGGAAAGTGCATTCCCCTTTTGTAAACTTTCATTTTGAGTGTACTCAAAACATATTATGGATTGACCTCCACCATTTTTTTCCCCTAACAAGGTTTCCATGTAAAAAATCTTAGTTTTATGGTGTTATGGTTGTTGGATTTTATGTTGTTGCATCTTTCTTTTGGTTCTATACTTTAAGTAATTTAAAGATTAGATCAATAAAGTTAAAAATTGTAGAATATTGATTCAACCCCCCTCTCAGTGTTCTTTGATCCCAACAAAGTTCACTCTAGTTGGCAAGGCCCTGGCTTGCTTAGAAAATATTGAAAAGATAACCCTTAATCCTGATACCTCAGAAGCTGCAGAGGAAATTTTGATTGAGTTAGAGTCCTTGGAAAGAATGCAATTGGCCGCAAGACATAGTTGGGAGAAAGGAAACATAGTTTGGGAAGGAATGCTAAAGGAGATTCAAGGCTCATCATCTTCCAGTTGACATATGTTTTTTTTCTTCTTTGCTTTAATATTTTTTAGTTGTTTTTGGGACACCCTTTTTCCTTGATGTCAAATGGGAGAATAATGGTGAAATGGTGTTATGTTAAAGGGAGAAGTACTATAAATAAGGAATTTTGTAAATAATCTTTTTGGTTTTTGGCACATGTTGCCGTCAATGAAAAAGGGGGAGATTATTGGAAAAATGAAGAACATCTCATTTTGTTACTCTGTGTTGTCATTGATGTCACCATGTTATATGAGTTGCAAACTACAAGATAAAGATTAAAGCTACTCTCATATTCTAGTCTAGTATTTGAACCAGTATTTTGCTTACATCCTCTAATATTTTGATTTTCATTTAGTTTCCAGTAAGTATTGTTGATTGTGGTTTTTGGAAATGGTCCACAGATGTTGGGAGCACATACATACGAGATCTCTCATATCCGAATGATCATATGTTGCACTAGTGTTTGTAATTGTGGCATTTGGTCTATCTTTGGACAACCTAATGAATGGTGAAATGATTTTTGTTGTGTGGATATACGTGTGACCTATTTTGGGTGCATGTCGACTTGACAAAGTGTGTTGGAAGTGTGAGTTATCCTTTTTTGAGTTTTATGAATGCTTGTAACCAACAATTAGTATTTTTGGTGCATCTAATTAGGCTAACCTAATTGATGCTTATGAAAGAGATCAAATATATATTAGATAATCCTTGAAGATTAAGGAGGGAATTTTTTTGAGTAATGTGAATGTGAATGTGAAGAAGAGAAAATATGAGGAAGTTGTTAATTCAGTTTAATCAAATATATCAAAACTGAATCTAAACTTACTAGGTGTACTCCATTAGTTCATTTTGGTTGTAAGCCATTTTCTATCATTATAATTCTGTAGGAAGTGAGCCTTTGTTTCTAGATAGTGAGTCCTAATAGTGAGCCACCCATTTTGTAATATTTTATAACTAGTTATACTATATTGTGAGCTAACACTCATCGTGGTTTTTCCCATTTTGGTTTTCCACATAAAAATCTTGGTGTTAATGTGATTTCTAATTTCATGTTTTGTTAATTCTCTCACTTATCTCTAATGTTGCATGCATTGGATTAATTGGATGGAATTTGATAAGAAAAATTAAGAAGATACTAATTCAGTCCCCCTCTTAGTATCTTGGATATGTTGGCATATGGCTTTGTAAGATGGTGTTTGGGTTTGAGTGTTGTCATTGATGGCAACTAAATTTTTCCCCTTGGTCCATAGTTATGCATTTAGTCACACTAGTAGGTAAAGTGAAAATCTATGTATTATCAATAAAGTACTTAAGGAATAGGGTATCTAGTTTGATAGCTTCACCGGATCATCATTATGTGCTATGGATCACTAAAATAAAATCTACTAAACCACCTACAAGTGATTAGCATTAGGGGGAGCTTCCAAGAAAATCTACTAAACCCCCTACAAGTGATTAGCATTGGAATTTAGATGAATCTAGTAGGAAATCAGATATCTCTTAGACCTTGTGAAATGAATCTAAGGAATTAGTAAAGTACATTGTAGATCCACATAAGAATTATCTTCCTCAGAATGTAAAATATAGAGAACTAGTTGAATTAGGGAAAATGAAGTTATTGCAATAGTAAGGAGTCAGGTTTGATGAAAATAAAAGAATAGTCTCCACTCTCATTTTCCACTTTGCATTTGAGAGAAAAGAAGTCTAAAGATGTCTAAGGTAATCTTCACCACATCAAGAAGAGATCTAAGCAAGAGGAGAATCTATGATCAACTTCTATTTTTTCTTCATTTAAGGTATTTATTGAAAAAACCTATGAACTTGTGTGCTCGTAGTAATTTCTACCCCTTTGTTAGTTGAAGTTAAGAATAGGCCACATCTAACGTTTAAATGGCATCCATATAAATCAGTAGACATTTAGCCCTTAGGAGCACTTTCTTTGGTTTCATATGAAGTTCTGCACATAGTAGATATTAGGGCATATGTTCATGTGAACATTGAGGATTTGGGTAGTTTACAGTTATTGGAATTGTATTCTAGTCACATAGTGCAAAAGGATTTCTCTGTAAAACCTGAATTCAAAACCTTATAAGACTAGAAATTTTCTCAATGTGCGAAGTTCCCCATATTTGAGGAGGATGAGTGGGTTTGGTACATACTAAGCTACATGCATGATGAATTTATGTGGGTAGATGTGTCTTTCAAAATTTCCAAGGAAGCTATTTGTGTAGTAACATGCTTAAATTCCTCAAGTAGACTTCCAGTATTGAAGTCGATAAAAAATGATGAAGTTACTAAAGCAACTAGATCACATTGGGATAGAAGGGCCATGACTATAGATCACATTGCCAAGGTTGATGTAAAATTTACATCTATGGTCATAAGGTAAAAGATTTACCAGTCGATCTAGGAAAATTCTCTATCTGGCACTACTATTTACACAACATATGAGATGATCAAACAAAATGCAAATTATGATCTATGTAAAATGCTAAGAAGTCAACTTCTAGAGAATTTGAAGAAAATCAAGAAGGGCAACAAGAATGTGTTCAAGTTCAGAAATTTGTTAATCTACCTGTATTTCTACTTCTCCAATGAGGTACTGAGAATTGGTAGAGTCCAATGGAAAAATGATGTTTCAATAGCTATTTAGATTTGGGATATGCTATGTAGTCTTGGTGATGTTGCCCAATTTCCATCCATGGGCTCATTAGGGAGACAAATTATGTTTTAGAGGTTCATAAAGGCCCAAATGGGACATTTGCATCAAGAGTCAAGTCATGCATCCAATTTTTTTCCACAAATGAGCTTAGTTGAAGTGCATGTCTCAATCATTTTGGCACTGACTTCTCTAGAGAAGAAGGTCAGCAAGACCCTTTTGTTGTCTTGCTGACTAGCAGCCCACCCTATCTGTCTTAATGCACCATTCGCTGGGACTTGTGGGTCATTATGACTCTTTATCTATACCTCCATGTGTATTGTCTTACCGAAGATAGCTCATAAGGCTGGCATCGAAAGAATGGGGAGTTCATCGTGATGTCCCAATGATCAACCACAAGTCTCAGAAAAATCAAATGGTGTCTTGGCAAGATGTCTGGAAGACAGGCTGAAGTCTTATCGAATGGGTCTCAGCTCGTCGAAGGTAGTCTACCTTTGGCACAGGGTCTTGCCGGCATGG
>VDFB02058242.1:361399438-361480585 GCA_007258455.2 Sequoia sempervirens | reverse complement strand
ATTGGTAGTTTCAGATCAAAAAATCAAGAAGAACAGGAAGAGAAGACATTAAAAACTAAATCCAAACCTTCAAGTTTCTAAAAACCCTAAATGGACTTATTCACCAAGATTGGCGAATGAATCCCATTTTGGGTCAATTTTCAGATTTTTGCAGTTTCGAATACCCTTTTTTGAGAAACCTGTTCTTGTATAGAAACCTTGATCTAGGACTGATTTTCCAAGAATTGCGAATGAGTCCTACCAGGCCTAAAAATAAACAATTTCAAGATTTCAAAGCTCCATTCCATCTCTCTCCAAATTCTAGGTGCACACATTCTATTTTGTAACTTTCTATTTTGTTCTTCTTGCATTTTCAAGTCATTTAATTCAATTTTGCATCAATTTAGGTTTTTCATTTCATCCTTCATTGCATTATCTTTCCAAGTCTAAACTTAGTGGTGAACTCCTCATGTAATCTAAAATCATACCCTAGGATACCCTGTTAACCCCTCATGTAATATAAAATCATACCCTAGGATACCCTATTCTCAAATTTCTTCCTTCATTCTTCATTAGGTTGAGATCTCTACGGTCATCCTTGAATGTGAAGTATAGAAGATTGCTGCCCTAGGTCCTAAACCCTAATGGAGACAAAATTGCATGTTACAAAAACATGTTGAGTCCTAAATTATTTTGACATTTTTCAATTTTTATTTATTTTTCTCCTTTTTGGAGAGGAGTTTTTCCCATGAGGTTTTCTCCTTTTCTCTATTTATGGGAGATGTCATGTTTTTGTTAATGGGTATCTCATCCATAATTTTAGCCAATACCTACATATGTATTCATCATTGCATTCCTCAATTTTTAGGTTCTCCCAAAGTTGATCTTAAAGAGAGGTGTTGGAGTAAATATGTAATCGCATAATAATTAATTAATTATTAGGCCCCTTTTACTTTAATTACTTAAAATAAATTTTGGAATTATTTTTTAACTGTTAGATTGAGCTAATTATAGGTCATGTTATTTCATTGCATATGATGATGACAATTTCCAAAATGTAATGAAATCCTCATGTAATGTCATAAATTTTCACCTAGGAAAATTTCCCATTAATTTACCCTTATTTTAGCCTTACAATTCTGATGATGCAAAAACCTACCCCTTTTTATCATACTATTTACATGTGTCCATGTTGTTTTGTGTTGGTGAGGGAATTTTTTTCTGGGACGCGCACACATCATGTAGGAATTTATGCATTGTACCACTGTCCTGACAAGATTTCTACACTAGGAATCAATAGAAATATTATGATTCCTAGTAACCTACAAATGTAATTTTCCCTACCAAATCTTGAAAAATGGAAATGACTTCTTTCCTCCATTTCCTCATTTGAACTCCCCTTCTTCCATGCTAGCAACACTTGTTCTCACTCTCTCAAGATACTTCTTCATTATTGAAATATTATTGATTGCTCCAAATAATCTTCTTGCTTCATTCTCAATCTTTCTTTCTTCTAGAAGCTTCATACTTGGCTCCTACAACATCTCTTTTATCTAGCACCATTGTTATTGTAGGTTCACAAATCTCTACCTCCTTCATGTGGTGATATTTTTCTTCTTCCTCTTTTATTGGCCTTAAGCACTTATAGAAGGGAAGGTGATATTATGTATTTTTACTTGTTTGCATTATCATTCTTGTATAGTAGCATCCACATTGTTATTGCTCTCTACTTTATTGTGTCTCTTCTATCTTCTTCTCTAGTGCTTTTCTCCATCTTTTTGTCTATCTAGATGTCTGTGAAGGTGGGAACACCAAAATAGGAGTTTGATTGAGGAAAACCTCAAATCATAGCCCTAAAAATTTTCTTGTGAATGTGAATGTAGGTGTAGGTTTGTTTGCTTGGAGCTAGTTGAAGAAATAGACCTTGAGTAAGTTGTAATTCTTCTTATTTCTTTGTCATTCTACTATTAGAGTGATTTTATAGTAATCTTCTTGTTGTACTTTGTGTAGATACCCAAAATTATCCTAACCCACAAACAACACATTTTGACTAACTTTCACCGTTCTAAAAAATTTAAATAATACATATTAATTATTATTATTTCTCATTTTTTTCTATTAATTAAGTAATTTTACATTATTTTATTAATTCATCTGAATTTATCATTTCTAACTAATTAAATAAATCTTATTTATTTAATAATTTCCTTTCTTTTTTATCTTTAAGGAGGGATTATTTAGATTGGCCCCACACCAATGGAGGTCACAAGGGGGACCTCCTTCCCTTCAAGAAATTCAACTTAGAACCACTTATTCAACTTTATTCAACTAAGAAGCCACAATGGAAGTCTAAGAACCACCACTATGAATTCCAACTTAATATGTCACTTTTGGGGATTCAAACATGGGTCTCCATCTTGAGAAGCATATGGCCTTGCCACTTAAGCACAACCCATTGACTAATAATGTCATATTCAAACATTATTTTTTTTAATTAATTAAATAAACCTTATTTATTTAATTATGTCACAAACTTCACTTATTCTTTGATTTTAATTAAATAGTTATCATTAATCATTTAATTAACATAAAACATCCCTCTTAAATTAAATAATTATTATTAATTATATAATTAAATCACATTCACACTTCTCAATTAAATAATTATCCACTCAACATTATCCATTAATAAATAGACTTTTATTTATTAATTAAATTTAATATTGCATGTTCCTCCAATAATTAATTAATTAATTATATCATGAATTATTCCCTCAAATCTTAAGTGGCACTCTCCCTTAGGAAACTAAGATTGATTAACCACTCTTTTGATCAATCAATTCTCTTAACTCACACTCACTCTAAGTATTATAATCAATCTAATTAGCTCACTACCACTCACTCCAAGTCTTTTGATCAATCAAATGACTTAACTTCTCAATCAATATCTCATGCAACCAATTAACTAGAATTATGCAACTAGTTGTATTTAGCTAACTACCCAATCAATTCCTCTCATTCATTCTTAGCCCTTGATCTCAAATAAACACCTCTTAATCTAGATCATTCATCCAAATCATTCAAATCTATAAAAGAATCCTTCTTTTCAAAATTTTGGCTAAACCACGATTTGAACCACAAATGATTGATATTTGGAATCCTTCATCATTCAACAATATTTTGGAGCTTGAAGAAAATAAGCTACATACAAAATTTGAGAGCCATATTCAAGGAGAAAAATTGAGAGAGACAATGGAGATGATTCAAATGCAAGCATTGGAAGGTAACATGGTACCATTTGGTTACATTGCTATATTGCATCTTATTCTTCATTGAAATATTACATTTTGGTTTAAGCATTTGAATTCATAGTTAGTGGTTTCTTTGGATTGATTCATTACTTAATTTTAATTGAAACCTCATTTTTTTGATCTTACATCTAGTGAACCCAATGTGAAATAATGAAAATAAAAGGTTTTGTATGGTTTTTTAAGAAATTTGTGCAAATAGATGAAGTAAGATGTAGTCACACCTTTTTGTGATGCAATTTAATGATATTATGGAACAATCACTATCCCAAACAATGTCATTGCTAAAAATAGTATGCTTTTGTGAAGATTTATGTGTCACATGTATTACTAGTTTTTAATTTATTTCTATTGCGGGATTTTTATAGTGTGTTGTATTCAATTTTTTGTCACCTAGATTCACCAAACAGTCCATAGCAGTCACTTGACAATATGTTGTATTCACCTGATAGTCTACCACAATCACCTAAAAATACACCACAATTGCTTGAAAATCAACCATAATCAATGATCCCTAAACCACATTTGGTGTGACATATTTGCATTGCAAAAAAAAAAAATCAACTATTATATAAAACAAGGTAAATAAATAATGATAATTTTTCCTTTAATTTATGTTCTCTCCTTAATGTTTTTAGGTTAGTAATATCTTCATTTACAACTTGTGCCAAGTACAAGATTAGCTTTCACATTTTTAATTTTGGATTTAAAATAAATATCACATTTATTTTTGGTGCTTAAGAATTGACATGTATGCCTCACATTTATTTTTAGTGCATCTAAAAAGAACAACAAAAAATCACCATTGATTTTGTTGGTTAAAATTTACAATGTGATAGAACATATCATTTTATTTTGGATGCTAAAAATAACTAATAAATTGAATCTAGTTTGAGCTTTAAAAATAATCATTTGACTTCCATGCTTGGTGAGTTAGATGTGTATCTTCTCCCCTTGTGCCTAGTGCGATCTTTGGTGATGAGAAATATATTGTTGTTCAAAATTTTGGTCATCGAAGGTGTTTTGTATATGTATCCTCTCCCCTTGCATCATTTTACAATCCTAGGTGAAGAGAAATACTGAGACATCCAAGCATTCCCTTTTTATTAGAGGGATCTACTTTGAGATCATCTTGCAATGGAGAACTCAAAATGACCATAAAGCACATTTACCAGTGAGCTATATTAAAGTATGTGAAAATGAAATTAAATAGCATAAATCTAATGAAGTTATACCTTGTGTGTATACTCTCATGCAAATGTATGGGATGCTTAGGAAAAACTAGAGAATTTGGTGTCTCATGTCTAAAGTGTACCATTGGTGTTCATAATGTCATTACATACCCTTGTATTTAGAAGCCAAAAAAAAATTTTGAAACATTTTTTCATAGTGATGCATGGGAATAACATTGTTCCCAAAATTTACTTACCACATCTAGTCTATGGCTAAGGTGTGAGGCTTAAGAGTTCATTCTCTTGAAAAAGGCTAGGAGTATCAAGGTGGTACATGAGATTGGTATTTTGTATTTGACCCCTCCATTAGAAATAGATTACATAATTCTTTTAGGGGTGAAGTAAGCCTACTATGAAGAAATGTACCTTTACTTCTTAGGTTGTGATTGTCTTATATCTTGTTCAAACTAGACCAGTAAGCTTTATGGATAGAAGCTTGTGCAATATCCCCCTACCCATTGAGTCAGTTAAAATTCACTAATCACTTCTCAAAATGAGTGTTTTCTATGTTTGCATCATAAATCCACACTTGAAAATTGGAAAAACTAAAAAGATTGGGATTCTTGGGATTTTTTTTATATAGTTGATTTGTTGCACCATAATTGCCTACCTGTGTACCACAACTAAGTATCTACATAGAAAAATAGTTTGATGCATATGTTGGCCTAAATAATGTAGTTTTTTTATTATACACTACACTCTATCAATCAAAATTTCCATTAGAAAAAATGAAAATTAGAGTTTTAGAAAATTAAAAAAAATTATGAAAAAAATTAGAAAGAAAACTAGTCACTGTTCTCACATTTTTCAAATTTCATAGGCTTAGAACTATCACCATTTTAGCTTCATTTAGCATCATTTTTCATAGAGTCTTTAGGAAACCTTGTCTTTAAAATCCTATAAAATTAAAAATCTACAAACAAGTCAGAAAGTCAAAGTCAAGATTGGTCATTTGATGGATCTCAAAAAACCTCACATTTACATCATCACCAAACAAAAATTGAATTGTAACTCACAATTCTAGTTGCCAAAACACTTTTTCCAATCTTCTTTGAGAAAAAATAGAAACCCAACTCATTAGTCTAGTTGAGGAATCTATTTTTTTTATCAAGAACCATACATCATTCCACTTGGAGGTTTTAGAAAAATTTCACATGGTCACAATAGTCTTCAAAACTAGAAAATTGTCAAAATATTGTCAGTTTTAGGGTCATAACTAAAGCTAGTACAAATGTCTTTTGCATTTAGTCAAAAATTATCAAGGAAAAATCACAAAAAAAACCATAGTCCTATATCATTTCTTAAAAACCAAAAAATCACAATTTAACTTTAGTCTCATTCTAGTCTTGCACATTCATTTTTATTTTTCAAAATAGAAAAGGAACCAAACATATAAATTAAATTCATTTTACAAGGTGCATTCATACCCAAAATTTCTACAATACAAAATTGGAGTCACAAGAAAAGTAACCCTTCTACTTTTTCTCCTATTTAGCCCCTCCTTGTGATTTTTACTTGATTTTGCCTTGATTTAATGTTGTAATGTGGTCAACACATTCACATTAGGTCTTGAGTCCTTGTGAATCATTTAGAACTTTATTATTCCTTGTAAAATTGTTGTGAAATGTTGTAACACATTTTCACACTTTTATAGGATATTATTATAATTCACTAAAATAGTCTCATTTTATCATCTACCAAGCCTTATTCCAAAGTGTTGTAGCAAACTTTCATGATTTTCTAGGCTTTTCATCAATATTTATACCTTTCTTATGCTTTAATTGGCCCCTTTGTACACTTACAAGCCTTAAGTGTATTTTTAAATATAAACCCGATATACATAATTTAAGACAACATAATTTTTTCAGACACCCAATTAAATGCCTTGAGTGGGACCCATTTTCCATTACGGGTGAATGAGTCCCTCTTGGAACAAAATAAAAATAATTTAAAATTACTGGTAGGTTTTTATTTCTTAATACCTAAGGTCAACCTATGATGTATTTTCATGAATTAGGGTATAATTGTGTATAAATAAGGTTTTTCTATTCATTTTTACATTTACCCAATTCACTTATTCATTCAATTAATCATTCAATCACTTAAGCAATCATTCAATCAAGCATTTTCAAGCATATTGGAGCTTCTACTTTCATATCTTTATATTTTTACTCCAAGGGTTTGGGTGAGTTGTGACATTGCATGTTGTTCATTCATCATTCTCTTTCCATTTCATTTCATTTCAAAGGGTTTAATTACCAAACTGGGGTTTAACCGAGGCAAACCCCATTCTATAAACCTTAACACTTTCCCCCCTCTTTACATGTGTTTTGAAGGTCTTGTGTGTTGATTTATCAAAGAGCAAGGTGGAAAAGTTAACATCAATTTGTAAAATTCATTAAAAGTCATAAAAGCCCTAGTTGAAGCTTGGAGAACACGTACAGGTCAAATTTTCTAGTTTCGGATCTAAAAGCCTCTCAAGAACATAAGTGTAGAATGGGAGCTACAAATTTGACTTTTGAATTTCAAAAAATCTAAAGGTAGACTGATTCACCATCTATGGCATATGAGTACCACTACCAGGCCTAAAAAAGTGTTTTATATAGTTTTGAGTAACTAGTTTCCCAAAACCTGTTCTGACAAATTTTTCATGAAACAGGGCTAATTCACCCTATTTGGCATATGAGTCCTAGTGAGATTTTCCAATGAATTATATATAATTATATACCTCCATTCCATCACTTTCTAGTTTCCCAATGCACCTCTTCAATTTCATTAATTTTTTGTTATTTTTTGTTTACATCTCTAGGTCTTTTTGCATACAATGTTGTGTTTCCAAACATCTTACATTTCATTAGTTTTGCATTAATAATAAAATTTCTTTTATCAGTTTTATACATTTAGGACATTCCATTTAGACACATTTTAGTAATATTTACATTAATCTTGAGTGGGGATTGCTATTTTTGGTATACCTCTCTCCTTTTAGGTGAAAAACCTAGAAGTTTTAGAGAGCTTATATTACCAAAAATCTTTGTCAACAATATTCACATTAGTATTGGGTGCTTATGAACTAAAATTATTTAAATGGTACCTTTACCTAAGTGTTGTAAAGCATCACAACACACTTTCACACTTTACTAAGGTATTTTTAATGTATTTTACCTAAATAACCTATTTTCATCATTTACCAAGCCTTATTTAAAAGTGTTATAAAGTGTTGTAACACACTTTCTCATTTTTCTAGGCTTGTAATTAATAATTGGGATTTATTATACTTTAGTTGGCCCCATTTTGCATCCACATGCCTTATTTATGTGTATTTTTTAGAATAATCTTGAAAAATACAATTTAAAACATAAAAATCTTAAAACCCACCTCAAATTCCTAAGGTGGGACTCATTCACCATTTTAGGCGAATGAGTCCCCTTATGTGGGACCCATTAATGTAGGCTGGTGAATGAGTCCCATTTAACTCAAACTTCAAATTTAATTCAAATTTTTGGAAGGTCTTTATTCTACAAGATCTAAGGTTAGCTTGTAGTACTATAATTTCAAGAATTATTGCATAATTGAGTATAAATACAAGGTTCTTTCTCTCATTTTCATACCTATCAAGTTTGATCATGCATTCAAGAGTTCACAAGATAATTTAAGCATTCACAAGAACTTTCAAGGAATTTCAAGAGAAGACTATCAAGTATTTAGGAGCATTCTTTAAGTGTCAATCATCATGTCAAAGATTGTTTGCATCATGTTGTTTTAGAGCTAATAATTGTGATGTAAGATTTATGATTCAAGCAAGTGTTTCAAGAAAAATCTATCTCCTTCAAGAAATATTGAAGAACGACATCCATTAGAGCCAATACTTACATGTTTGTAGCATCTTATAACTAGGGTTTGGTGAGTTGCAACATCACTATTTGTTCATTCATCATTCTCTTTCCATATTTCATTCTAGTTCAAGGTTTAATTACCAACAAGGGGTTTGACCAAGGAAAACCCCTATCCACTAACCCCACAACATTTTCCCCTCTATTTGCATGTGATTTGTACATCTAGGTTGTAGATTTATCAAGGAGAAAGATTGGAAAAGTTGTCATTAAGTTTCCAAAGTTGTAAACAAGCCTTGGAGAAGCTAGGAGAAGGTCTGCAAGATGAATTTTGTAGTTTTAGACCTAAACCTAAATCAGGAACAGAAAATTAGAATGAAAGCTATAGAATCTAGTTTTGAATTTCTAGAAATCTAGAAGTGGACTAATTTTTTACTATTGGAAAATGAGTCCCACTATACTTTTCCATCATGGATTTTTTCATATCTGAGTACCCATTTGTCTAAAACATGTTCCTACATAATTTACTTCAAACTAGAATGATTCACCTAGCTTGTTGTATGAGTCCTAGTTAGCATTAGCAATAGATTTTTTAAGATTTTAGACCTCCATTTTACCTTCTTTAGTTTTCCTGGTACTCATTTCGAGTTTCATAGATTTGTGTTACATTTTACTTGCATTTCTAGGTCTTTTTGTATATCACACTATGTTTTCCAATAATTTGTATTTTCCAAGTTTACAATTGGTGGTGAACCCCTTTTATCATATTCAACCCCTTAGTCAACCCTATTGTTATATTTCAATCTCCTTTACATTGAAATCTCAAGGATTATTTTTGGGTGGAACCTTTGTAAAGTAGAAAAAACCTAAAGTAAAAACCCATCTCCATCTATTCCATTTTTTCGAGGTTCCATCTTGGCGCTAGAGAGTGTATGCGTAGACATCGTGCTCTTGCTCACAATTTACATGAACCAAATAATGAAAAACATAATCTAAATTTAATTGAAGCAATGCATAACCATCCTCCTCCACTAAAATAAGGTCTTCCAATACAACCTCCACAACAAGAGTTGAACTCCTCCATACATATTATCATATGACCTCCTATTGTGATAAAATTAGATAATGATGGAAAGGTTGTTGAAATTGATGAAGAGGTACATAATGAATTAAATAAATTATTTTCCTCTTCCACAAGCTTACACAAAAATATCCTATCAAGAGTGTTAAACCTAGTGCTTCTCCTAGTTTGACACGTGCTCTTATCCTTTTGGCTAGCTTCCCACCTTCGATATACAATAAGCATGATTGGGAGGTGGATGACTTGCTCATTGGTTGGCTTGCATTTTCCTTACTAGTATTTTTCATTTTCTTTTTCTTTTTCTTTTTTGTTTGTCTGGTCACATGTCTGTGATGTCATCCCCTGCGATGTTTTGTTTGATGTTTTCTCTTTTTTTTACATTCCTCTATTTGTACCTTCATTTGTCTCTATGTCATGTGTGAATATGAAATTCACCATGCTCCCTTCAAGTTTTTTTTCTTGCTAAGTATCGACCCATGCCTTCAAAAAAATTTCATTAGCCCCCTTTTTATTTTAACCATGGCCTCAGTCACATGTCCACTCATCGCTCCCCAAAGAATTTTTCTCCTTTCTCTTCTATCGGCCCCCCAATATGCTCCCATGTGTCTTCGCCACAAGTTATTTTGATTGCTTCCTTTCACTGCCTCATCGGTCCCCACCTATGTGCCAAATAGCTTCCATTCACATAAAGATTTAGTAGGCCCCATAGGTGGCATCTATCAAACATCATTGCTACAAGTCATTTCCATGCAGTTTTTCTATAAAGGAAGGGTAAATCAGCCATGGATAGTGATATGTTGCCACACATCCCTTTATCACAAGCTTCTTCAATAAAGGATTGAAGTGAACAAAGAGTTGTGATATGTTGCCATGTGTTCTGACTACCTATCCAAAGAGGTGACACTTGTCTGCATGGGACTTTGTTGGGACCACTGCCATCATTTGTAGAGGATGCACCTGAATGAAGAGTGACCAAATGTTGTGTATCAAATATTTTCTATTACAATGGCCAATTGAAATCATTTCCTCAACATCATTGCTTAAGATTCTAAATATTGTCGGTTGTTGCTTGTTAAGTGGTGGAAGGCTTTCTATAAATACTACTCTTTGCTTCTGAAGAAGGGTTCTAGAAGTTCAACAAGTTGTAGGTTTTGAGTTTGAAGATTCTTTCTACATGCTTTTCAAGCTTCACTAGTTTTAGAATTATAGAATTTCTGGAGAGACTAGGCCTTTTATTGTTTAGATTATTGCAAGAACTCACAGACTATGCCATTGTTCATCCTATCTATTTCTTATGCTATTGATAAACTTTATACATGCCATTATTGTTTGAATGGTTTATTTGTCGTACTTCTATAATTTGAATGCATGTTTGTTGGTTTAGATCATGTCTTTTGACTCTTCCTTTTAATAAATAGATATGATTATTATTTTATGTCATTGAATGAGTTGTTCATGTTGTAATCCTTATTTTTTGTTATTCTAGGACATGGTAAATTGCTAAGCAGGCCCTTAGATCATATTCAATAGATAGGTTTATATTTTTTATCTACATTCTAACACATCAACTTAGTTAGATTCTTTATTTTAATATCTTCTTCCATTTCCCATTCCAAAACCCTAATTATATAAGAATTTTACTTCTTTAAAAATCTAGAGGTCACTCAGTTTGGCACAATAGGCCCCCCATAAACTGAGTTTCCCATAAAGGGATGTTACCTTGCCAAATTTTGGCATCAAATTTTTTTCCTTTTCTTGGCATGGCCAGTGGGACAGGGCTTCAATGAACCTAATTTCAAGAAGGGTGTATGAGCCATCGACCTATTACTAGGTCCCAAACAATAGATAATCTTGGTTTATTAGTACCACCATTAGGGATAGTACAACCTGCGACCCAATTAGTGAACATTTCACTCCCTCCTCCCTTTTTCTAGCCATGTTACTTGTTGCTAATAGAAATTATGTGGCATAGGATGTTGGAAGCCCTCTTGACGCACTAGTAGCACCTATCATTTGGGCCCCTATCCTAGTTTATACCCTAAAGGCTATACCTAAATTCACCGGATATGGCTCAAGAACACCATCCAAAAAATTTCAAGATGTTGTAGATGTATGTCTGGTACATGGGGTCACAACCCAAAATGTGGCATTAAGGCTTCTTGCTGCCTCTTTCAAGGGCCAAGGCACTGGATTGGTACCACACATTACAAGAAAACACTATCAATACTTGGGATGATCTTAGGGAGCCTTTCTATCATAAATTTTTGAATGAATGAGACCAATCATCACTATATTATCAGCTCTCAGTCATAAAGTGGGTCCCACACGAAGCCATAGATGAATTCAATGCTCAGTTCCATACAAGCTGACAGAGGATTCAAGTTGATATATTCCCACCACCTGATCTAGCATTAATGTTCTACTTAAATTCTATCAATCCTGGCATTTCAATGTTGATCCAGTCTCTTGGAGAAATCACACTACCAGGCACATATAGCATTGTTGTTAAAGTAGAGAACAATTTCATAGATTCCAAGAAGTTGCCACCTCATCCCATCATTCCAATATTCCCAAAAATATCAGTTCCTTCTTAGGAGATGACTTCTACCAATGCACTACCTCCTCCCCAACCCATGTACATGTATCCAAGCACACCACAAAATTTTTCCTCTACATCTAACTCTTCAAAGGAGGAAATGAGCAAGTTTAAAGAAATGTTGTTGACTATTGTCAATGAGTTAACCATTATCAAGTGCAATTTGGTTGTACCTCTAAATCCTACCTACCAAAATTATCAAGGAAAAAGGTCCTCTTACCAAAAAAACCAAATCCAAGGAGGTGCTCACACAAATCTATAGGCATATACAAAAAATCAAATAGTACTAGTACCCACTTAGCCACAAAGCACTAACCTAAGCTTGAACAGAGAGTTGAATGAGGGACACAACAATTTAGAGGATGACACCAATCCCTGATGCTTCCCTTGTGGTGATTCACATATGCCCCCAAATTTCCTATGTGGCAACCTACAACAAAAAGTAGCAGAGCAGTGCAACCAAGCCACAATGATAGACCTCAGGAGCTATGTGTATACCTCTTCACAAATGGACAATGCAGTGCTCACCATGCAAATCCAAGGGATGCCACTAGAGCAAGAAGCGTACATCACTCTCGACCACACACTCTTCTCATGGATGGAAGAAGAAGAAGCAATTTTTTCCAATGATACATCCATATCTAAAACACTACAAGTACAATCTAACTACAACACTCGCTCAAAGAGGAGATTTACGAGCGAACTAGTAGTCCCACAACTAGTTAGTCGACAACCTAAAAGTGCTTCTAACTAGAGGCCTAGTACCTTCATAGTATTGTCGTAATATCAACCATGAAGGGAAGTCATTATAACAAGAGCAAAGGAGCAAAAACCTCTAAATCCACCACTATTCAATGTGGTGGAATAATTGAAGAAATCATCTGCTAATATGTCTTTGTGGGATACTCTAGCCACCCTAGAATAGAAGATGATACTACAGAAATCTCTCTAGAAAGATGTGAGTGCAACATGAATGGAGCAGTTTCCCAAAGCAAGGGTTGTTGACCAACCATCTTCTACCAAAGTTATTACAAATAACATAGAAAAATCCCCTACTGAAGTAAGAGATAAGCTAAAGCCTCAACCCTTCTTCTTAACCTCATTATAGGGGATAATTTATTACATAATTCCATGATAGATTATGGTGCTAGCACCATAGTTATGCCTAAACAAATAGATGAATCTTTAGGACTCAGCTATCAACCATTAAAAATAGAAGTGATGTAGCTTGATAGAAAAATATTCAAAACCATAGGCATAATCAAAGCACTTCCATTGACCCTATTCACTTGCCCTAGTATCACAATGTTGCAAGACACTATGATCATAGATGTTCCCCCCATGTTTAGCCTTTGTTTGTCCTGAGAGTTTACTTTAAAAGTGGGCAGATATTTGTCCCTTGATTGGTCACATTTGATCCTTAGAACTAAGCATGGCACAAAAATGAAGATAGAATCTTAAGCTTTACATTCAAAACATGTAGCCGATGAAGCCATGATCAACTTTGAAGCTACACATACCTCTATCACCAAGTAAGAAATGTATTGCACTGAGCTACTGGAAGATAAAAAAGTGACTAAAGACCAGAATGATCAAGAAGATGTTCTCTTCAGTGAACATATAGATATTGCTCCCTTCAACAACTACCATGGTATTGGGTTGGGCACCTATTCCATCTACGATGAAGATCAAGTGCTCCTGAATGTTGTCAAAGAATCTGAAGGAGGTCAAGCCTTAGAACTATGGATGTTGCACTTCGATAGAGCAAGATGCAAAAATGTCACCAGAGTTGGGATATGTTTAATGTCCCCACAAAATGAAAAGACACTGAGGTCTTTCCACTTCGAGTTCACTTGCTCAAACAATGAAGCTAAATATGAAGGAATAGTGCAGGGTATCAACCTTGTGGAATGGATTGGAATAAAGCAACTAATGGTGTTCAAATATTCTAAACTAGTAGTCAATCAAGTATGTGGAATTTCTGTGGCCAAGAATGTATATATGCAATCCTATAGACACTGAGTTTGGGACCTAATTGATGGATTTGAAGCCTTCAATATTTAGATGGTGTCTTGAGAACATAATATAAATTTAGATTGCATGGTGTCAATCAAATCTCAGTTTTATCTTGCATCTGATCTCATTCACAAAAAACACTTTGTACGAGTAATAGTATAATTGACAATTCCAGACAATGACAAAAGATGGAAAGTGTTTGATAGTGATGAACACATTTCCTTTTTCATCTAACAATTGGGATAATTTTCTAACTAGCTCCAACAAAAGATCACCAAATCCTATGAAGGATGGATCATCCAACTGAAATACAAAAATCTTCCAAAATGATTGGTCAATCTGAAAAACCTTTTCGATTGTGACAATGCAAGAAATGAAAAACAAAATTTTGTAGTAGAAAAAGGTGACTATGTGGACCTCTAGGTTAGAGATTGGAGAAAGCTCAAAGTCAAGAAGGATGTCCCACATAATGATAAAGAAAGGCTTATTGAATTTTGCTATAAATATGAAAGAGTGGTGGCTTGGTCATATGATGACCTCAGGGATATGATCCCAATATCATTCAACACACAATAGAGTTGGAGGAAGGTGCAAAGCCTATCTGCCAAAAACAAAGGCCAGTCAATCCCATGATTGAAGTGCTAATGGTGCAAGAGTTAACAAAGCTATTCCAGTCATAGATTATCTTCTCAATCAAGCATAACACGTGGGTATCCAATTTGGTCCCAGTCCAAAAGAAAAATAGAGATATTTTCTTATGTGTAGATTTTTCAGGACTTAAACAAAGCATCCTTGAATGTTCATTACCTACTACTTTCAATGGAGTCAATCCTACAAATGATGGTAGGATCAGAGATGTTCTCCCTATTAGATGGCTTCTCTAGTTATAATCAGATCTAGGTCAAAGAGGAGGATTAACATAAGACAATGTTCACTACCAAGTGGGAAATTTTTGCATATGCTAAGATGTCATTTGGCCTCCCAAATGGAGCTACCTTCTAGTAGGCAATGGATATTGCTTTTAGTGAACTAATAAACAAGATTATCCTAATCTATTTGGATAATTTGACAGTGTTCTCTAAATCCAAGGATGATCATTTTGATCATCTTGAGATGGTGTTCAAGAAATGTCAAGATTTTAGGATGTCCCTAAACCCCAAAAAATTGTCTTTAGAGTACCGCAAGGAAAACTACTGGGGCACATGGTTTCCAAAGAAGGAATTTCAATTGACCCTAAGTGGGTGAAAGCAATCAAAGAGCTTCCTCTCCCAATCAACAAGAAAGGTGTCTAGTCCTTCATGGGGAAGGAAAATTTTGTTAGCAAATTTATTAATGATTTTGTAGGAATAATTAGGCCAATTACCCTAATGCTAAAAAAGGATCAAATATTTAAATGGAAAAAAGAAGCCAAAGAATCCTTTGAGAAAGTCAAGGATGATATCTCTTTCACTCTTGTTCTAGTCAACCTAGACTTATCAAAGGACTTTTTAATGTATGTATTTAGTAGCAAGTCAACCATTTCTACTATCTTAACTCAAAAAGATGATGAGGGAAAGGGAGAAAATCCAATAGCATTTCACTCCCAGTCTCTAAAGGAATATGAAACAAACTACAACTTTGTAGAGAGGTAGACATTTGCAATAGTTAAGGAGCTCGAGAAGTTTTGACACCTAATCTCTTGTAATAAGGTGATTGTCTATGTTGCACATTCTAGTGTGTGCAAATACATCATGGAAGGAGAAATCATCAAGAAAAGATCTAATTGGATCACCAAGATCCTTGAGTATGAAATTGAGGTTAAGCCTACAAAAACTATTTGAGGAAGAGGACTATGTGAATATCTTGTGCACGATGAAGAAATGGCCACTGAAGAAGAGTAGTCGAAACAAGTCTTGAAAAATGAGTCAGAGTCCAAAGGTTATTGGCTAGTAGATAGAGTAAGATTTATGCATACAAAAAAATATATTTCAGGTCTTCCTTCTCAGAAGAGGAGATTCTATTGGCTACAAAATAGCAGATTTTTGCTCATTGAAGGGATCCTATTCAAGAGAAATTTCAATGGTGTTCTATTGTGATGTGTTACCATAGAGCAAGCAAAAAGGATCCTCAACACTTACCATAGCAGTTTTGTGAGCAAAAATTTCTTCGCAAAGACAACTACTATCAAAATCGTGTGTGTAGGGTACTTTTGGGCAATGTTTTTCAATGATTCATACTCCTTGGTGAAAAATCACAAGGAATGTCTATTCTTCACTGGAAGAAGAAAGAATTCTACAATGCCTCTCAATCCAATAGTGGTTGATGAGCCATTCACACAATTTGGTTTGGACTTCATCAGAATGATCAACCCAACCTCTAGCATAGGACATAAATGGATCTTAATGTCCATTGATTACTTCATGAGATGGACTGAAGTTGTGCCACTAAAGAATGCAAAAAAAGTAGAGATAATGGATTTCCTAGAGGAACTATTGATGAGATATGGCCCACCTAAAACTATTATCTCTGACAATGCTAAAGCTTTCCTAGGCTCCAAGGTAAGTCAATTCACACTTACACATGGCATATTCCTTAAAACATCATCAAGTTACTACCCGCAGGGGAACATCTTAGCTAAATCAATAAACAAGAATGTACTCTAACTCCTCAAAATAATTGGGTTAGAATATGAAAGGGAGTAGCATAAAAACCTTTGAGCAACACTCTGGGTGGACCACATAACTACAAAGCAAGTCCTCAAGACTTCACCATATGAGCTATTTTATGGAAAAGAGGTGTTATTGCCTATCTCTATGGAGATTTCAGTGTTGCAATTGCTAAAATCTCTTGAGGTGGAGAAAAATGATGCAATGGAGGTGTGGTTAGCCAAGTTGCTAGAAGTACAAGAAAAAAAGGGAAATTCCCTAACAACCATGACTAACTACCAACAAGTGGTTAAAAGGTGGTTTGACAAGAAAGCATCTGACCAAGGTCTAAAGTGTAGAGACTTAGCATGCTAAAATTTAATGAAAGGGCCACAAAGTCGGGTCAACATGGAAAGTTTGATAGCATTTGGGAAGGCCCATTCTGAATAATTTAATGCAAAGAGCACAATGTATATGAGTTAGAAACTATGGAAAAAGAAGTGTTGATAATTTCAGTCAATGTAATTCACCTAAAAATATTCAATTAAGCTTGCTTACCCTACCCATGTAAATATGTTTATATTATTTTCCCTTCTTTCCTTTTTGTTTTATTGGCCAGTTTTTTTATTTATTCTATGGTTCGAGGTGGAAAAGAGCAAGTAACCCATTATTGTAGAGAGTAAGATAAATGAAATCATAGCTGAGTAGAACAGAAAGATTAAAACACCCACAAGAAAAATTGAATTGAAAAATACATGCTGAAAAGAAAAGATGACCCAGTTGTAAAATCCAATAGAAGGCAACAAGATGATTATATAAAGATATATTTTCATTATATATGCTTTGATATTTACATTTTCAAAATGGCTCATAGGCCACACTTCCAAAAGTATATAAAGTATATTCTAGTTCTTTTATATATTATACAAAAGCCTTTTTTAGGCATGTATACAAAAAATGGACTAATCACTATGAGATTTTTAGGAAACAAAAAGAAATAATGCAAGTCTTCAGTTCAAGGCTTGAGTAGAAACAACAGACGCTTCAATGGAAATGTCCAAAATATCCTCATCAACAGGGGCATTATCAACAACTGTAGACACTAAAAAATGTCCTAAGTCTGCAAGCGTCATTTTTCTTGGTCATTGTTCTTCAATAATTGAATACCTTTAATTATTCAATTAGGTGTGACTGCATTCCTCTATTAATTAAATAATTTTTAATTATTTAATTAATTCACCTTCTCATCTTTATTCTATTATGATGAATTCAAATTATTTAATTGTGTCACTAATATATCCCTTTCTTCAATAATTAAATAAATCATATTTTTATTTGACCTTTTATTCTTCTATAATTAAATAATTGTCAAAATTATTTAATTGTGTTTCATTTCTCTCTTTTGGATAAATAATTCAAATTAATTATCCAAGTCTAATTTCCACCTCCCCATTTAATTAAATTGATTAATTTAATTAAATGCTCCTTTTGTCATTTTATCTAAATAAATAATTTGGATAAGTTATTTATTTTCCACTTGTCATTTTCCACCATTTTGAATAAATAATTTAAAATAAATTATTTATGCACCACCTAGTCAAAGATGCTTTGTCATAATCCCTTGTCATAACATTCATTTTTGTCATAGCCTACATGTCTTGCATGTCTATCATAGTTGTCAGGTGTCATAGCTGTCAGCATCATAGATTTTCCATGCATGGCATATTATTGTTGCATCAATTCTAGACCGTTGATCTTGGAATCTTTTTTGAGACTTAATCTCAACCATCCATTTCGTAACATCTCTCTCATTCATTCTCATCCATTGATCTTGGAATCTTTCTAGAAGATTAATCTCAACCATCCATTTGAATAGTTGTCTATAAAAGCAACCTTCCTTCTCCATTTTCAGCTTAACAGCTAATTGTCTTCAACTTTCTTGCTACCATTTGTAGGTTTTGCACAAGTGTTTCAATATATCTGAGGGAAAATTTGCATAACAAGAAGAAGGAGAGCAAGAGAAAGAATCAACCATAATGGGTAGTGCTTTCTTTTATGTTTTGCATTTTTTATTCTCTCCATTATTTTTTTTCTCCTGTTTGGATGAGGTTTTATAGCTTAAAAGTGTTGGTTGTCACTTTGTCTATGCTATTTGATTCTCTAACCCAATTTTATAGCAACAACAACATCACCCAATGGAGCAAATACAGGTAGAGGGAACACTAGGTTCCTAAAGTCCATGTATAGTCGATGTTGTAGAACGACACCATGTTGTAAATATGGAACATGAAATGGCAGGCTCAAGTGACCCTTTGGCGGTGCTCATCTTGCAACTGGAGGTAGTAGCCACTCAAAAGTGGAAGCCACAACATGACCATATCCTCTTCTATGAACCTCCCAAGCTTGCTGGCAGTCAAAAATCCCCCACCATTTGCAGTGTTTACAATGACCTCCCTGAGGCCATTCAGGTACTTATTGGGAAAAATTTCCTTCACCAAATGCAAGATCAAAGGCTTGGGAATTCCTATATCTAGCATGGAGGTGACAAAGTGTGAGAAAAAATCAATGTTAACTCTATATATATCCTCATACTTAAGGCAATCCCATCCCAACCATTTTATGGCTATGATGGATAGCGAGTGCTTGTTCTTTGTCATCCTCTTTAAGTGCCTAGTAGAGATCTCATTTAAGAAGGCAGTTTGAGAATTATGTGACATTAGCCTAATTGGGGTGTTCATCTTGTTAGAATTTTTATGAATACCTTAAAACTATCCTTGCAAAGTACCTGAGTATGGCCTATGAGAACACTACCCAACTATGAATTCTACACTTGATGCAGGAGCATCCAGGGGTGTAAGGGCAATCTTGCATCACCAAAAAATAGTTAAATTTCAAGTTTCTCAGTTTTCAGATGTTTTTACATTTTTGGATACCCTTTTCATCATAATAAAATTCTCAATTTACAATTTTTAGTTTCTATTCGTGGGTTGAAAGATATTGCAATTTTAGTTTCCCAGATTTACACCTGAAAATATTTCAAGTTGGATTTGAGGCACTTAGAGCTCTTGGAATGACCCTAAAACTTTCCAAAATTGGCATAGCATTCTTGAATTTGATACCTTTCCAACAGTTCAAACGATTCACGAATCGGAGCCCCGGATCAAAAGTTATGGCCCCGGGAAGTTGGCACACTTTCTAGAAGATACAATTGCAAATATTCTTTTGAAATTTAAATTTCAAGTTGTAATTTTTGGCGCCAAACCACCTAAACTCAAATTTTAATGTTGTTTTGGCTCCAAACTAAAGAGAAGCTCTATTTATGGGCGGTTTTCTAAATTTTTGGGTAACTTTTTGGGGACAAGCTCGCATATTGCGAAAGGGTTATTCTGTAGCTTCCTGTAACTTGCATGTGTTGTAGAACTTGGGGATTGAGATCCTCTACATGTAAGAAGCTCCATTTCCTGAATAATAAATTTTTTCTTATTTGTGGGTTATTTTCTATGTCTCGGGTTGTGCCCTCATCAAGTGGTATTAGAGCAGGTTTTCTTGAGTGTGTGGATAGATCGCCGATCGTGAGGCAGTTCGCACCAAGACCATGGTTGTGGGTCGAGGTCAAGAAAGATGCCTCCAAGAGTGATGCTTGGTAGGCATGGTGGTGCCAGAGGTGGTCGAGGCGATAGAGATGCTAGTGGAAGAGATGCACTGGCAGCCCTCCAGAGACAAATTGATGCATTACAAGAGCAGTTGAGAAGAGGGTTAAACCCGAGGGAGGAAAGTGGGATGAAGGAGAGGAAGAAGGTTTAGATGTAGAAGAAGAAGAAGAAGCAATTGATCAAGACCAAATGCAGCTAATAAGGGCCATTTCGAAGATTGGGAAAAGACCCAGAGCAAAAGCCCCCAGTTATTCCAGAAGTATGAACCCAGAAGAGTTGATCGACTGGATCAACGAGCTAGAAGAATATTTTCAGTATGAGGAAATAGAGGACCTAGATCGGGTTAAGTTTCTGAAGATGAAGCTGAAGGGCCATGCCAGTATTTGGTGGAAAGAGGTCTAGTTGGAAAGAAATCAAAGAGGAAAAGTCAAGATCACTAGATGGGATCGCATGGTAGAGAAACTGAAGAAGCAGTTCATACCAGTGGACTACGAGTTAGATCTATTGAAGAAATTACAAGGGTTGAAGCAAGGAAGTAGATCTGTGAAAGAATATACTAAAGATTTTTACAAGATAATCATCAGAACGGGTCACACAGAGGCCAATAAGAAGGTATCCCGATATCTTAATGGGTTATGACCAAGCATTCAGGAGGAGTTAAGCCTAGTCAGAATGACCACCATTGAGGATGTGTATCAGTTTTCTCTAAAGGTGGAAGAGAAGTTGAACAAAAGATTTTATGGCAAGCAAAAAGGACAAGGAGGTCAAAGTGGAAGAGGCAATGGCAGACCTTCAGGAAGTCGAAATGATGATGAAAAGAAAAGTGAAGATGTGGGTACTAGTCAAAGCCAAAATAATGACAACTTCTACCACCCTTGTAATCAAAACAATGGTGATCAAAGAGGTAGAGGATGAGGGAGATATGGAAAAAGATCTGGAAGAGGTGGTTTTAGAGGAACATGTTTCCAGTGTGGTGAAGAAGGGAATCGAGCCTATGAATTTCCACAACACCAAGGAAGGGAAGACAAAATCCTAGAAGGTCATGGAAGGGTTGTCCATGCAGATGAGGAGGCCCAATCTGAAGATTCAGATGATGCTGAAAGGGGAGAAACCCTAGTGATTAGGAGAGCCCTAGTGACTGAAGAAAAGGAACCAGAACAGAGGAAGAATCTGTTTCACACAAGGTGCAAGTGTGAAGGAAAATGTTGTGATGTCATTATTGATAGTGGGAGCACTGATAATTTGGTGTCAGAGGAGATGGTCACAAAGTTGAAGCTGAAGAGGGAAAGACACCTGCATCTGTATCAGATTGTCTGGTTGTAGAAATACCACAATTTTTTTGTCAATGAGCAATGCCTAGTAAAGTTCAAGATCGGGAGCTACCATGATGAGGTACTCTGTGATATCATCCCCATGGATGCATGTCACATGTTGTTGGGGAGGCTATGGCAATTCGATAGGTGAGCTATACATGATGGCCATGCAAACACTTATTCCTTGAAAAAGGATGGGGTTCGTCACAAGTTGAAAACCCTAAAGGAGACCGAAGAAAAGGTATGCAGTAGTGCTAGAATTTTTTATGTAGATGGAAGAAATTTTTTAGAAGGTATGAAACATGAGCATGTGTGTTATGCATTGATTCCTAAAGTGAGTAAGGAGGATAGTGAGAAGGTTCCAGAAGAAGTTTCTGGGATGTTGGATGAGTTTCAGGATATTGTTTCTGATAATGTATCTGAGGGTTTACCACCAATAAAGAAGATCAGTCATCAGATTAATTTGATTCTTGGAGCCATTTTTTCAAATAAGGCAGTTCATAGAATGACTCTAGCAGAAAATGAGGAGTTGAACAGACAAGTTTAAGAGTTGTTGAGAAAGGGTTTGATATGGGAGAGTTTAAGTCCATGTGCAGTACTTGCAGTACTAGCACCAAAGAAGGATGGGGAGTGGAGGATGTGTACAGATTCCTAATCCATAAACAAGATAACAATCAAGTATAGATTTTCCCTGCCAAGGATGGATGACCTGATGGACTGTTTGAGTGGAGCTCAGTACTTTGCAAAGATTGATTTGAAGAGTGGATATCACCAGATCCAGATTTGAGAGGGAGATGAATGGAAGACTGCCTTCAAGACAAAAGAGGGCCTATAGGAGTGGTTAGTCATACCTTTTGGGCTAACCAATGCACCGAGCACATTCATGCGGCTCATGAATGAGGTACTAAAAGAATTTCTGGGAAGTTTTTTTATTGTGTATTTAGATGATATTTTGATTTTCAATAAGACATTGGATGAGCATTTGATGCATATTCAGAGAGACTTTGAGAAGTTAAGAGAAGAGATTCTATTGATTAATCTGAAGAAGTGCAGTTTTGTGAAGAGGGAGTTAGTGTACTTGGGGTTTGTTGTCTTAGCAGAAGGTCTCAAGATGGACCCAGAGAAGGTGAAGGCTATTCTGGAATGGCCTACCCCAAGAACTGCTATTGAGGTGAGATTTTCCCATGGTTTGGCTAGTTTTTATAGAAATTTCATTAGAAACTTCAGTAGTATTTGAGGACCCCTAACTGAAACAATGAGAGGGGATAGAAAAGAATTCAAGTGGAGCACTAGAGCGGAAAAAAATTTTGAACTATTGAAGCAGAAGGTGACAGAGCAACCTGTTCTAGCCCTCCCATATTTCAACAAGGTGTTTTAGGTGGATTGTGATGCTAGTGGTTGTGCCATTGGAGCAGTATTGAGCCAAGAAGGTAAGCCCATTGCCTATTTCAGTGAAAAGTTAAATGATGCCAAGAGAAAGTATTATGTATATGATCAAGAATTTTATACAATAGTTCAAGCATTAAAGAAATGGAGACATTATTTGTTTCCGAAGGAATTTGTTCTATATACTGATCATCAGGCCTTGCAGTACCTAAATAGTCAGGGAAATTAAATTAGAGGCATATGAAATGGGTAGAGTTTTTGCAAAGTTATACCTTTGTTTTCAAACATAGGAGTGGGAAGTCAAATAGGGTTGCAGATGCCTTAAGTAAGAGGCATACATTGATGAAAAAGATGCAGATTGAAGTGGTTTGGTTCAATGAACTCAGGTCACTGTATGTAGAAGATCCTGATTTTGCAGAGGCTTGGAAAGCTTGCAAAGAACCTGTTACAGTGGACAGGACAAGGTGGTTGGATTTCATAATCTAGGATGACATGTTATTTAAGGGAAGTCAATTGTGTGTCCTAAGGAGTTCCATGAGGGAGAACCTAATAAAGGAGAAGCATAGTGGAGGAATGGTAGGACATTTTGGTCGAGATAAGACCATTGCCATTATCAGTGAGCATTATTATTGACCTCCGTTGTCATAGGATGTGAAGAAGTTTATACAAAGTTGTAGGGTATGTCAGATGGCTAAAGGAGTGAGCTAGAATACAGACTTATATTAGCCCTTACCTGTACCAGAGAGGCCGCGGGAGGATATAAGTATGGACTTTGTTCTTGGTTTTCCAAGGACACAACAAGGGAATGATTCAGTCTTTGTGGTGGTTGATAGATTTTCGAAGATGGCACATTTCATTCCATGTCAAAGACCCATGATGCAGTCCACATTGCTGACTTGTTCTTCAAAGAGGTGGTGAGGCTACATGGTCTACCAAAGAGTATTGTTTCAGATCGTGACACCAAATTTGTGGGGTACTTTTGGAGGACCTTGTGGAAGAAGCTGAAGACAGAGCTGAAGTTCAGTTCTGCACACCATCCACAAATAGATGGGCAAACAGAGGTTGTTAACAGGAGTCTGGGTAACCTACTAAGATGTTTGGTAGGAGATAAACCCAAGGGATGGGACTTGATCTTACCCCAGGAAGAATTTTCTTACAAAAATTCTATCAACAGAAGTACTAGTAGATCACCATTCCAGATTGTGTATGGAGGTAGCCCCAGAACAACTCCAGAATTGAGGAAGATGGACCAAGAGAAGAAAATAAGTGCTAAAGCTAAAGATTTTATATAACACATCAAGGATATACATGAGAAGGTAAGAGAACATATTAACTAGATGAATATGCAGTATAAGGCTAAGGCGGATCAGAAGAGGAGGTATAATGAGTTTTAGATTGGTGATGAAGTGATGGTCCACTTGAGGAAAGAAAGGTTTCCAGTGGGAACATATAACAAATTAAAGATGAAGAAGTTTGGTCCCTGTAAAATTTTGAAGAGGCATGATTTAGGGAATACATATGAGGTAGAGTTGTCGAATGGATTCAATATTTCAGATTTGATAGAGTATCATGAAGGTGGCACAGAGGAAGTACCAATGATGGAACAATGTGGGATTCCAGCACCTACTTCAGAAAAGAAGGAGATTGAGGAAATCTTGGATAGTCATGTAGGAAGGAGTACCAGAAATGGGTAGTATGAAGAATATCTGGTGAAATGGAGAGGAAGGCCTATGGAAGATTTGTCCTAGCTATCTAATGCAGCGGTTGACTGGTTGGGTTTTCCTCAACCATCTGAGACATAACAGGGTCACTTCTCAAATTACCTTGGGCGTCTGATGCAGGAGCATCCAGGGGTGTAAGGGTAATCTTGCATCAACTAAAAATAGTTAAATTTCAAGTTTCTTAGTTTTTAGATGTTTTTACATTTTTTTATACCCTTTTTTGTCATAATGAAATTCCCAATTTACAGTTTTTATTTTCTATTCCTGGGTTGAAAGATATTGCAATTTTAGTTTCCCAAATTTGCACCTGAAAATCTTTTGAGTTGGATTTGAGGCACTTAGATCTCCTGAAATGGCCCCAAAAGTTGCTGAAATTGGCGTAGCAAATTTTGAGCACGTTCTTGACTTCGAGACCTTTCCAACGGTTCAAACGGTTTGCGAATGAGCCCGGATCAAAAGTTATGGCCCCACAAGTTGGCACACTTTCTAGAATATACAATTGCAAATGTTCTTTTGAAATTTAAACTTCAAGTTGTAATTTTTCGGCGCCAAACCACCTAAACTCAAATTTTAATGTTGTTTTGGCTCCAAACTAAAGATGAGCTCTATTTATGGGTGGGTTTCTAATTTTTTGGGTAACTTTTTGGGGACAAGCTCGCATATTGCGAAAGGGTTATTCTGTAGCTTCCTGTAACTTGCATGTGTTGTAGAACTTGGGGATTGAGATCCTCTACATGTAAGAAGCTCCATTTTCTAAATAATAAAATTTTTCTTGTTTGTGGGTTATTTTCTATGTCTCGGGCTGTGCCCTCATCAACACTGCTAAACCAATTACCTAATACCAATTTTTCTCAAATCGCTAAGTGTGATTTCACTACTATTTAGATACCTATTTACAGAAAAAAGTGAGAAAATGCATGGTAATCTACTTGCCATAAACATGATATTAATCGAGTACCAACTTGAAAGTTGTGCCCAAGCCTGCTCAAATTTCCTAACGAGTTACATCTGCTGAGTACGGTTTGTTGCATGCAAAACTAATAAGGGCTAATTAATTAGCCTAAGCTAGTGGTAGCAATCAATAGTTTTATGCATGACCAAGGACTAAGGTGTCATTTTCCTGGCATTTTTCTTATTCCAAGGTAGATCTTGTATCTTTTCAAATGTTGAGTGCATAATTTGCCTAATCATTCCTATTAGGATATTAATTGTCAAAGCATATGAATGCTTAAGCTGCTAGCAAAGCATCAACTCAAGTTCCAAGAAAATTGCGCTACACATATGGTTGCTAATTATATTTATGAATTCTTGTCAAATCAAAATGGAAATTAATTCACCTCACACAAGCCAAAGGGTTGGTGGTACATTCCAAATTAAATGCAAAAAAAAGTGACTCTCATCTACCACCTTGAGAGAAAATAGCTAAGTATTACATGTAAATTTTTTAGGCACTCAAAAAGTCTTTTAAAATATTTTTCCTAGAGCAAATTAAATTCCTAGCACATAACCAAAGTAGAAGAAAAGTTGTAGAAAAAATCAAACTAAGGCAAAAAGCTTCCCACAAATTAACAATGGCAGAAAGTTCAAGCCAGGACGTTAGGAAAGTGACAAAGCAAAGATTAGATAAAGCTTTGTGAGGAGCACCAACTATTAATGTCTTTGAGAATATTTCTTATGCTACATTGGGTATTCCTAACAAGCTAAAATGGGAAAACACAAGGTAGCTAAACAAGCCAAAAAACTACAGACTAGAGCTTAATTCAGGAAGATTGGGATAATGTTCATGACCCCTTTCTTGCAAAGAACCCTAAAGGATTGAGGGAAGCATCTTGTGAAAGAATGAAGGCATCAAAGGTAATGTCAATGAAAAAAAAGGGATGGTTAAGTGGGTTTCCTGAATATATGTTCCCATATATGCACTACTACTCGAAATTAGTTGATGCAGCCATTAAGTGTTTCAACCCAAGTACCAACACTATTGAGGGTCAGACTTTGTTAGTTAACATCAACCTGGATGCCATTTGGAATATGTTGTGCATTCTAGATCCTATGCAAAGAGGGATGGAGAATGGAAAAATTTACCCCTGAGTAGGGGGATCATCTATGGAGCACCCAAAATAAGGCATTGGAGTTTTACAACAAGAAACTAGAAGGATTGAAGCAGAATAGGGGAAGCCGCCAAGAATTCCTACTTTGTACGATGCTTTCAAGGAAGACCTACAAGATGCCTTTTTAATGATG
Organism: Sequoia sempervirens; assembly: GCA_007258455.2. Classification (NCBI taxonomy): domain Eukaryota; kingdom Viridiplantae; phylum Streptophyta; class Pinopsida; order Cupressales; family Cupressaceae; genus Sequoia; species Sequoia sempervirens. The sequence goes on along the minus strand of VDFB02058242.1, from coordinate 361,453,602 downwards.
GAATCTTTTTCAGTTTGGACATCGACCAAGAGGTGGACACTTTTCAATTGGGCCCAAATTTCCAATTGCATAGGAAAAAATCTTATTTTTGGTATGATTTCATAGATTACCTCTCAAAAAAATGATAGAGAAAATTAGCAAGTACCAAGTTGAATGAAAGTTCATATTTCTCTCCTATCTGGCTCATATATTTTTGTATCAAAACCCTGATTTCTTTGATAAGTGGGTGAAGCTATCTATCTTTGATGAAAGAAATAGGAAAAAACTAGTTTTTGTTTGAACCCCTCTCCTCTCTTCTACTTTTGATTATTACGCATTTTCAGATTATTTCTTGACTTTGATTTTGCAATAGTTGCAAGGGGAGAATGGTATTAATCGACTCACCTTGACTTAGATAGACTATATGTATAATTTAACCACAAAATGTGACTTGTTTTTCAAAAAAAAATTTACATTCATTTGAATGTGAAGCTTCTCTATGGAACCATTCCGCCTTCCAACAAGTGTAACAAATTGATTGCTTTCCCTTGAATTATTATGGAAAGCATGCATTATTGATATTACCTTCTACATTGGAGAAAGAGTCAAGAGGAAGGGATTATTCACTTGTCCACAAAGCTTCAAAACAATAGCCATGAAAAAGAAGCAGACCCACCTGTTGTTGCAAGATAAGTTGGTTCATTTAGGGTTGGTAATGATCTGTGACAAGTGGGATTACAACCCTTTCAATGATCTATTGTATGAACACCTCAAGGTAACTCATAGCCCTTGGCCTTACTAGGAGTGGAGGTGCAACCTGCTTGAGGATGAAGATGAATTGTTGGTTGACCTAATTTATATCCCTGCAAAAGACAACAAGCCACCATGGAATAAGTTCTATTTCATTGTGGAAAATTATGATGAGAATCACAAATTGGGAAAGGCTCTGTACAATAAGCTGAGGAATGAGGAAGAATGGAGTAATGAAAGGATCAAAACCTTATAGATATATTGCTTGGAAACAAAATGGCTTGATGATCCTTATGAAATCATAAATGAGGATAAACGATTTGATGAGCTTTGGGATGATGACCACCTTGCTTCTCACTCAAGAGCTAGCAGAGGTGCAACCTTGATGAAGGATAAGAATAGGAAAAATAGGAAGCTAAGACATCAACGTCCTCCACCCAACAAAGGAGGAAGTATATAGGGTAGCCTACCTATGTCACTTCAAATGTGTGACTGAATATGTCATGAGCCTCATGGACACTCACTTGGGCCTCGAAAACAACAAGAGTGACCCAAAAACAATAGCCAGAGACTATAGAAGTGGGAGACACCCCACCCACTAAGCAATAGTGTGTGGAAGATATTTCAAGAGAAGGATCACAAATATTTTCTCCAAGCCAAGTTCTTACAACGAGCCATGAGATTGAAGTAAGAAAGTGGCCAACAATGATCAAACCACCACAATCATCCAGTTAGTAGGTAATTTCTTCTTTTTCTTTTCTTACTTCCCAATCTTTGGTATCCTCTTCCATTTCTATAATGACCCTTACAATGAGTGTCATCCCTACTTTCTCTGCCCCTTCCACAATGCTTGTGACAGTTTTCTCCCAAATCGCCCAAATTGGGGCATCTATCTTGATTCCTTTGCGAACCTTAACACTAGCTGTCATTGCTCAATCTCTCCTCACCTCTCTTTCTAAAATCTTGGCTGCCATTGACACCCCTATTTCCCATACTACCTCAGGTATAACCTATTATTCCCAACAAATGGACTTGATTATGACTACCCCATCACCACAACAATCGATGAGCCCTTCTGCCAATTCGCAAACCAAACTATGGCAAGTTCCCTTTTTCTCCCTAAAAAACTGTCAATCTCCCACAAAAGAAAATGTAGGGGCCTTCTACACTTTTATTCCCTTTTTCCTTGCCTCCTAGTACACCTATTGGTAATGAGTTGGTTTAGTCACCAATTGAATTCATATCCTAGGGAGAGACCACAAAGAAAATGTGAGCCCTCATGATCCAAAAGTGAAAAGAAAAGGATGATCAAAAGGAGGCAGAGTCTAAGGTTTATACAATTTACAATGAAGCACAACAAATGCTAAATTTCACCACCAATGTACCCAAATGTTGTAAAATTGCAAGGGGATATTTTATTGAGTGATTACAACATGTATGCCATGGGGCTTGAGCTAGCCATAGCCTAACTGCAAGACAAGGTAGAACTCATGGAGGAAACACAACAGGTGGTGATGACTGACTTTCTGAAGTCTGGCCATTAATTGTAGAAAAAGGAGCAACTAAAGCTTGTGAAGGAAAGGGTTAGTTTTCTAGAAACAAAAGAGAAATCACTAGAAGTAGAAGTTGCATGCTTTTTTGAGAAAGTCTGAGTGGAAGAATTGGAGTGGAGAAAACTCCAAGAGAAACTCAATAAGTCCTAATGTATTGATCCCACACTACTCAAGGAGCTACGGGTGAGGGACCAAAAATATCAGAGCCAATTGGCCTCAGTGGAGAAAAATATGCAACAAAAGGATAAAGAGTAGGCAGCTCAACGTGACCTATATGAGCAGGAATTAGAAAATAATCATATGGAGTTTTAGGTTCAAAAGACCTAGTTAGAAAAGGAGCTTCAAGGTACAAAGTCCTCTCTTGACATATAATTGGTGAACCATGCCCGAGTCGAGGAGAACTGATATAAAGAGATAAGTAGCTTTAGGGAGCAACTAGCATCTAAAAAAAAGAGGAGTGTATAATTAACAAAGGTTATTAACTGAAAGGATGCAGAGATTGCCTCTCTAAAGAGCTATCTCCAAGCCTCCACTATGTAGTCGGACCTCATCCCATTGGCTAGAAAACTATCTATTTCTTATTGGGAAAAGGTTAAAACCTTTTTTCTAAGACTACAACCAATGCTCTGGTTCATTTCTAAGTTAGGAAAATTTAGCTAGGAGGTTCATGGAACAATTGAGCAATTCCCATGGTTCATCTCAAAAAAGGTTTTGAATTAAAAGGGTTTTTTGAGAAAGCTATATTTGGTCTTTGATGAAGACTTGACCAAAGTAGGGATCAAAGATCGGGATATTGCTGCCAAGAAAATAAACAAGTTCATCCATTGCCACTTGGGCTTCCAACAAACTAAATCGGTTGTAACTACTTTGAACTAGACAATGGATGACATGCAGGAAAATTTTTCCTAGCTAAGCGAGATGGGTCAATTGCAATGGTAGAGTAGATTGCACAAAGAATTGAAGAGAAGGAGAAAGACCCAAACGCTTTCTAGAGTTTTGGCCATCCTTCTATTGAAAAAAAAATTGAAGGTATTATTCATCCTCTTGTGCAACTACGTTTTCATTGTGAGGAAGGAGTCAGTTTACCTAAGAAACTTCCTTATAAAGAAACACTTGACTTGGGCAGAGTGAAGGAGAATTTGTGTAATATAGCAAAACCATCTAAGGATGACTGGCTGCCCTTTCTAGGCTCTAAGTTTATCACCAATGGAGGGTACTCTGGTCTGCGAACCAAAGAAAATTTTGGGTTCCACATTCCTTAGAGAAAAACACCCCTGATAGTCACCAGAAGCTATGAATATGATATTCACCATGCTCCCTTCAAGTTTTGTTTTTCGATATGTATCGCACCATGCCTTCAAATGAATTTCATCGACCCCCTTTTTATTGTCATGTGGCCTTTTTCCATGTGTCCACTCATCGCTCCTCAAAATGGTTTTCTCCTTGCTCTTCTATTGACCTTTCAATATGCTCCCACGTGTCTTCGCCATGTGTTATTTTTATTGCTTCTTTTTATTGCCTCATCAGTCCCCACCTATGTACCACATAGCTCCCATTTGCATAAATATTTGGTGGTCCCCATAGGTGGCATCTATCAAACATTATTGCTACGTGTCATCTCTACGAAAGTTTTCTACAAAGGAAGGGTAGATCGGCCACATTCAACAATATGCTACCACACATCCCTTCAGCGTAAGCTTCTTTAGCAAAGGATTGAAGTGAATAAAAGGTTGTGATATTTTTCCATGTGTTCTAACTTCCTATCTAAAGAGACGACACTTTTTTGCATGGGGCTTTGTTGGAACCACTACCATCATCACTACCATCATTCATAGAGGATGTACGTAGATGAAGGGCAACCAAATGTTGTGTCTCAAATATTTTCTATTACGACAACTAAGGGAAATCATTTCCTCAACATCATTGCTTAGGATTTTGAATCTTTTCAGTTGTTACTTGTGAAGCGGTGGAAAAATTGCTATAAATATTGCCCCTTTCTTTTGAAGAAGGGTTCCAAAAGTTTGAGAAGTTGGAGGTTATGAGTTTGAAGATTACTTGCTACATGATTTTCAAGCTTCACTAGTTTTAGAATTATAGGAATTTTGGAGGGACAAGACCTTTTATTGTTTAGATTATAGCAAGAACTCATAGATTGTGCCATTTTTTGGCCTCTTTGTTTCTTATGCCATTCATAAATGTTATACTATGCCATTATTGTTTGAATGGTTTATTTTCATACTTCTATAATTTGAATGCACGTTTTTTGGTTTAGATCATTTCTTTCTAGTATTATTTTCAATAAATAGGTATGATTATTATTTTATGTCATTGAATGAGTTGTTCATGCTACAATTCTTAATTTCTATTATTCTAGTACATGGTAAATTGCTAAGCAAGCCCTTAGATCATATCCAAAAGATAGTTTTATCATTCCTTTTATCTACATTTTGATGCATCACCTTAGTTAGATTCTTTATTTTTATATCTGCATATGTTTCCCATTCCAAAACTCCAATTATAGAAGAAACTAACTTCTTTAAAAATTTGGAGGTCACTCAATTTAGCGCAATAGGTCCTCCATAAACTAAGTTTCCCACAAAGGGTTGTTACCTTGCCAATTTCTGGCATCAACATCATGTATCTATTTTTTCTTTTTATATCTCTTTTTCATTTATCTTATGTTTTCCTTTTAGGGATGATGCAAGGAATTGAGAAATTCATGTCTCCATGTTGATCTAGAAGCCTTTCCTTTTCTTTTACCTTTTCACTTATCTTTTTCCTTTGTCTTGTACTTTCCTTTTGGGGATGATGCAAGGCATCGAGACACCCTATGTCTCTTCCATGTTGACCCAAAAATATTTCTTATTTTTTTTAATTTTTCATTTTCTCTTTTTGGGGATGACACAAGGTGTCAAAACATTCATGTTTCTTCCATGTTGACTCAAATGGTTTTTCTTTTTTTTCACTCTTTTTGTGTCCTTCTTCTAGTTCTATGTGTATTTAGGGGATAATGATAGTTTTGAGCTCCTTACAAAACATTGCAACAAAGAACATACTTACCCTAAATCCATATATCCCTTATATGGTTGGTGTTTTCATTTTGGGGGAAACCACTTTCTTTTTCCTTTCTCTTGCATGATGCAAATTTACTCAGAAGCATATGACTTAGCACAGGGCTCTCATGTTGCTTGAATTTTTATTTTCTACTTTAAAGTAATTTCTCACAACACCCTATTTAGCAATTTCTTTAAAGTGGGGGCATACATTGGCATTATTCTTTTGCATTTTTCTTTTTCATGGTTTCTAGTGCAACCTTCTTGCTTCATACAATTTGTTTGTCACTTTTTGGATGACATTGAGTGTATTTTCCTTCATGAGCATGATCTATCTTAGCATATTGTATTCCTCTTAGTGGCTTGATGCGATGCATTGCATCCCCTAAGTTGTGAATCTTCTATTCTTTGATCGGTCCTCTCTTGGAGACATTAGGCACAATATTCTGTAAGTTAAAGACCACAGATAAGAAATATTACTTTAAACATTCATTGCATGCTGTATTTTTCATTTTTTAATTATGGCCACCTTGCATAACATAGCTTGCATGCCTATGGTGCCATCATGTTTGTTAATGAGCTTTGAGCATACAATGTTTTGCTTGCCTCAAGAAGCTTGAAAATTATTCTTGTGTGGCACCTTATTAAAGTTATAAGGAGGTATAACTTTGGTATGGTTGAGCAGGAAGCCCAATCCGAGGCATGACTTTTCCCATAGCCATTTGTGTGTATGTAAGTGCATACCAGCCATGAGTGTATGTTTCTCACCTTTTAAGCCTTCTCACATGGCAGACAGCTTGAAGTTCCATTGCCTCAGAGTGAGTATGTGTTTTCTAAACAAATAACCTAGATCTAATCCACATTGTGTTGGACAAAAGATCAAAGCTTGATCTAATTATTTTTTATTTTTCCCATTTCTCTTCTTCATCTTTAGCATTGTATTCTTATTTCTTGTCACTATTCTTGATATAATTTTTATGTGTGTTCCTTTTTGTTTATGTTGGTTTGTCATGGGATCTTGATCTTGGGGGATTGATCACCCCTCTTGATTGCTATTGTCCTATCTTGCTAGCATTGGTACATTTTAACCTATCTTTATGTGGGTGTTCATCTACTTTAGTGTGAGTTTGAAGCATATTCATCCTCTTAGGTGATCCCACAATACTAGTTTACAATTTCCAAGAAATCATTATTTTTGTTGAAATCACATATTTGGGTATGTGCAGGATCATGATGGGCCAAAAAGTGGCAATATGATGGGTATGTGGCTAACAATTTTTTTTTACCCAAAATTGATGAAATGAAAAGGGTTTTTAAAGGAGATTCTTATCTTTCCACCAATATAAATTATGCTTTACTTCGAATTTAATAAGTAATTATAATTCATTTTCTATTAAAATTATGACTAAAGTCCTAATTGATAGACTAATTGAAAAACATCTATAACTTTCAAATGGTATCACATTTTTTGAATCCTAAATATGTGTCACATTTTATGCTTTACATAATATAGGATTAAAAAAATAAAAAATGAATTTCATGCAGTTTTGACCAAGTTAAGGTGGTCAGACATACGAGTTTTTTATATTTTTTAAAAGTTGTAAAAAAAATTCATAATTAATTGTTTACTTGGAAAAAATTACAAAAAAAATGTATCACATCGGGACATGAGTCCTCTACTTATATTTAAAATTTTATAAAAAATATTATCATTTTATTGTGGTTAGGGTGGTCAGACAGACACCTACTTCTTATTTTTTTCCTTGAAATTTAAGTACTACTGGATTGAAATTTCAAATTTTCACCATATATATATATATATATATATGTGTGTGTATATATCTATATATATTTTAAATATAGTAGTTTAGAAACTACATTCAATTTTCTCAAGATTCTATGCTTACATATTTTTGAAATAATATACATAACTTATTTAAATATTTATGTCAAGTTTCTTAACTCTAATTTTTCTGATTTTTTTTGCCACTTAAGTCTGCCTATTTTTTCTATAATGATCCTGCACATACCCATTTTTAGAAAATATAATATTTTAATCCTTAAAAAGTTTCATTTAAAGGATTCAAATTGAATATGGTTTTATAGAACCACCTTAGATTAAACCTCCTTGGATAGAACCCAACTATTTTTAAACCATACCTATAATGAAGTCTCCTTTACACCTATCAAAATGTTGATAAAAAATAACTTTTCATTTACCTTTTGGGGGATAAAATGAATTCATTTAAAATTTATTTTTTGTAATTATGTGGTCCTTATTATAAGCTTCCCAAAAAGTATAATTTTAAATAAATTTAATTTAATTATTATATATTTTTTTCATTTCTTCTAAATATAGATTTTTCACTGAAAATCAAGCTCTTTTCTCTGCACATGTGGAAAAATAGCATATTATTAAAAATAAAATTTGAAAAATATTAGTGCACTAGATATTGAAGTCCTTAATCCAACAAAAAAATTAAAATTGGATTTTGATACATACAAAAAAAGTTACGTTGTATATAGTCCGCCTATTTCTAAAGTATAATTGGTTTGACTTCGAAACTTGATTAAGGAAAAATATTCAATTAGACACAATGAAACCAAATGAAACACTAGATATTATAGTTACAAATCTAAATTTGAAAAAATAGAATTTAATCCTTCATGGAAAAAATGTTATGTTGTATATGGTGAGAATCACTCCTTAAAAATGGTGTTTAATGAAAAAACTAGTTTTCGAAGGAGATGGAAAAAGAAGTACAATCTGATTCTAATTTTTTTTTAAAATATATTTAGAATCTATAGACAAAATTTCACAAATTAGTTTTCATCATCTTCAGATTCCTCAAATTTTAGCTGCTATAGGTTCCTAAAAGTGAAGATTTAGTTAGAAAAAATTAGTTTAGTGTCTAGTTTGGCCAAAAATTGTAAACCAGTATTGTGGGATCACCCTATCACTAAAGTGGGAACTAGATGGAGTCACCAAAAAAGTAACCCTTCTACTTTTCTAACTGTTTCAATCTTTCCTTGTGATTTTGGCTTAATGTTGCCTTGATTTAATGTTGTAATGTGGGTAACACATTCACATTAGGTCTTGGGCCCTTGTGAACTAAAATGATTTAAATGGTACCTTACCTAAGTGTTGTAAAGTGTTGCAAAACACTTCCACACTTTTCTAAGGTATTTTTAATGTATTTTACCTATATAACCTTTTTTCATTATTTACCAAGCCTTATTTCAAAGTGTTGTAAAGTGTTGTAACACTTTTTCACATTTTCCTAGGATTTTCATTAATAATTGGGCTTTCTTATGCTTTAATTCACCCCATTTTGCATCCAAAAGCATTATTTATGTGTATTTTTTAGAATAATCCTAACAAATATCATTTAAATCATAAAAAAATTGAAACCCAACTCAAATTCCTAAGGTGGGACTCATTCACCATTCTAGGTGAATGAGTCCCCTTTAACTCAAAATTTAAATTTAATTAGAATTTTTGGTGGGTTTTTATTCTCCAAGATTTGAGGTCGGCTTGTAGTGTTGTAATTTCAATAATTATTGCATAATTGAGTATAAATAGAAGGTTCTTTCTCTCATTTTCATACCTAGCAAGTTTAATCAAGCATTCAAGAGTTCATAAAGAGAATTTAAGCATTCATAAGAGATTTCAAGGCATTTCAAGGGCATGTTATCAAGCATTTAGGAGCACTTTTTAAGTGTCAATCTTCATGTCAAATTATTTTTGCATCATGTTGTTTTAGAGCTAACAATTGTGATGTAGCGTTTATGATTCAAGCGAGTGTTTCAAGCAATATCTATCTCCTTCAAGCAAGATTCATGAACCAAATCTATTGGAGCCATTACTTACATGTTTGCAACACCTTATTACTATGGTTTGGTGAGTTGTAACATCACTATTTGTTCATTCATCATTCTCTTTTCATATTTCTTTCTATTTCAAGGTTTAATTACCAACAAGGGGTTTGACCAAGGAAAACCCCTATCCACTAACCTCACAACATTTTCCCCTCTCTTTGCATGTGATTTGCAGGTCTAGATTGTAGATTTATCAATGAGTAGATTGAAAAAGTTGTCATCAAGTTGTTAAAGAAATTCAAAGTTATCAAAGTTATAAACAAGCCTTGGAGAAGCCTAGAATGGTGAAATTAGGAATCAGGAACAAAAAAGCAGACTAGAATCTATAGAATCTAGTTTTGAATTTCTAGAAATCCAAAAGTGGACTGATTCACTACTATTGGAGAATGAGTCCCAATGTACCTGTCTATCAGGGATTTTTGCAAATTTGAGTACCAATTTGTCTAAAACCAATTCCAACATAGTTTACCCAAAACTTGACTGATTCACCCAGCTTGGCATATGAGTGCTAGTTAGCACTAACAATAGATTTTTCAAGATTCCAGATATCCATTCTACCTTCTTTAGTTTCATAGCTTTGCAATACATTTTACTTACATTTCTAGGTCTTTTTACATATCACAATATGTTTTCCAACATTTTGTTTTTTCCAAGTTTACACCTTATGGTGAACCCATTTTATCATATTCAACCCCTTGGTCAACCCTATCGTTATATTTCAATCTCCTTTGCATTGAAATCTCGAGGGTTATCCTTGGGTGGAACCTTTGTAAGATGGAAAAAAACTAAAGCAAAAGCCCATCTACACCTATTCCATTTTTGGAGGTTCCAAAAACAAAACAAAAAAAATTAGAAAAGAAAAAAACTTTAAACATTACCTTCATGGTTGCAACATGTTCTTAAAACAAAAGAAAAGAGATGGTACAATCATCTTTGCATCCAATGTACAACCCCACTAGTGAGATAAACTTTGGAGAGAACCTTAGTACTCATAAAAACACACAAAAACATGATCCTAAACCTATTGGTGACTACACCCTAGAAGAAACAGAAGATGGTCTTGCACAAGAAGAAATTGAGGCTACACAACAAGACCCTAGGATCTTGAGAATTATTGATGACATGGTTAAAGAAGACCTGAATAAGTACTTATTGGCACATCTTGGAGCTAAGCTCCTCTCCCACTTTGATGTATTCATAATTGTTGAGGAATTTCCAAATGTAGCATCAAAAGGGTTAGGTACTTCCAACAAAATACCACCATTATTAGTACCTAGTGCTACACTTTGCACATCACAATGGAATAAAAGCATGTTGCCTATGATAAAAAGACATATGACATTCACTATGAATATTACATCCACATAAAAACAATTTTCCTCTACATCCACCACTATAGCACCAATCCATACCACCACAAAAACACAAAAAATCACTCTTTAGAATACGCCCAACAAAATTTAGAATTAAAATCCACAAGTGGAAACTACACCCACTACTACACAACTAATGAGGACTCGATCCTTTTTAAGTAAATTTCCTAGTATCAATCCACAACAACAACAACCTAACAATCTAGGTTCGTACTCGACATTTAGTCAACACTTACCTTGACAACAACCCAATAATCTAGGTTTATCCTCATGTTTTGGGTTTCAACAACCCTCATATACACAAAAACCACATAGTCAGGGTTCTACATATATATTTGGGTTCAACCAAACCCCATCTCCACTGCAACCAAATCACTTTTGTTCATAATCCACATTTGGGTTTTCTCAAAACCTAATGTAGCAACCAAACTATCATGGTTATGCATACCCAGTTTATGTTAACACTCCTAACTATCTTGGCACATCATTCACAACTGTTGTTAACATTTCTGCACCGTCATCTTCATTTACTCAACACCCCACATTGATGCAACAAACAAGAGAGCAACATTTTCACCTCTAAATTTTTTGAATGCATAATGAAAAAAAAACAACAAAAAAGAAATCTGAAATTTTATTTCAATTGATAATGTTTGCAACAACATTGATATACAATAGCTTCCACATATGCCAAACTATGCAAATATTGCAACACCAACCTATAAGAAAACACAAGAAAACTTCATTTTCTCTAAAAGCACATACAAGCAACCCAAAATCTAATTATTGATTTATTTGAACAAAAAAAAAGCTACAACACATATCAATTGACATCAAAACCTACTTCCTTTAAAACAATCACCATTTCTCATATTCCCAAAATCTATTTTCTCCACTAAAAGCTTCTTAAAACTAGTCACTTTCTTTTCATCACTAATCTCTCATTCTTGTAAATCTTCTAAAATTCATTTTGGGTTATGTGCACCTCATTCCCATCTTTCTAGAACATTTTGAATTTCTCAATTTTGTTAAGAAATGAGAAAGTTATCATTAGTTTATTGAGACTGGGTCTAATAGATATGACCATCTTCCTCTACGATGCTAGCCAAACTTCCAAAATGCTTTGTTACTCCTTTTTGGATGTGGTTTTCCTCTTCCTACCTTGATAATTCAATGCCCTCTTCCTTACACCCCATTCCATCAACACCCATCATTCCAATCTTCCGAAAACATGAAATTTCATTTTTTTTAAAATGAAGTTACAATTTTACAATAAATACCCACTCACATGCTTGGGCATAAAATTTTTTCCTTTTGGAAACATTTCTCAAACATTTCTAAAACAATTACATTGTGAAAAAAATAATTTATTTATTTTTCACAATCCCGACATTAAACTTCACTGTGTTAGAGGAGTTGAGGATTTAAAATAATAGTTCCTATAAGAAAAATCAAAACAAAACACAAACATAAAAAATGTATATTTTTTTGGTTGTGCAATATTTTATGTGCACCCAGATGCTCTTGCATCAAACACACTAAGTAAATTGAAATTTTCCATGAGCTAAAAACTCATGAACATTTGGATGAGCTTGGGATATTAATCCCATGATTTTTCTTGAACCATATGTCTTCTTTTCCCTCATGCTCTTTCTCCTTCATTTCAATTTGAACTTCTACAACTCCCTCTTGTCCCATTTTTTCTTTTCATTTTCATCATTTTCTACTTGCAAGTTGTAAATTTTCATAGCTAACCTTCTTTTGTAAATATGTTTTATATTCTTTGTGAGACATAGGTGTCTACAAAAAATTATTTCTACTGATCTATCTTAGTATCACTACTCTTCTTATGTACCTCCTTTGTACCTCTATTCTCAAGATCCTTCAAACTATTTCCAACCTTAGGTGCAACCTTTGCTTCTATTTATTTTTACCTACAACAATTCATAGGATTGTTGTCCTTAACCTTCTCCTCTTTCTCCTTTAATGAGCTTAGAGTATACTTTTACCAATCTTTCATAATGGTGTACAAATTCTCTCTATAATCATAGATATCCTTTCTATGAAATTTCCAAGGCCTTCCTAACAAAACATGATATGCAATCATGGAAATAATATCACATAGAACTTTATCTCTATAAGGACCAATATGAAATTTTACCAAGCATTGATACCTCATCTCTAACTCGTGATCTTCTTGTAGCCAACTTACTTATATAGGGATTTTGATTCTTAATCCTCTTCAATTCTATTTTCTCTACCATCTCTTCAAAACTAATTTATCTATGCTGCCACTATCTACAATGGTTTTACAACACTTACCTCTTTATTTTCATATGGTATGGAAGAGATTCCTTCTCTGAGATGGTCAATTATCCTATTTTATTGGATTCACCAATACCAATACTCTCCTAAACATAATGGGTTCTCCATGATCTGGTTCTATCACATCCTTTGGTGATGCTACACTCTCCTTATCTTTTTTCACCAAGTGATTTATTGTTGCACCTCTCTTACTAGGTTCTTGGTGTTTTTGTGAATACCCATAAAATCTATGTCCTACTTCCCCACACTAGAAACACTTGTTAAAGATATTGTTGCCACATCCTCTTGTTGAATGCTCTTTTCCTTGTGCTCCTTTGTTCTATTTCAGACTTGTTTCATCTTCAAAAAATTTCTCTCCCTTGTGGCTACTTGGTTGTCCTCTTTTTGTTGCTATCTTCCCATTTCCTCTTGAATTATTATTTTTCCTTTACTTTCAAGGCATATTGGTAACCCTCTTCAATAGTAGAAATCTTCAGCATACTCATCTCATCTTGGATATTAAATCTGAGCCCATTTATATATCTAGCCACCTTCTCTCTATCCATTTCATGATGCTATAATCCAATCATTATCTTGTAAAATTCCTCTATATACTCCTTCAAACTCATGTCCTCCTATTTCAAATTTTGAATCTTTTTGAGAAAATCCAATTCATAATATACTAGAATGATTTTTTCCTTCAATCTAGCAACCATCCATCTCCACTATGTTATCTTCATCCTAGTATTCTCTACTCTTTCTTTTTGCAACTCCTTCCACCACAAAGTAGCATGTCCCTTGAGATTTGTTTGTTCCAATCATACCCTTTATGGGTCTCTAATATTATCAAGCTAAAAAAAATCTTCCAACTCTCCAATCCAATCTATTAGATTTTTTAGGATTCAATGTGCTTGAAAAGTTAGGGACTTCCATTTTATGGCCTTCATTGATTTGGTCTATTACACTCAAAAATATTCCTTCTCCATTTATTGGATCCTCATTTTCCCTCTCAAGTTCTTCGTCTACAACTTCCTCATGCTCTATATTTCTTCTCAAACCTGCAGCAATATTTCTTAGTTCATTCATCATTTCATTGTGAAAATATTCTAGTATTTGCATATTCTTCTAGGAATTATCATTCTCAGGGGCATATTGAAATCCTCTCAACCTCTTCTTCTTAGCTCTCCAAAGCTACAAGAATCTACACACCTGCAAAAACCTTTGGATATTTGAAACAAATACAATCCTCACTCATAGATCTTGGCATAGGCTTTCTCATATTCAATGCTCTACTTATGCATTCAAGATCATTGGCTCTAGTACAATTTGATGAAACACACAAGAGAGAAATGATTTCATGTCTTAATAGTTTAAATGCATAATGAAAAATAAATAAAAAATGAAATTTTATTTCAATCAACAATGTTTGCAACGACACTAATATACAATAGCTTCCACATATGCAAAACTATATCAATATTGCAACACCAATCTACAAGAAACCCAAAATTTGATTATTGATTTTTTGAACAACAAAAGAACCTAAAACACATATCAATTGACATCAAATATTCATTCCTTCAAAACAATCACCATTTGTCATATTCCTAGCATCTATTTTCTCTAGCAAAAGATTCTTGTCACTTTTTGTTTATCGTTGCTCTCTCATTCATGCAAATTGTCTAAAAATATTTCTAGGTTATGTGCACCTCTTTCCCTGCTTTCCAGAAAATTTTGAATTTCTCAATTTTGTTAAGAAATGAGATTTTTTTTGCTATTTTATTGAGACTACGTCTCACAGTTATGTCCATATTCTTCTACCATGCTAGTTAAACTTCTAGAATTCTCTCTCACTCCTTTTTAAAGGTGGTTTTCCTCTTCCTAGCTTGAGAATTCAATCCCATTAAAAAATGGTCTTCCCTCTTTACACCCACTCTCTCCATTCCATCAACACCCATCATTCCAATCTTGCAAAAACATGCAATTTCAAAAAACAATCAAATGGAGTTACAATTTTACAGTAAATACCCACTCATAGGCTTAGGCATGAATTTTTTTCCTTTTGGGAAATTAACACTTCTCAAACATTTCTAGAACAATTAAATTGTGAAAAAATAAAATAATTTTTGTTTTCACAATCCTAACATTAAACTTCATTGTGTTGGAGGAGTTGAGGATTTTAAATAATAGTGCTTGCAAGAAAAAACAAAACAAAACACAAAAATAAAAAAAGGTATATATTTTTGGTTGTGCAGGATTGTCTATGCACCTAGATTCTCTTACATCACACATTCAATCACCATATCACCATCAAAATCAACCCATCCGCGAACACAAAAACATTCATGGATTGAACATGAACAATATCATAAACCAACTATAGGGTTCCCTTCAGTACGTGACACTCACTACCATTCCAACAACACCTTCACCCATGGACTTAATGGAAGAATAGTTATAGAAATTTTAGAACCAAGTGTCTAATATGAATTTAAATGGTAATCAAAAATCATGTTTATTAGAGGAATTATGCCCTTACCCCTTTTAAATGAGCATACATATCCATTCCTTTCCTACAAGCTTCATCATTCCCAAATATGAAAAATACAAAGGAAAGGGAGACCCTGTCAAGCACATAAATGAGTTCCACACAATATCCTTATATTTGGCACATGAGCATACTTACCTCATGAGACTATTTCCATGAAGTCTAGGAGGGAAAGCTCTAAACCGGTTTGCACACTTACCATATGGTATACAAACATGGGGTGAACTAATGGACAAGTTCATCACACATTTTTTATATAACATATCATGTAACATTGACATTACCCATGTATGTGCCAAAAATAGGAATATGGTGAGACCTTCTCATCACTTTTACAAAGATGGTGAATCCTAGCTAGTAAATGTGCATGTGACATACCAAAAGAGCAACTAGTCCATATTTTTGTCAGAAACATCAACATAGAGGTAATGTTTCACTTACAAATCCTTTTCTCTAGCACATTTGAAGAAGTGATAAAAAATAGATTATTGATTGAAAAATCCCTTGTTGCTAAAGGGATTATCAAATTTTTTGGGGAGAATAAATATTCTTCTAATTCAATATTCAAAAAGAATATTTTCTGGTCATGAAAAAAATTGTGACAAATGATGACATAGCAGACACAAAATTCATTAATAAAATTCATCTTGTGTTAAATAAGAAAGGACTTGTAGTGATGAATACCACTAAAACACTATAGAAGAAGGAAATTATTACCAATACAACCAAAAATAATGCACCACATGGTCCTCCTAGGGCCCCTCCATTGAAGTGAAAGTATACTCCTTTACGGGAGCTAGTTGAGGTAGTTTTACAGAAATTATTGCAAATTAAAGTTATCTAGCTATCAAAGATCAGACACTATGAGCCAAGGCCATTGAAACCAGCCTAGTGGAATGACAATGAATTCTATTTGTACCATAAAATAAAATGACATAAGAACACTGCCTACTTCCAACTAAAAAATCTCATACAAGATATCATAAGCAAGGGGATAGACAAGTTGATAACCAACTAGAAACCTCAAACAAAGATCACACAATCTTTAAAGTGTTGGTGTAAAAAAAGTCTTGTATGTAGTTAATTCATTACTAGGGGACCTATTTACATGTTAAGTTTACTTAGGTCTTAGGAAGGAATCTTTCTAGAAGGTGTTAGATGTCATTAGTTATTATCTTATCTTTTGAATTGTAACACATGTGAACCTAGGTAAGTGTGATTAGTTGTCTCATGTCATATGATTAAGACACTTGTCATAATCCTATGAAATATTGTATCTCACCTTATCTATATAATCAAGGTGTCTCTACTACATTGTACATCACATCATATTTGCATAATTGATAATAATACAGTTTATTCTTGTCATATTTAGATCTTCTCTCTTTATGCTTTCCATTTGGCCTCAAGATCTTGGTAGGCTATCTCCATAGCCAATTCTAACATGGTATCAAAGCGGGTGGGGTGCCATTGGATAGTTTTTTTCTTAAATATAGATCTTGGTAAATCTTGAAAAGTTGAGTATGCTCTTCTCTTGCATCATATGATGATCTGGAGAATCAGAAAAAACTTGACAAAAATACTAGATTTAGGTGGCTTCCATTTTTGGCTCTTTATTGTAGGTTCACATTGGACCTTGTTGATGCAAATTTGAGCTCACCATTAAGTTCAAGGGGTTTGAGATAGTCAATTTTTCCTTTTGTTTCATCCAAATTGGACATATGAGTCCAAATCTATGAGGGTTTGAAGCTGAAGTGTGGTTGCTAGATCCAAAAGGTAGCTACATTTCTAGAGTATTTTGGGTCAAATCTAACCCTTCCATCGCATCCAAAAGGCCCAAAAACACTAAGCAATTGTCATATTGTCTAAATCGAACTAGTTGTCTGCCGAGGAAAAAAAAAATTCCAAGGGAGTCATAGAGTCCCCCAAGTCATCATAAAAATATTTTATTATTTTCAAAATTTTAAATTTACTTAAAAAAAATTAAACTCCAACAATTAAATTTTCTATAGAAGTTTTATTGAAATATTTTCAATAATAAAAAGGGGGTAGAAAAATTTTTTTGTACAAACTTGTTAGTAAGTTGTAGAGTGTATAGTAGCCTTAGGGTACCATCATATCCACCTAGTGCCACATGGCATACCACATAAGAGGCCGCACACAAAACTCTATGAGCTCAATCTTCCTAGCAGTGTTTGGTGAGCTCAAAAAACTGGCAAAGAAATTAAAACTCTAGCATCAAATCTCAGAACTAGCGGTTCATTCATTAAAAAATCTAGTGATCAAAGTATTTCTAGTGCAAAATAATTCGATCAACATATTTTGGAGGTTAGAAGAATACTGCATTCAAGGAGGCCATTAAATTTAGACTAGGGACAAAGGAATATTCTTTGAAGAATATTTCATAGGCCTAATATTCTAGTGGAAGATTCCAACGAGTCAATTGCGACTTTGATGATCAAATGACCATGAATTTTAAGCAGGATTGTTTTTTATGACATTCATATAACCATCAAATTTAATCGAATGAGTTGGTGATGTCATCCCTACATCATAATTTAAAAAAAAAAAATCCCCCTCACCATTTACAATTTAGTTTTGGTAGTCCAACTTCAAATGCTCATATCTTGATCATTTTGACTCCCTTTTTCAAGCAATTTCTTTTGATTTGGGATAATTTTTTGTGCTCTACATGCTGGTGCAATCAAATTTTATTTTTGGTGTCTATATTTCTAGAAATTGTAGATTCTCATAGGTGTTGTTGCTTCATCCTCATTTTGGGAGCTTCAGGAGCTCATATCTTGCTCCTACGGTAACATTTTTGGGTGATTCTTTTTTTGAAAGTGCATATTTTTTCGTGTAATTTCTAGTGGTTTCATAAAATTGATCTCATCTATTGTAAAAAAATTAATTTGACCCTATATCCTATTTTTGGAATTTTCATGTACCGAGATCACATTCCACTTTAATATTTTTGGCAAGTGGCAATTGTAATCGCACTAAATATAAAGTGCCAAATTAGATATTTCTTGGGGGGTTTCATGATTGAGTGAATTTGGGGGGAATTATTCTTGTGGTTGTGGTTGCACTGCACTTTATTTGTGTTCTTTCCTTGTTTCATCATGGAGATATCTACAATTCTACTTCTAACACCTTACAACTATCCTAAATGGAAATCTGAAATGAACAAATTACTAAGAGTAAAAAGATTGTATAGGATACTTCATGGGCTTGATGGTGAACCAATAGATGATGAAGCTAAAAAGAATAAGTGGTTGATTATTTGTGAGGAAGCCATTGGCTATTTGTGCTTTTATTTTTCTCATGATTTGTTGTTTCACATTGAGTACTTGGATACACCTGTGGCTATGTGGACTACATTATCAAACTTATTTGGGAAAATAGATGAAATTTAAGGAAATTTTTTGGAGAATGAATTAATTAGTCTTAATCCATGTAATTTTGACAACATATAGGACGTCATCAGCAAATTCAAGTCACTAAGAACACAACTAAATTATTTTAAAATTGAGAAAGAAAATACAAGATTGGTGTTTAGTGATATTTCAAAGCTAGAAAATGAATATTCAATGTTTGTGTCTACTTTTTATGCCACAAAGAATGGATTTGGGAGTGAGTTTAAGATGCGTTCCTTTGAATATTTTTCTACACAACTCATAGGGAGAAAGATAAGCTTATTCAGATGGGTGCTTTGAAGTCTTCAAAATCACATGCCTTGATTGCAAAGGATGAGAAGTCTTCAAATGACAAGGAAAAGAAAAAGAAAAATCCTAAGAAGAACACACAATCCTAATCTAACTCCAAAAAAGAACATATAGATTCATCTTCAAAATGGGTAACATGTAAGAAGGAGAGGCCTACTTTTGCATATTGCAAGGAGGGACATGAAGAACATTATTGTTATAAGAAGGATATTGATGAGTTGAAAAGTCTTATAAAAAAGAATCACATTGATTTTCCTTCTATAATGTCTAAATCACCTTCTCCTTCTTCAAAAAATCTAAAAAGGATAAAGGTTAAGCATCTACATCATAATATAAAGGGCATGCTCTTTGTGCTATTTCAGGTCATGGATTAGGGAGATGGATTCTAGATTTAGGAGTAGCACATCATATGGAATCTTCACAATAAATATTCTCTACTTTTTAGCCTTGTACTATGTCTCCTATCTTCATTAGAAATGATACATACACGAGTGTAATTGGGAAGGGATCTATTAGTTTTGGAGACAAAACTTTCCAAGATGTTTTGTGTGTTCCTCATTTGATGAACAATATTCTTTCCATATATCAGATTACACATGATGGATATGGGAGGACTCTGGAGTTTAATCCTGATTCAGTCATCATTGGAGACTTGGAGAGT
The DNA here is from genome assembly GCA_007258455.2 of Sequoia sempervirens. Taxonomy (NCBI): domain Eukaryota; kingdom Viridiplantae; phylum Streptophyta; class Pinopsida; order Cupressales; family Cupressaceae; genus Sequoia; species Sequoia sempervirens. The sequence continues at coordinate 361,433,777 of VDFB02058242.1, read as the reverse complement.
AGAGATATCATTGCTATTAGGATGGTTTATCACTCATCTCTATTGTATACCTTTGCATTTTTTGATTTTGATGGTGACATTATTCCTTCGACTATTGATCACACTTCTAACATGAACCATGATTCAAAGGAGAAATTTGGCTTCTTGAACTTGGGAGTTCTCTTATTAGATCCAATTTTTGAGTCATGGATTTCATCTCCTCCATCTATTGTTGCAATTGGTGATGCTTGTGTTGCCACAATTTTGGTTTCTTCTGATTCAGTACAACAAGATCCTCATTGTCTTTCAGATTTGGCTACTTGTGATGGCTTCTTGATAGGTATTTTAAAATTGTTTTTGGAGTCTGATATTATAAATTTGGGAGACATCATTGATTACATTCATCTTTTCTTTGATGGAGAAGATCCTTCTTTAGTTTTTATGGAACACCTTGACCTTCTTGTTCAATCTCTACATATCATTCATTGCAATTTGAAATGAATGTGGATACTTTTGTACAACATTTAGAGGAGGATTCTTTTCTTTATATGGGATATTTTTCTTTGAATCGTGTTCTACATTCATCTCTACTAGATTTTGGATTTTCCTCTGTAATAGTGTGGCCTATAATGCCTATTTGGATGTGATAGCTTTCAACATCAACACGGAGAAACTTGAGCATGCTTTAGAGACATCATCCATCATCCATATTCCTAACAACCTGGATACATTCTTGGTTTTGGCTCTTCCTAAGGGGAGTAATGTTAAAAAATATTAGATCATCTTTAGTATTCAATGTTTAGCTTCTACCATCATTGGAAGAGACTCAACATTGAGAGGGGCTGCATTGTCTCTCTTCTACTTCTCTCTTATGGGGGGTCCTTTTTCCTCACATGTGGTTTTGGAATTCTTATGCATCATTGGGAGAATTTAAGTTTTTGTATCTTTCATCTCTCTTTTAGGGAGGAGTTTTGTCCCACTATGTTTTATCCTTTTCTCTCTTTGTGAGAGATTTCTTTTTCATTACAATTGCATTTCTACATGGTTACCTAACATGTCCCCATAGTTATGACCCATCCTTTCATCTTTGTGTCATTTCCATAATAATATACTACTCCCTAAGTTTCACTTAAGGGGAGTTTTTGGTGTAAATAAATTATTGTACCTATTTAATTCATTACTAGAGGACTTATTACATGTTATGTTTACTTAGGTCCTAGGAAGGAGTCTTTCTAGAAGGTGTTAGTTTTCATTAGTTTTTATCTTATCTTTTGACTTGTAAATCATGTGAACCTAGGTAAGTGTGATTATTAGTCTCATGTCATATGATTAAGACACTTGTCATAATCCTATGACATATTGTATCTCACCTTGGATATATAACCAAGGAGTCTCTACTACATTGTACATCACATAATCTTTGCATAATTGATAGGAATACAATTTATTCTTGTCATATTCAGATCTTCTCTCATTGTGCCTTCCATTTTTCCTTAAGATCTTGGTAGGATATTTCCATAGCCAATTCCAACATAAAGGCCCTCTATATAACTATAGAAAGGGAAATCCTCAAGTTTTGAAATAGGTAGAAAATTAGAGGCCAATTACACCAGTGTCAATTACAACTACACAATCAATAAAATTCTTTCATCTCAAAGATCCAAATCTAAACCCACCAAGCATGATAATTTTGAATGTCCCATTACATTCACAAGAAGGGATATTCCTATGCAAAACCTTAACCATATTGATGCCATCCATATTTAAGCTTTTATCGATAAGTATGGAATTAAATGAGTGTTGATAGAGGGTGATAGGGATACATATTTGTAGTTCAACTCTTGTTGAAATATTGGTATATTCAGAGGACACTATTGTTCATATCTTGAGAATAGGGATTAAAGCATATGATGATGTTGAACAAGAATCTACTACCACCATCATGTTGTTGCTATAAGTAGGACCCATTACAATGTGGATTGCTTACTACATAATAGACATAGAGACCCCATATAAAATTTTCCTCAAGAGTCAATGGATTCATTCCATGTAGGTTGTACCATCCACTCTACACTGATGCATTAAGTTCCCATACAACATAATGGTGGTGAACATACTAGTAGACCCAAATCCTTATGCACCCCATTGACCATATCCCATAGCCCAAGCTAATGCTATAAGCCTTGGAATCAATGAATATGAGTTATCAACATACCTTCTAGAAGTGGAATCCCTACCACCCATAAACTAATAATTTGATGTCTAGGATAATCTCATGTTTAAGCAATACATCTATGATGATTTTTAGAATGATCCCATAGAAAATACCTAGGAACATCCTACCTTATTCCTATACCATATACCCTCTCATCTGCTACATGAACTATCACCCTCTTCTCTAGATAAAGTGTTAATAGATGCCAAAAAATATGGTTTAGATGAATGTACTAAAGACATCACCTGACCCATACAAGAATCCATCAAAATCACCACCTGTTTAAATCCCTATACATACATCCTATTTTCAAACTTGGATCAACAAGTGTCTACAAAAAGGGATATGGCTCAAGATAAAAAGAAAATACTAAATAGGTATTTATCAAAAATGGATATAAAGCAACAAGTATAATAAAAATGCAAGAATAAATTAAAAAATGAACTTCAAGTATGTCTTTAACCCTGCAATAACTAGGGGAAATCCAAACAAGACCTTCACAATACACACTTGTTGATCCAACATCTCTATCTACCCCAGTATTCTATAAACTATACAATCTAGCAGATCCCCCTACTTTCATTTATCGCCACCTCAGGTAGAATAAAAAAAAGTAACCCTTTTTTCAAACTTAGTTTGGAAATGAATAATTAATGATAAAATGGACTTAATGGTCCATTATTTAGGGTTTTTAAAAGGGTTTATTTACAATTTCACACTAATCTAGGAATTTTATTAATTAATTAAGGTTAATTAAACTTAATTAGCCTCTTAAATTCAAATCCAAGAATAATTTATTGCAATTTACAAGGGATAAAACCCAAAACTCATTAATAATGTTACACAACACTCAATTTTGTGAGGTATGTGTCCTAGGTTAGTGACCTAGGACCCATTCACCATTTGGTCAATGGGTCCTTCCTAGTTCCTGGGACCCCCTTTTGGCATTTTATTTGATATCTCCTAAACATGTCCTAGATAAATATAATAGGACCCATTTGCCTTATGGAAAATGGGTCCTCCTTAACTTAGGACACCCCCCTTGGGATGTGTTTTTGGTGGGATTATAATAATTTAAAATCCTACATTTGATGTCAACTTGTGTTATTTGAATTTTGGGATTAAATATTAAGATAAGTATAAATATAAGGTTATTTCACATAGTTTAACCCATAAAATTCAAATTATCATAAGAGTACTTTCACATGAGAATTTATAAGGCATTCAAGAAAAAAATTATCAAGGTTTATTGTAGAAATCAAGGATCTTTTTCATCATGTAAAATCCATGCATGTTGTTAAGCTATTGTGATGTCATACCATTGGTGATCAAGTTTAAGTGTTCACAGCCATTATCTTATGTCAATTTCATGATAAAAATGTACATACATTGAGGCCACTTCATGCAAGGTTATTGATTTGTACTCCGAGGTTCAACTAGGGATTGGTGAGTTGTGACATTACATTGTTCATTCATCTTTCCTTTTATGTTTTGTTTCAATTCGAACTTTAATTACCAAAAATAGAGTTTGACTAAGGAAAACCTTAATCCCTTAGTTCAATAAACATTTTATCCTCTTTGATTTGTTATTGTAGGTTTTAGGTTGAAGATAAAGTGGAGAACAAAAGTTGTCAAAGTTGCAAAGTTGTAAAAATTTTCATATTTCTTGCAAGATAAAAAAAACTAAGCTATAATATTTATTTTTGACTTTCGAGAGCTAAAGACCTAGGATCTAGGAGTGTAGACATTGAAGAATAAGATCTAGAAAATAATTTTTGAGAAACCTAATATGGACCCATTCATCACTGGGTGAATGAGTCCTTAGTGAGCCTTGAAACAACACTTTTTTAAACAAGGTACACATCATTTCAACATCTTAAAACCTACCTTTTTACTATTATAATAGTTAGGATTTTTCTTTTTGTTGTTATTTATGCATTATACCCCTCATAATTGAGTGAAACAACTAGTTAAAAAGTAGGTGTACCCATTTGGTTAACCCCATTTTTGGCTCATATGTTTCTCTATGTTTCATTTTGGTGAACCTGACTTCTTGAGCATTGTAGTTTTATGATTTTGGAGTCTCTTTTCATCCTCAATTTGATATTGCATTATTTTTCATTCATTTTCATTGAAGTATATCTCATTTAGGGTGTCTTAGTTTGTATTCAAATTTACATCTCATCTAGGGTTTTAAAATTACATTATTTGCATTCTTTAAATCTAAAAAATAAAAAAATATAGTCATCTTGCATATAATTTAGATCATATAAAAATTTTCATTTTAAAATTGAAAAAGAAAATTCATATCAAACTAGGTTTTTTAATTCATCGTTTTGTCACACTTTCAACTTTCAATAATAGAAAATTAAGCCCAAAACTTACTATAGTAGACTGGAATCTTAAAATCATTAGAAAAGGCTTAAAAATCTGTAAAAATAAGTTTCAAAACCCTAATCTAGGACCCATTCACCCTAGGGCGAATGAGTCCCTAATTAGACCTAAATCTGCATTTCTATAAATTGAAATAATCAATTTTGTGCTTCTATTTGTTGCCATCAAATCTTTGTTTCAGTTTTTTTATTTTCTATTTCATTCATTTCATTAAATCTAGCTTAGATTAATTCATTTAGTGCATTGTCTAAATTCAAATTTTCATTTACAACATTCCATTTTCAACTTGTTGCATAGTGTGATCAACAAATTACCTTGTTTAGAATATGAAAATTGCATTTCATTCTAGGTCATTGCATTGCCTCTTTCCATTTTGGGTTTGAACACTAAGTTTGTGAAAGTTTTATGAGATTTATAACTTGGTGTCCTATTAGAAATAGTATTGTGAGACGTATTTTGAGACTCATGTCATCCCACAATATGCGATTCGATGTAGATCTTGGGTTTTCTAACTCTCTTCCTAATAGTGTAGATAATAAACCCCCTATAGATCATAGTATGCATACTTCATTTCCCATGAGTTCACTATCTACAACCAATGTGCATGATGTTCATTTATTGTAAGAAGATATAAATAGACTAGATGAAGGCCTAGCAAAATTACAAGACTGCATGGACATTATCATGATGCCAATTTTACAAAATCTAAGGAAATTGCTTAAAACTTGAAATGGAACACAAATTGTCAATAGCCTTAGTTGTTTCCTAAATGAGAACTTAGATGAGCAAGAGAATAATAATATCTATTCCTTGATCAACTCTATCAAAGCCAAAACTCGTAAGGGATCAACCAAAATGCATCTTGATATTACTTTCTCACAAAAAGACATACTTGAACATGCACCTGATGGTACTCTTTACATAGTTGCAAGAATCAATGACAAGCCCACTAATGGGATATTAATTGATCCTGTATGTGGAGAGAATGTGATCACCAAAGAATTCCTATTTGTGCATGAACTCTATCAAGACATGTATGATAAACTAAAAGAATGGATCAAGATGAATAATGGTTTTTATTTTCCTACAATAGGCTCAATAGATCTCCCTTTAAAAGTTGGACTAAAAACATTAAATATCTCATTCATCATCATCCTACAATTTGACCAATTTCATGTGAAATTAGGCTACCCATGGCTTCACTCCATGAATTTCATCCCATCAGTTGTGTGTAAATGTTTAAAGTTTCTATTTGGCAATGAAATCTTTATTGTGCATCATCGTAGCTTTAATCCCATGTCTTCCCATGGGAAATTTTCATTGGATTTCTTTTGGCCTGAGCCTATTGAACCTATTCAACCTCATGAAGACTACTTTTTAAAATCATATCAAATGTTCAAGGAAAAACACAGAATAATTATCCCTTCAAAACATGCTTCAACCTGTGATTGAGCCACCTATCCTTAAAGAATCAATAGTTGAAAAAATACCTTCCAAACATCCAAGAACAACCTATAACAAACCCTCCTACCATTTTCTATAAGAGACCATGAGATAACCAAAACAATCTCATTGTACCTCCAAAAATTAAACAAGTTTATAAAGCAAAAGAGAAAGTCATTCAAAAACCTCCTATGGTTCCTTTTATTCCTCCCCTAATGGAAGAGAAAGGACCTATGATTAACAAACCTATTGCTACACAAATGTAAATTGACAATAGATTTAAATGGAATTGAGATTATAGAGAGTGTAGGCATAGATGTTGTCCTATTACTTGTATGTTACAAAATAAAGAAGAAAAGAGCAACATAGAAAACCAAAATCCAAAGTTACCTGAAGTAATGCATGATAAATTTTTACCCTTTCCACAATGTAAACAAGAATCTTCCATGGATATTGTCCTTCAACCTTCTATTGTGATTAATCTTGACATTGACATTGAAAAAATTGATGAACAAGTGCATAACAAATTGAATACATTTTTTTCTTTTCTATGAGCTCAAATGAAAAATATCTTAAGAATATTCTTGAACTTGGTGCTTCCCCTAGTTCGACATTTTTTGTTGTCCCTTTCACTAATTGTCTACTTTCCATTTATACTGATAGAGATTGGGATGTAGACACCCTACTATAGGTTTAATTGCATGTTCCTTACTAGTCTTTTGCATTGTTTTCATTTTCATGTTTCTTAATGTGATCCCCTGTGTTGTTTCATTTGATGTATCTCTCTCTTTCTATGCATTTCTCTATATGTACCTACATTCTTCTATATGTCATAAATATTTTATCCTTTTTCATCTGCCTTGTGTTTTCCTCTTGGGGATGATGCAAGGTGTTGAGAAATTTAGGTCTCTTCGATGTTGAACCAAAAGGATTAGTTTTTTTTCACTCTTTATGTGTCATTCTTCCATTTCTATGATTATTTGGGGAATGATGATGTTTTTGAGCTCTATAACAACATTGTAATAGATATAGTAACCTTGAATCCATAGATTTCCTTATGTATTTCTAAGGGAAATTCCTCCTTTTTCATTAAATAGCTTTATTTATAAAAGAATATGGCTTGGAATAGGGTATTCCAATGAAAGCTCTCATGTCTTAGGAGAAAACATTGGATAATTTAAAGTAGTTGCTCACAACAATGGTGTTAGAAACCACTTTAAAGTGGGGGCATATAATTGATGAAATATTTTGAAATTTTACATATTTCGTGGTGTTATTTCTCTTTCTTGTGATGTGTCCTTTTATTGGTGGTGTCATTGGGTTTGATGTCCTCGAAGAGTGTGATATTTCTAAGCATACAAATTTCCCTTAGTAGCTTGATGTGAAGCGATGCATCCCATAAGTGGCAATATAATATTTTTGACTTGTCCTTTCTTGGAGACATTAGGCATGATGTTCCAGAAGAAAAATACTTTACACAAATGAAGCAAAATCCCCTTGAACAAAAACCTATAGATATAATTTTCAAAATAATTTAGGATTGTGGTTCCTTATTGAAGTTGTCAGGAGGATAAATTTGATATGGTATGGTGCCTAATATGTTTGTCTCATTAACCACCCTTTTGGGATACTCAACTAGTGGACATCGAGTTCTTCTTGTAAATGTTATTGGACAAACAACTTAGACTTGGTCCACATCATGTTGGAAAAACTGTCAAAGCTTGATCCTTCCCCTTTTTCTCAGAAAAACAACCATGTTCCACATTGCATGGGATGGTCAAATCTTGATTCTTTATTTTATTGGTCTCTTTTATTGCTACATACATAAGTTTTTTGAATGTCTACTTTAGTGTGATTTTGACATAGGGTCATACTCTCACTAAAGTGGGGGGAAAATGTAGCATCAAAAAAAGGAACCCTTGTCACACCTAGTTTGGGAATGAATAATTAATGATAAAATGGAATTAATGGTGCCTTACTTGGGGTGTTGTAAAGTGTTTCTTTACACTTTCACACTAATTTAGGGATTTTATTAATTTATTGAGGTTAATTGAGCTTAATTAGCCGCTTAAATTCAAATCCAAACCTAATTTATTACATATTCTAAGGGATAAAAGTTGACACTCATTAATAATGTTAGACATAAATTAGATTTGCAAGCTATGAGTCCTAGGCTGGTGACCTATGACCCATTCACCAACTAGTGTATGGGTCCTTCCTAGGTCCTAGGAAGCCCTTTTGGCATGTTATTTCATATCCTTGAAACATGTCCTAGTTAACTATGCTAGGACCCATTCACCATATGGTGAATGGGTCCTCCTTAGCTTAGTAAACCTCCCTTGGGATGTGTTTTTGGTGGGATTCTAATAATTTCAAATCCTAGATCTAATGTCAGCTTGTGTTATTTGAATTTTAGGATTAAATCTTAAGATAAGTATAAATATAAGGTTATTTCACATAGTTTAATCTAGAAAGTTCAAGTTATCATAAGAGTACTTTCACATGAGCATTTCTAAGGAATTCAAGAGAAAATTTATAAAGGTTTATTTCAGCAATCAAGGATATCTTTCAGCATGTCAAATTCATGCATGTTGTTGAGCTAATGTGATGTTGTAACATTGGCGATCAAGTTCAAGTGTTCAAATCCATTATCTTATGTCAAGTTCATGATCAAGATGTACGTACATTGAGGCCACTTCATGCATGATTACTTATTTGTACTCCAAGGTTCAATTGAGGATTGGTGAGTTGTGACATTACATTGTTCATTCATCTTTACTTTTATACATTATTTCAATTCAAGGTTTAATTACCAAAATGAGAATTGACCAAGGAAAACCCCCATAACCTAAAAATCAATATTTTCTCCTCTTTGATGTGTGATTACATGTTTTAGGTTGAAGAACAAGTGGAGAACAAAAGTTTTGAAAGTTGTAAAAGTTTTCATCTTTCTTACAATATCATGGAAACTAAGCTACAAATTTGTTTCTGACTTTTGGGAGCTAAACACAAGGGATCTAGGAGTGTAGAAATTGAAGACCAATAACCTTAGATTAATTTTCCAAAACACTAATAGGGACCTATTCACCACTGAGTGAATGAGTCCTTAGTGTGGCCTGAAACAACACTTTTTTAGAAAGGTAGACATTATTTCAACTTAAAACCTACCCTTTTATTGGTATAATAGTTAGGTTTGTTCTCTGATTATTATTTATGCATTATACCTATCATAATTGAGTGGAACAACTAGTGAAAAAGTAGGTTTACCCATTTGGTTAACCCCATTGTGGGTTCATCTCTTTTTCTATGTTTCACCTCATAAAGAAACAATGCATGATGTCATACAAACTTTCATCAATGATGACTCCTTGAGATACTCAATGAACCATATCCATTCTACATCAAATAATAATGTGTCTACCATGACCATAAACTTTTGGAATCTTGACTATGTGATTGTCGGCCATGTGCAGGATCATCATGGAAAAAATAGGCCCTTAAATGGCAAAAAAAATAGAAAAATCAGAGTTAGGCAACTTGACATAAAAATTTGAATAAGTTATCTATCTTATTTCATAAATATGTAAGAATAGAATCTATAGAAAATTGAATGCAGTTTCTAAACTACTAGATTTGTTTAAAAAAAAAAAAATATTTGGTGAAAATTTGAAATTTCAATGCAGTGGTTCTTAAATTTTAGGGAAAATAATAAGTAGGTGTCTGTTTGACCACCTAACCACAATAAAATGATAATATTTTTTATAATATTTTAGATATAAGTAGAGGACTCATGCCCCAATGTGATGCATATTTTTTTAATATTTTCCAATCAAATAATTAATTATGAATCTTTTATTACAACTTTTTAAAAAATATAAAAAATTGTATGTCTGACCACCTTAACTTAGTCAAAACTTCATGAAATTCATTTTTTCTTTTTTTAATCCTATATTATGTGAAGCATAGAATGTGACGCATTTTTTGGATTCAAAAAATTATGATACCATTTGAAAGCTATAGAAGTTTTTAAATCAACTTATTGATTAGGACTTTAGTCGTAATTTGAATAGAAAATGAATAATAATTACTTATTAATTCAAAGTAAAGCATAATTTATATTAGTGGAAAGATGAGAATATCCTTTAAAACCCCTTTTCATTTCATCAATTTTGGGTAAGAACATAGTCATCAACCACATACCCATCATATTGCCACTTTTTGGCCCATCATGATCCTGCACATACCCTACCACTAGGAAAGAAAAGGTGACTCTACAAGGAGACCCTCCTAAACCTCGACCAACAAGTGAGTATAACCTACTTGAAAATCTATGAAATGTTACATTGGTGGTTGTCATTGCACCAAACGATCGAGCTGTCAATGTCCAATACAACCAATAGATTTATGTAAGATACATAGGAGGTGGTTAAGCCATGTCAAAAACCCAAGTGTTGTGCTGGAAAAGGAAGACCAAGGGACACACCATCTTTCAACAATCCCCCTAGCACAAGTGAGGGGTTTGAACCTGTGACCTCGGCTCGAATACCAATTGTTATATTGGTGGTTGTGGTTGCACCAAAAGATCAGCCTATCAATGCCTGATACAACCAACAGATTCATGTAAGATCCATAGGAGTAAATTAAGCCATGTCACAAAACAAAGCACCATGTTGGAAGAGGAATAATAAGGGACACACTATCTTGCAATAGGAAAAATCCCCACTCAAATCTCCATTCTTGAGTTACAATGTGAAATGATGAAACATAGGGGATGATGTGATCACTACTAAAATTGGGAAGGGGATCTATGATGCACCTATTTTCTTTTTTTCATTAGGAAACAAGATCCACATAGAGAATTGACTTACAACCCTTATGTGAGTTAGCACAATGAGGGAATCTAATGGTTTCCTTATGATTGAGGATGAGGGTATCAAGCTTAACAACACTTTTTGGAGAAAAACTAAAAAACATAAAATCAACTTAATTATGCCCATTCAAACTTGAATCATCAAAGTAAATAATAACAAAAATAGAAACAACAAAGTTCTGATAGATCTAGAAATGGCATAGTGATGGGTAACTTTCACCAAAATATAGATTTTGAAGGTTGCTTGGGACTCATTTTCCCATGGGTGAATGGGTTTCTCTAGAGAGGTTTCAAAATTAGCTTTTGGGAGACTTTGGTGTCACTCTATAGCTTATGTTTGATACAAGATTCAATGTTAAAAGCTTATAAATGAAGCCTATAGGTGAGTTTCCACATATTGATAACAAATATGCAACTTTACAACTTTTCAACTTTGAGGTCGTCAATATTTCTTCAACCTGTAAACCTAAACATTCACAAAGAGGAGAAAAATGTTTATTTTTGATGAATTGGGATTTTCCTTGGTCAAACACTATTTTGGTAATTAAACCTTAAATTGAAACAATGAAACATGAAAGGAATTATGAATGAACAATGCAATGTTGTAACTGACCAAAACCTTGAATAAACCTTTGGAGGAATGAAATATTGATCTAGCATGAAATGAATTCAATGGATGTGGATATTGATACTTGAAATTGATGCTTAATTGCTTGAAACTGATCTTTGAAACCCACATCACAATGTTAGCTCCAAAAACATGCATGATACATAAGACCTTGACATGATTCTTGATATCTTGATTGTTGTAATAAATAATTGATAAATCTTCCCTTCAAATCTCTTGATAATAATCTTTACGCTTATGAAATTTAAATTATGTAACTTAGACTTGAATTGAGAAAAAGACCTTGTATTTATAGGCCTCTATCCTTAATTTCTTGGAAATTAAACATTACAAGAAAAAATTAAAATTTGAATTTGGGGACATTAAAATACCACCAAAAATATATTATTAATTTGGTTTCAAAGGCCTAGGGAGGACCCATTCAACCATGGGGAATGGGTCCTAGGCCCCTATTCCCAAAACACACATTTCTCAAGGTAATTAATTATGTGTTGGTATTAATTGATGTTAGGATTCCCCTTCAGAAAATGTAATTTATTAAGCTTGTAGATGTAAAATATGGATTATTAAGATATAATAAGTCCAATTTAATTGGCAGTACCCAAAAAAGGTGTGAAAATGTAAAGTACATTTTTCTACACTACATTTGCCCCCCACTTTAATGAGAGGATGAGCACAAGCGTAAACTCACACTAAAGTAGACAATTAAGAGAGGTCTAATTATACCATTGTTGGAAAAATAAGATGAAAAAGGGCTGGATCAAGTGTTGATTGTTTATCTAGATATGGATCAAGCCTTAGATGTTTTTCCAGAAATGTTTACAAGTGAAAAACCATTGTTCACTATGCAAACAAAATGTGCTCGCATGGGCTAGTGAAATATGTTATCCACTAGGTGAGCCCCAAAATGTGGCTAACATGAATTCATACTTCTATCTAGGATCCCATAATACTAGCCATACCAAAGTTATACCTCTTGATAATTTTGATAAGGTGCCACACAACATGAAATTCAAGCTTCATAAGGATAGCAAGTTGTGTTATGATAGACACTCATGAATAAAATTGGATCCACTAGCAAGAAAGGTGTGTTATGCATGGTGGTCATGTAAAAGGGTGTAAATTTGAGCTTCATGGCACTAGAAAACTTTGTTATGCTAGAAAATTATTAAAAATTCAAATAGAATAAGCCATGTTTAAAGGGGTTTTGCTTAGTATATCTAACGTCTCACCTTAGGGAACATCATGCTTGACATCACCACCAAGAGAGTACAAGTCGAAGGATAAAATATTCATAGCTTAGGGAATGCAAGTTGTAGCATTACCACAAAGAGGAATGTAATATGCCAATAAAGGTCACACTCTCAAAGGACATCAATCTTTGATTCCACCAATAAGAAGACACATCACATAAATCAAGAATACCACACTAAAACATGAGTTATAGTAAAAAATCCTAAAATTCTAATTCCAATGTATGCCGCCACATTGAGGAAATTGCTAAACACCATGTTGTGAAAAATTACTTTAAAGTAGAAAATGATAAATGCTAAACAATAAAGAAGACATGAGATATTATTTGGAAATCCCTATTGCCAAAAATATGTTTCCAAATGAAGTTGCATAATGAATAAAGGTTTCCCCCAAATGAAATCCCAAAATAACATGGAAGGGATAATATTTCATTGCTACAATGATATTATAGAGCTTGGAAAACATCAACATCCCCCAAACAATCGTAGAGCTGGAAGAATGACACATAGAGAGTGAAAACAAAGAAAATATTTTTGGTCAACATGGAAGAGACCTAAATGTCTCAACATTTTGCATCATACCTAAAAGGAAAACACAAGACAAGAGAAAAGATAAAGGTTTACAAAAAATAGAAGAATGCAGGTATAAATAGATGAATGAACATAAAGACATGCCAAACAAAATGATATGGGGGATCACATTATGCACATGAAATCACAAAGAACATGAAAAAAAGAAAATGAAAATACTAGTAAAGAAGATGCAAGTCATCCCAGTAGGTAATCTTCTCCTATGATTTCAACTTCATGAGGACATGCATTAGGAGTTGATTGAGCATGATTAGGTTTGAGTGCATTAGAATCATCTCCAAAAACAAAACTTGAAACATCTACAAATGATATTAAGGACTTCCATATATTACCCTTACACATGTCCATGATGAAATGTAAGAATTATGCAAGATTTCTGATCTTGTAATTGATTGATTTGGAATACAACAAGCTTGAAAATTTTCATGTTTTAATTTCATAATTGTATGTTTGAAAATGCACTTCAATTGACCAATTAGCCTTAATTATGAATAATTACAGAGAATAGAAAGTATAGAAACTAAAATAGAGATTTGGTTACAAAAAAGTAGAGAGTAGATAGAGGGTTTTTAGTGCCCATAAATTCAATAATAAGATTTATTAGGGACTCATTCACCCATGGTTTAATGGGTCTTCTGTTAGGGTTTTGAAAAATTAAATTATAAATTTTTGTTTTGATGTTTGTGTTTCTAGATTTTGGTTGCAAATATGTAATTATAGTTTTATATTTTTTGGAAAAGCATATTTGAATGAAAGTGTGAAGGGATTCCAAATGACAAGAAAAAAGACCTAATTTGAGATGCAATTTTTACTCAATTTTTTGATTTAAGTTATTAATCATGCAATGCTATGCAAGTATTATGCAAAATGAGGCTAACACTATGCCAATTTTTTCTGAATTTTAAAATTTTCAATAATACCAAAATGCACTTTAACACCCTAAAATTCAAATTAAACTAATGCAATTTTGAGAGACCTACAAATGTAAAATAATGAAAAAAATTCTGAATCTAGAACAAAGGATCAAATTAGAAATTATGATGTTCAAATGTTAGGTTCAACAAAAAGAAATGATAAAAACTAGGGGATGATGTGGTCACTGCTAAAATTGGGAAGGGGACCTATGATGCACCTATTTTTTTTATTTCATTAGGAAATGAGATCCACACAAAGAATTGACTTACAACCCTTAGGTAAGTCAACTCAATGATGAAATCTACTAATTTCCTTATGATTGAGGATGAGGGTATGAAACTGAACAACACTTTTTGGAGAAAAGCTAAAAATAGAAAATAAGCTCAATTATTCCCATTCAAACATGAATCATCAATTTAAACCGTAACACAAATAGAAACAAAAAAGATTTGATAGATCTAGAAATAATAGAGTGATGTGTACCTTTCACCAAAATATAGATTTTGAAGGTTTTCTAGGACTCATTTAGCCATGGACAAATGGACCTTTGTGAAAATGTTTTAATTAGCTTTCGTGAGCCTTTAGTGTCAGTTTGTAGCTTCTTTTTGATCTAGGTTTCAATGTCAAAAGTTTTGAAATGAAAAATATAGGTGAGTTTTCATGGATTGACAAAAAATATGCAACATTTTGTAACTTTGTAACTTTTCAACTTTGAGGTCTTCAATACTTCTTCAACCTATAAACCTATGTGTTGAAAAATAGGAGAATTTTTATTTTTTGTGAATGGGGGTTTTCCTTGGTCAAACCCCATTTTCATAATTAAACCTTAAATTAAAACAATGAAACATGAAAGGAATGATGAATGAACAATACAATGTTGCAAATCACCATACCCTTAAATATAACATTAGAGGACTGAAATATTAATCTTGATATTGCATAAAATGGCTCCAATGGATGTGGATCTTCAAACTTGAAATTAATGCTTGATTACTTGACTTTGATCTTTAAAAGTAGCATCACAATGTTACCTCCAAGAACATGCACGATGCATAAAACCTTGAAATGATGCTTGAGATCTTTATTTTTGCAACAAATCAATGTTAAATTTTCCCTTGAAATCTCTTGACAATAATATTTTCTCTTGTGAAATTTGAATTATGCAATTTAGAATTGAATTGAGAAAAAGACCTTGTATTTATAGGCATCTATCTTAAAATTTCCTAGAAATTAAGCATTACAATCCAACATTAAAATTTGAATTCAAGGACATTAAATTTCATTTCAAAGGCCTAGGGGGGGACCCATTCACCCATGGGTGAATGGGTCCCAGGTCCCTATTCCTAGGACACACATTGCTCTATGTAATTAATTATATGTTGTCATTAATTGATGTTGAGATTCTCCTTTGGAATTTGTAATGTACGAGGCTTGTAAATGTAAAATAGGGATTATTAAGGCATAATTACGTCCAATTTAATTGAGGGGGCACAAAATAAGTGTGAAAATGCAAAGGATTATAGTTTTTTACACTTTATTACATACCTCTCTTAAGAACAAGGCTATTATAGATAGGGCATTACAAGATCCATCCATACCCTCTACCAAACACCATACAATATTCATCGAGGAAGATTGTACTTCATAGAAACCTAATCATAATGAGTGACTACATCTCAAAGTATTCATTAATAAATAAAAAATCATACAAGTACTAATAGATGGCAGAGCCGAGCTAAATATATGCACCTTGAAACTAGTAACCACCATGGGATTTTTTTGTCTTATGTAGATGGATCCAGAAAGATTATCATAAAGGCATATGATGACACAAAAAACTATTTTGAGGGTGTCATCATTCTTCCAATAAGAGTGGGTCTTGCCATATAGGACAGAGTGTGTCAAGTGTTGGATTTAGAATTACCATATAACCTCTTACTTGGACACCCATGGATTCACATCATAAATTTTTTCTCATCTACATATCACTAGTGTCTTAAATTCCCATACAATGGGGAGGAAATTACCATTCATGATGATCCCAACCCATTTTCATATGGCAATAACCTAAGAGGGAACCCTTAATTTCATATATTGTACCATAGAGAAGGATCTCCTTCTACCTCTACTTCATAATATGTTGACCTTGCCTCTTTGTCTAAGTATTTAAAACTACCCAAGAAATTTCCTAAAGGAAAGGTCCAAATCTAGGATGATGGATGTGAAGAATATAACATGGAAAGTTTGTTCTATGTGGGAAAATTGCCAACTATACCCAAAAAATATGACAAACCACATCACATTAAAAAGGATCCTAAAGTCATAATACAATATCAACTTCCCATGAACTTCATCAAATGGGATGGGTTAGATAAAGAATTTATTGATGAATACCTCTCTAAATGGAATTATATAGATGAAGAGAATGAGGTACATGTAGATCTCCATGTGGACACATATGGAAAAGGTTTCAACATGATGAAAAAAAAAGGCTATGATAGACATAGTGGACTTGGAGCATAGAAATATGGTATGAATGAACCAATAATAATGGAAAAGAGACAAAATATCCCAGGGATGGGTTATCAACCCCCTTTTGGTTTTTTTTCCAGTAGAACCTTGGAATCCTCTAAAGGGTATCCAACCCTTATGCTTAAGAATTTTCAAGGTCAGTGGCCAATGAATGGGAGATTAAATAAAAACACTTTTCTCCCTTGCACTTCAGGCTTTGTTAGACCTAGGACGATGATCCCAATAGTATTCTTGTAGATACTTGTGTGCCAAAGTATCAAACACAATGTAAATAGGTGATTCTCCTTTAAATTTTTAATGGACATACTACTTTAAAGGTTTGGTTGACCATCAAGGTAATGCTTGACTTAAACATGAGAGATGTAAATCATTAAATTCCACACACTAATTATACCAATATAGATTAGTAAATTTGATTTGAAATTGTAGCTACTCATAAAATGGTCTCATGAAACTGTAACATTAAAGAACAGTGCCTAATCCTAGGATGGAGTCACCTAAACCATGAAGTTTAAAACTCATTAAAACATTCACACTGTCATAATTATGCCTATCATATGATGCATTACACCATTGATACTAGAAACCAAACTATTCATACTTTAGTAAACCAAGCATACAATTTCACAAACTTCTATTTATGTTAATACAATTTAATTCATTCCTAGAATGAAAGTAACAACACAAAATAGACATTCATGGAAAAACAAGAAGACAAATAACAAAAATCCTTGATTTCTTATATTCATAATCAGTGCAATGTGTAAAATGAAGATAACCAACTCATCATATATGATCATTTACATGTAAATATAACAATGTTGTGAAAACATTCTTCATTGCATGACTAAGAAAACTTTGGAAACCTAAAACTAACACTATACATTTGAGACTCTATTACAAAATATGATTCTCGTACAACCAAGTAGTGAACAACCCCTTCAAATGATGAAAAAATCATATTTTAAATACAAGAGGAATTTATTATATTGAAGTTCTTCCCTCCACCTGGCATCACTTGAGTGCTTGATCAATAACCACCTTAGCTTGAAGAATCTCCATTCTACACCTTTTCCCACCTCTTCCTTTCCCTTGCACTTTCTTTCCCTATAACAAAAAAACATTCTCTACCAAGAATAATCATCATTATTTATGACCTATTGTAGAAAATATTGATGTAGAGCCAAGGTGGAGAAGAATCAAAACTAATCAAACCTCAATAATACATCAACCCTTGAAATCACATTCACATTGAATCAACTAACACCAACAAAGTTATAGACTCCAAATCTCAAAAATAGGCCTATTTTTTAGATAAGGCCACCAAAATACCAACTCAAAATCATTTAATCCTCCATTTAGATTCCCATTATAATTCCCCAACTGATCATATAAGGTTCCTTTGTGCTAATATGGAGAAACATTCAATCGACCAATGGAAAGGCTACTAGAATTAGCCCTATTTTACAAATGAACTACCTCACAAACACTTCCCCTTCACTAAATCACACCAAATAGTAAAAATTCATGTGACATAACTCCAAATTTTCCACTTTACTTGTTGTTATAGGGCATCTAAGTCAATGATCCAACAAACCCTCAAATTACACATAAATAACTAAGGTTTTAAGGCTCCCTTATTGAAACTTCACCTTCCCAACTACTCCTAGCAAAAATAACTGCTCATACATCTTGTAATAGGTCCACCCATGCTCAAGAAACACTCACTTGGCCTTTGAGAACATTTCTTTAGCATTTCATAGGTTTGAACCACCATTTTCAAAGAGAAAATACACATTTCCTACCCTTAATTTCATCCTTCAAGCCAAGGGCTCAATCCTCTATGCCTTCTACTTCAAAGATAACATTCCCTACACCCTACCACATAATCCCACCTAGTTACATTTGATGACAATAGGTTGGGTGAAGGTTAAGTCATCAGAACAACTTCAGACCCTTAAGTTTGTTTATGAACCTAGTATGAGGATTTTGTTGGTTTAAGGCCCTAAAAGAATGAAACAAACCTTGCCAAGGTACCAAATGTAAATTATAACATTTATCTACTAAATCAAATAAGAAATCAATGTAATGGAAACTTGTATAGCCTGCACATAACCAAAAATCTCAAAAAAACCAATGGAAAATCTAGAAAATAGAGTAAATCAAATGCTTTATTCATTCCCCTTCTCTTCAAAAACCACATCTCGAGCCTCTCAAGGATTTAAATAGTTTTTATCATCCTCATCTAATTGACCAATCCCCTTAACTACTAAGAAACCAACTTTCAAAACATATAACTGTTGCAATTACAAATTTGTTGAATAATGCAACTCAGAAATTTGGAACCTTTATCACTTTCTTACTATTGACTCCATTATCTCATTAAGAACTCACCCTTGCTCATTTTACATACAATCTCTCCTATTTTCCTTTTAGGCTTACAAATTCAACTTGGTGACTCATTTTAATGCAAGAGTGAATTTGACCATCAAACATAAAAATGTGCAACTAGGTGACTAGGTGCTCCTGCACCATACACCCCCCCTAAGAAGAATTCATGCCACATGAATTGTGGATGATACCAACATGTCCAAGCTAGATTAAAAGACCATTGATTCATAGGCAATTTCCATTTACCCATGCTACTATGTGCTCCATCTTGCTCTATCTTTATACTCTACCCTACTTTTGTGGATTTGTTGACACTTGTTTGTGCCTTCATCTATATATTAGGACCTGTAAATGGTTTCCTACCTGTTTCCATCTATTTTATTTTACTTGTACCTATAGATAAACAAATTTCAATATGCTCTAGAACTGAGTTCAACTTTATCTCATCTCCACAAAGGTAAATATCTCCAAAACTTTGCCTACACTACTCTTGCACCTTTGTCATTAGTCCCAATACCTTGCCACCATGTTTCTCCATTGTTCTATTAGTGTTATCAACCCCTATACCTGCAATTTTCATTTTTTTCACACCCATATTTGCAATAATAGGACATTAAATGGTCCCAACTAACACACTCTCTTGTGTACCCCCTATCAAATCACATGTTACACTTGTTTTTACCTTCACATCTATTTTCCCTGCATTATCGGACCTATACTTGTTCACAACATCATAATTTTTAATTTCTTTCACAACATTTATAGGTTCCTTGCTCCCAAAAATTATCACTTTAGCTTTACCCTTCACATCCTCTACAAGTGGAGTCAAAACAAACTTATGACCATCCTTCATGATAGTGTACTCATTTTTTCTTCCATCATACATGGTAGACCTATCATATTGTCCATTGGAAGAATTTCACAAACAACACTATCCTTATAATCACCAATCTGGAAATCTACAATAGCTTTCTCATTTACTAACAAATATTGACCATCACTTTTCCAAGATACCTTGTAAGAAAATTCATGAGGAATCCTTTTCAAGTTTAACTTGTTCACCATTTCACATGAAACCATATTTTCAATTGAACCAAAATCAACCACATTTTTACATACCTTTCCCTTACACTTTTAAGTGGTTTTGAAAACCCTCTTCCTATGCAATGGCTCTTCTTCCTTGGAAGTCTTCAAAAGTTTCTTACGCAGTATCAAAGCTTCTCCAACTTTAGGGTTTGTAGGAAAGCTTGATGAACCAATGCTCTCCTCTTCATTCTCTTACACAAGTTGAACTATTTTACCAAATTTACTTCCACTTGATGAAGCACCAATCTTCTTAGGACACTTGTAGGATGGATGAAAAAATTCATTGCAAGTGTAACATCTACCTAGAAACACATTGGAACTCCTACCTATTCCAAATCCACCCCCTGTACCTCTCCATCCACCTCTGAAATTAGATTTCTCTTGTACTTTCATGGAATCTTCTTGATTGTCATTGTTTGGCTTTGGATTAGGCATATATCCTCTTCCTCTTGATGCATTACCTCTACCCCTAACTACTTTTTCTTTCCTTCTCTTCATTTTCTTCTCCACCCTGATTGTCATTTGATAACATTCCTCTACATTCCTAGGGCTAGCCAAAACCAATTCATCTTGTATGTTTAACCTCAAAACACCCATATATATTGAAATTTTTTCATCTTCATTCTCATGATGACTAGACCTTAAACTTAATTTACAAAATTTCTCAATATAAGACTTAATGTCCATCTCCTTTTGTCTTAGGCTTTGAAATTTTTTAAACATTTGAACTTGATGATCCTTAGGTAAGAATTTACCTTTGAGTTTTGATATCATCTTGTTCCATGAGGTGATTTTATAATTTCCTTGCTTCCTCCTCTTTGATTTAAAGTAGTCCCACCATACCAAATCATGTCCCTCCAACTTTGTCTTTGCAATCCTTACTATTTTCTCCTCAAGAACCTCATCACATTCAAAATGGTTGTTTAATGCAGCAATCCAGTCAAGTAATTCTTCATCATTTAGACTTACACCATATTTAGGAACATCAATTTTTAAAATAGGCTTGTCATTCCCAACTTCCTTCACCAACTTTGCAATTCTTTGGTCTTCTAGATCAAGTTCTTCTTCCATGTCTTCAAACTCATCATGTTCCTCTTCATCTGATTCACTCTCTTCCACATCCCTTCTTTTGTTTGTCTCCAAGGCTATGATTCTTTCCTCCAACTCTCTAATTTCTCTAGCATGTATGTCTTCATCTCCTTCATCTCTTTAACCATATATTTGTTCTTTGGAGGTATCTTTGAATGCTAAACTCTTCACTTCTTCATCGCTCTTCACAACCTACAAAATGCAAACCAATATACTCCCTAATGCTTTGATACCACTATGATGTAGATTCAAGGTGGAGAAGACTCAAAACTGATCAAACCTCAATAATACATCAACCCTTGAAATCACAATCATTAACATTGAATCAACTAACACCAACAAGGTTATAGACTCCAAAACTCAAAAAATAGGACTATCTTTTAGAGAAGGCCACCAAAATATCAACTCAACATCATTCAAGCCTCCATTTAGACTCCCATTACAATTACCTAACTGATCATATAAGTTTCCTTTGCACTAATATGGAGAAACATTCAACCAACCTATGGAAGGGCTACTAGAATTAGCCCTATTTTACAAATGAACTAACTCACAAACACTTTCCCTTCACAAAATCACACCAAATAGTCAAAATTCAAGTGACATAACTCCAAATTTTCCACTTTACTTGTTGTTATAGGGCCTCTAAGTCAATGATCCAACAAACTCTCAAATTACACACAAACAACTGGGGTTTTAAGGCTTCCTTATTGAAACTTCACCTTCCCAACCACTCCTAGAAAAAATTACTGCTCATACATATTTTAATACATCTACCCATGCTCAAGAAACACTCACTTGGCCTTTTTAAAATGTTTATTTAGCATTTCATAGGTTTGAACCACCATTTTCAAAGAGAAAACACACATTTCCTGCCCTTACTTTCATCCTTCAAGCCAAGGGCTCAATCCTCTATGCCTCCTACTTCCAAGAAAAAATTACCTACACCCTAATACATCATCCCACTAAGTTAAATTTGATGACAGTAGGTGGGATGATCGTTAAGTCATCAAAACAACTTCAGATTCTTAAGTTTGTTCAAGAACTCGATATGAGGATTTTGTTGATTTAAGGCCCTAAAAGAATGAAACATACCTTTCCAAGGAAGAAAATATAAGTTAGAACATTTATCTATTGAATCACATAAGACATCAATGCAATGGAAACTTGTATGGCCTACACACAAGCATAAATCTTAGAAAAACCAATGGAAAATCTAGAAAATAGAGTAAATCAAATGCTTTATTCATTCCCCTTCTCTTCAACAACCACATCTTGAGCCTCTCAAGGCTTTAAATTTTTTTTCTCATCCTTCTCTAATTGACCAACACCCCTAACCACTAAGAAACCAATTTTCAAAACATATAATCATTGCAATTACAAAGTTGTTGCATAATGCAACTCACAAATTTGGAACCTTTATCACTTTCCTACTAATGAATCTAAACTAATGACTCCATTATCTCATTAAGAACTCACTCTTGTTCAATTTACATAAAATCTCTCCTATTTTCATTTTAGGCTTAGAAATTCAACTTGGTGACTCATTTTAATGCAAGAGTGCATTTAACCAACAAACATAAAAATGTGCAACTAGGTGATTAGGTGCTCGTGCACCAAATATCCATTCCACATCATTCCACTATAGCTTCAAATACCTATTTGTAAAAGAATAGAATCCCTCCATGAAAATAATTCATCTCCATTTTTCATAAAAACCCTTCACTTGTAAAATTCTACATTTTACCTATGCATTTATCATTTTCTCTCTGAACAATACAAAGCCTTTTACATTTGTGCTTTACGTCCCATCATTTAAAAAAAAAAACTTTTATATCAGTGAAGGATTTAAAAAAAAATTTAATAGGGAAAAATTATTTACCCGAGCCTTCTCTACATATTTTGATTATTTCACTAGCCACATAAAGTCCATGTTTTTACCTATGAGAGCTTCAATTTATTTATTGGCTGCATAAAATAACATTACCCATGATTTTCATATTTTGAATTTTACTCACCATTAAAAAATTATAAAATGATAATATTAAAGATGATTCATGAGCCCCACCACCATCTCACATAAACTTTACTCAGCCTCCATCACACATCTCTAATATGAGGAGAAAAAAGAAAATCAAATCAATGATGGGTGAAATAAAAGAACCATCACACATCTCAAATTTGGTGTGAGAAATGAGGAAATCAATAGTGATGGGTGAAATAAAAGAAGAACCATTGCACATTTTAAATTTGGTGTGAGAAATGAATAACTCAATAGTGATGGGTGATATAAAATGTGTAGCATCACGTATCACTAATAACTAAGGAAATAAAAACTCTTACTATTGATGGGTGATAAGAGCATGAAGTTCCCTAGTTTTAACACCTCCATCATTTGGATTCCTTGCTCTACAACTTCACGATGAACCCTGGAGGTGTCAAGAAATTTCTTACACTAGTCAACCTACAATGCTATATTCTTCTTTTTAAAACTGTGAGAATAAGGTTTTTCCATAGCTATAGTTGGATGAACACATAAAGCACACTCATAAATTGAGACAGTATTTGATGAAGCTCATGAGCTATGTGCCTTCACCTTTGAAGCTTTACAGCTGAACACTTCTATATAACAAGCGAAACAACAAAGTGTAACATATGATTGAAGGTGCCAAAGACACAACTCAAAATTTCCTCACATTTTTCCACCACTATTTTTCCTTATAATAAATTCAAGAAAACATAATGGGATTGAAGCAATGATGCCAAAAGAGGATTCCTATGGACCATTTGATACATTTTTACTACAATAAAAACTATCTTGTGTAAGGAATACATGTGTTTGATTTACCAATGGTTTGGGCATCAAACAAAAATTTCCTATAGAAGCTTCTTAAACCTACCTAAGAATTTCCTCTGTAATATCAAATTGATTCACTTTAGCAAGCATATTTGGTGCCCCAATCCACAAAACAAATCATTCCTGGTCTCTATGCCAATTCATAAAAATACTCCATTGAGCCTTATTAAGATGTATTGTCATTGTTCCTTGGGTCCCTTCTCCCATTTCGTAGAATTGCAAAGAAATTGCACTTCCCATGTGAACTGTCAAAGTAATGTTCTTTGCATCTGAGTTGTATGTAGCTTTAACTATTTCCTTTGTTCTGAGCCAGTCAATTATTTCAATCCCATGTTGTGGAGCATACATAACGAATTTTATGTATACTTATCCATTTTAAATACATCCCCAACAATCTATAGTTGGGTGGATTTCATTCAAAGCTTAAGACTAGCTACAAGACTTCATAGGCACCCACAAAAATAGGAAAAATTAACTATATTAGCCTATGTAAGAAGATTTTATTTTTCACTATTATGTAACTGTTCAAACAACCTTAGCAAGATTAAAAAAATTTGTGACTTTATCCTATGGTGAGTTAAGTGAAAGACCATCTATTCTGATATTAAAAAATACACTTGGAGGTGCTTTATCTAAATACTTCTTTAGAGTGGGAATCCCTTCTTCAATTGTATTTTTATAGACTCACACCCTGACTATGATTATGGGAGTTATCTCCATGTCTTCTCCAAATATATTTGTTTGATAAAATTCCAATATCATAGGGTATGTGTAGGATCATCATGGAAAAAATAGGCCCTAAAGTGGCAAAAAAATTAGAAAAATCATAGGCAACTTGATGTAAAAATTTGAATAAGTAATCTATATTATTTCAAAAATATATAAGAATAAAATTTGTAGCAAATTGAATGTAGTTTCTAAACTACTAGGTTTATTTATTTTTTTTAAATCTATTTGGTGAAAATTTGAAATTTCAATGCAATAGTACTTAAATTTCAGGGGAAAAACAAGAAGTAGGTGTCTGTTTGACCACCCTAACCACAATAAAATGATAATATTTTTTTATAAGACTTTAGATATAAATAGAAAACTCATGTATGGATGTGATGCATATTTTTTTGTAATTTTTTTCCAAGTAAATAATTAATTATGATTTTTTAATTACAACTTTTAAAAAATATAAAAACTCGTATGTTTGACCACCTTAACTTGGTCAAAACTTCATGAAATTTAATTTTTCTTCTTTTAATCCTATAGTATGCGAAGCATAGAATGTGACACATGTTTTAGATTCAAAAAATGTGATATCCTTTGAAAGCTATAGATTCTTTTCAATCAACTTATCAATTAGGACTTTAGTCATAATTCAAATAGAAAATGAATAATAATTATTTATTAAATTCAAAGTAAAGAATAATTTATATTGGTGGAAAGATGAGAATCTCCTTTAAAAACCCTTTTCATTTCATCAATTTTGGGTAAAAAGAAATTCATCAGTATCGCTACTTTTTGGCTCATGATGATCCTGCACATACCCCATAATGCACTCAATAATGATATTGAAATATCAACAATCAACACCTCTACTTGTACTCTCTTGGAAAATTGTTTAGAAGAGAGGAATTTCCATGGAATATTTCATATCAGCTTGCTAGTCCAGAAATTCCCTATTGGAGAACCAACATCAATTTTCATACCATGCTCTTTGATTTTATTAGCAATCACATTTACTTGATCCTCTTTTGTTCCTTTATCTCTCACCATAGCCATCTACCTTGAATCAATATCACTATCCATTTGATCACAAGATTTTCATGGACATGAAACTTCCATGTGATTTCCCTATTCAAAATAATTTACTTGAAGTGACTGCAATATTGCAACACTTACAACTTCATAACTATGTAAAGCATGTCAGGTCCCCATGTGAGCCTGACTAATTTTTTTTTTTTTTTTGAAAAAAATTTCATCTTGATTTGATTTGAGGCTACCTCAACATACTTTTGGCAAGAAAAATTGAACTGGGTTGTCATTAAATTTTTCTTTCTAGCATATTTGTATAGTGATCAAAACTAGCCTAGTAGCTTCTAGATTTGTCCTACAAAACTAGTCAAATGACCTCCTAGAGCCATGAAAATGAACATGCACAAAAATATTTGACCCAATAATTTGGTGTAACAAATAGCTTGGAAAAATTCATCTTGAGGTGCAAGATATTCAATACCAAAGTGGCTCACTCAAACATTTCTGCAATTGCACTTGTTAAAAATCAATTTGAGCACACCAAATCACCTCCTTGAAAAATTACCAAATATTCTCCTAGGAAACTACTAGTGAACACACTAAATTATTTAGGTTCATTGAGCATGTTTTCAAGAGGGATTTCCTTGAATATGTATTCGTCATAAGATATTAAGGGTCAAATATGACCTTGAAACATTCTAGAAATATAGATGTAAAAATAGAACAAACTACATTTGCATTTGACTTGGTAAAAATATCAAACTTGATCCTATTACTCTAAAACTAGACTAGGGAGCATATGAATATGAGGGGAATAAAAAGAACTAATCAATTTTCATGACAATCATCTAGCTATGAAATATCATTCTGAATAGGATGCCACCTCACAGGAATGAG
Source organism: Sequoia sempervirens (assembly GCA_007258455.2). Taxonomy (NCBI): domain Eukaryota; kingdom Viridiplantae; phylum Streptophyta; class Pinopsida; order Cupressales; family Cupressaceae; genus Sequoia; species Sequoia sempervirens. Next base: position 361,406,894 of record VDFB02058242.1, on the reverse strand, counting down.
ATTATGCAAACAACAAAATAGTCCTAGAACCCTCCAACTTTCTTTTCAAAACTCTATCAAAAATCATCACATGAGGCTGAAATTGAGCAGTCATGTTACCATATGTCAAATGAATATTATCACAAAGGGATTGGGAATGAAATAAGATGGGCTCCGAATTATGACCCTCCAAAGTAGATCACTGGGGTATATTTTTCAAGGGAATTTCTGAGTGTGTAGATCAAATTGTGACATCATGGCCACTTCAATTTTTTCAAATTTAAAGGTGTCATCAATGGCTCTTTCTGGGGATGTCTATTCCTCAATGAATAGAGCAAGATCTCAAAATATTTTGGGAGAGCATACCAAGTGCCATAACCATTTGGAAATAGAGTATTTAATTTTTAAACCTTATTTGATGGCCTTAGGCCACCAAATGAAAATAAACTATGTTTTCCTCTATCAAATACTAGCCTGTTGAAGGAACTGATTTCCCTCAACCCACATTTGCCTCTACCATACCACTACAACAAGTATAGCCCTCTTCTTACAAGAATAAAAATGTGATTACCACTAAAATATGCCTAATTACAAACATTGCCACTAACATCTCTTACAACTTTTTTGGGCATACCATTTCTAATGTAATCTCTATCATTCTACATTGTATAACTAGGAATAAACTAAAAATTTCCATCTTCACATAACACATATGTGTTGTATTCATCACATGAAATGTATTCATATTGGAAATAACATTCCTTTCTCTTCATCTTATTCTCATGCTCCATCAAAATATATCCCAATTGAACTGGAGACTGAAAGTGTTCATACTCTTTCAAGTGGTTGGCATCATGATACTCAACCTTGTTTGTAACATCTGTATCAAATGTAAAAAATTCATAGGAAATACCCATGAGGAGCTTATCAATGTGTTGCTTTATTTTCTTAAGGCCACATTCTAGCCCTCTGTCAGATGCATCATCAAAGTTCTCAACAAAAAGTGGACTATCTCTACACCAATAAGGATCATCAATTATTATCTCTAGTGAAGATGGAGGCTCACCAAATAAGGTGTTTTCCATTACATTCATTTTTCATAGAAATATTTATTCCTCCTCCACATGGAGTTCCAAATATTCCCTAGTTTCACTATACTCTAAAACACCATAGTCAACATAATCACAACATCCAATACAATCTTTCATTTCATCCTTTGATTGTTCAACACACATCTAAAATTTCTGCCATATCCACAAAATCTAAGTTAGCATGGTTAGAAGGCTCTTCAAATGGATTTCCCAATCTTATAGCTTCCATAAGAGTATAGGCATTGGGATCTTCAAAAGAATTGAAACCACACATTTCATTTGCTTCACTGGGGTATGCATTTTCAACCTTTTCTTTACACTCTTCTTCATGTGATATCTCATTGCTTGACTCATATGGAGTAGAAGAATCATTATCATCACAAATTGAAAAAATTATAGTTTCTTGATGGTCATCTCTAATATTTTCAAAAGGAGAAAAGTATTCACACACTTGGCCATGCCTAATAGGCTTCAACTCCTTTGGTAGAGCACTCAAATCTGGCTCATAAAATTCATAAAATAGATCAATGCATACTAAATTTTTTAGGTCTATGACACTCAGGAATTGGAGATAAAATAAACATTAATCTTGAATAGAGATCATATGATTATTCTCCTTCATGTTTCCTTATGCAAAAGAGGGATTGAACAGATACCATATGATCACAAATGCATGCAACTTCTTGACAATTTGTTTGGGGCTCTAGGTGATCAAAATTATGGAATGATGTATAAGTTGAAACAATATATTACTTACACTTTTCATCAACATTTTGTGCCTTAGGGTAGAAAACACTTGTAGATAAGTTACCCTTGTGCATTCCATATTTTTGGTTGTTTTCAATGTTCATGGCTCTATCATAGGCTTGATGCAAGGTTGAAATTTCTTTATCCCTCAAAAAATAGCTCATCGCATTATCAAAATCTCCAAAATAAACAACTAAACACACTACATCACTTAGTCTCATACCCTTAAGAATATCCCTCAATGTTTTAGCAAATATCAAGTTAAATACTGGGACCAACTCATCCTCTTCTTTCTCAATGCTCATAAACTTATTAATCACAAAACTAGCATCAATTCTTTCACCAAATTGCTCCATGAACACTACTTTGAACTCACTCCAAGAAGAGACAGAGCATGCTAGTAGATAAGAGAATCAGTATCTTACATTTCCCTTTAGAGACTGAAGAAACAACCTCATGATCACATGCTCATGATCTACCTCATAGTGAGCCATTACATTATTGAATTATTGTAAATGCTTACTTGCTGAGTTAGGCTTCTCACCATTGAATTTTGGTAAGTGTTCCCTAATTTTACTAGGAATAATATTTGGAAATACCTCAATAACACTAAAATTTATAGCCCTATATCTTTCAATAGAGAAATTTCTTTGGTGACATGGCAGGGGATGAACACTATGCATTATTACATTTGGGTCCACACAAGGATGCATAGGTTGATGATGCATTTTCTTACACCTATACAAGCCTTTTCATATTAACCTTGCAGTTACACAAGGCAACTCAAACTCCTTTTACAACATGATCTTAAGCTTTTACAATGCAAATTTCTATCTAAACTTTCTTAAGATCTTCTAAATGATCTTCTTCAAAAGTATTTCATACTTCACTATAAAAAAGAGACTACAAATTATAACTCAGAAGTATGTAGAATAATCACTGCTATTCCCTTTCTTAGTGCTTAGTTTCACTCAATAGGGATCCACATTTTTTTAAGATTTTAAAATATGGTTTTGACACAAATTTATCCTTCTTGAAAACCAAAACATGAAAAATACCTAGATATGTTGTAGCTACTGCAAATTCTTCTTTCTGACTAGAAATCTTTTGTAGATCTGAAACTTTCTTTACATCTTCATCAGGTTCTTTTGACAGATTCACAACCTCTCTTCATAAAGGACTGAACTTTAGGTAATATGAAGCTTAGGTTCAAAGATGATTTCCTTTTGAGTTCCTTTCACCAGTAGAGCACCACAGATTGTGAAACTTTCAAGTTCACTACAACAATTTATTTCTCTAGGTATGAATTCCTTCAATATATGAACCAAATTTTCAGATTCACCAAATTATTGAATATGTGATATGATAGTCTATAATCGGAGAATCAAATTTCTTCCCCAACAGAGTCTCCAATCTATTGGTTTTTCTTCCAACAAAACCTTTAAATCCTCTAAAGGGTAGCTAACCCTTATGCTTAAGAATCTTCAAGGTTAGTAGCCAATGACTAGCAGGTTAAATAAACCCCCTTTCTCCCTTAAACTTTAGGCTTTGTTAGACCTAGGAGGGTGATCCCAATAGTAGGTTTGTAGATTTAATTATGTGCAAAAGTATCAGATACACTGTAAACAGATGATTCTCCTTTAAATGTTTAATATAAATACTACTTTAAAGGTTTGGTGGACCTCCAAGGAAATGCCTAACTTAAACATGAGAGATGTAAATCATTATATTCCACACACTATGATACCAAGATAGATAAGTGAATTTGATTTGAAATTGTAGCTACTCACAAAATGATCTTAGGAAACTATAACATTAAAGACTAGTGTCTAATCCTAGGGTGGATCACCTAAACCATGAAGTTTAAAACTCATTACAATATTCAAACTATAATAATTATGACTATCATATGATGCATTACACCATTGATACTAGAAACCAGACCATTCATACTTTAGTAATCCAAGCATATAGTTGCAAAAACCTCTATTTATTTTAATACAATTTAATTCATTCTTGGAATGAAAGTAACAACATAGAATAGTCATTCAAGGAAAAACAAGAAGAAAAATAATAGAAACCCTTGATTTCTTATATTCATAATTCGTGCAATGTGTGTAATGGATACAACCAAATCATAATATATGATCATTTACATGTAAATATAATAATGTTGTGAATAAATTCTTCATTACATGACACTGAAAACTTTAGAAACTTAAAACTAACACTATACATTTGAGACCCTATTAAAAAATATGCTTCTCATAAGACTAAGCAATGGACAACCCATTTAAATGAAGTAGAAATTACATTTTAAAGACAAGAATAATTTCTCATATTGAAGTTATACCCTCCATCTGGCATCACTTGATTCCTCAATCCATAATCAAATTAACTTGAAGAATCTTCATTCTACACCTTTTCCCACCTCTTGCTTGCCCTTGCATTTTCTTGCCTTATAATTGAAAAATATTCTCTACTAAGAAGACTCATCATTCTTTATGCCCTAATGTAGAAAATATCCATTCCACATCATTCACCTACAACTCCAAATATCTATTTGTAAAAGAATAGAAGCCCTCCATGAAAATATTTCACTCTTCATTTTTCGTAAAAACCCTTGTAAAAATCTCCATTTTACCTGTGCATTTATCATTTTCTCTCCCAACAATACAAAGCATTTTAAAATTGTGCTTTATTTCCCATCATTTTAAAAAATTACTTTTATATCAGTGAATGCTAACATTTTATAAAGGAAAAAATATTTACCCAGGCCTTCTTTACATATTTTTGATTATTTCTCTAGCCACATAAATCCTATGCCTTTACCTATGAGAGATTCAATTTATTTATTGACTGCATAAAATCAAAATACTTGTGCTTTTCATATTTTGATTTTTACTTACCGTTAAAACATTATCAAATGATAATATGAAAGGTGAGTCATGAGCCCCACCACCTTCTCACACAAGCTTTATTGGGCCTCCATCACTCATCACTAATGTGAGGAGAAAAAAGAAAATGAAATCAACAATAGGTGAAATAAAAGAAGAACCATTGTGAATCTCCAATTTGGTGTGAGAAATTAAGAACTCAATAGTGATGGGTGATATAAAAGGTGTAGCATCATGTATCACTAATAACCAAGGAAATAGAAACTCCTATCAGTGATGGGTGATAAGAGCATGAAGTTCCCTAGTTTTAACACCTCCATCATTTGGATTCCTTGCTCTACAACTTCATGATGAACCCCGAAGGTGTCAAGCAATTGCTTACACTAGTCAACCTACAATGCTATATTCTTCTTTTTAAGACCATGAGAATAAGGGTTTTCCATAGCTACAGTTGGATGAACACATAAAGCACACTCATAAGTGGAGATAGTATTTGATGCAGGAGCATCCAGTGGTGTAAGAGAAATCTTGCATGACCCAAAAATAGTTAAATTTCAAGTTTCTTAGTTTTTATATTTTTTTACATTTTTGGATACCCTTTTTGTCATAATGAAATTCCCAATTTATAGTTTTTATTTTCTATTCCTAGGTTGAAAGTTATTGCAGTTTTAGTTTCCCAGATTTGTAGCTGAAAATCTTCCAAGTTGGATTTGAGGCACTTGGAGCTCCCGGAATGGCCCCAAAACTTTCTGAAATTGGCATAGCATATGTCAAGTGCATTCTTGACTTTGAAACCTTTCCAATGGTTCAAACAGTTTGCAAATTGGAGCCTTGAATCAAAAGTTATGGCCCCGAGAAGTTGGCACACTTTCTAGAAGATACAATTGCAAATGTTCTTTTGAAATTTGAACTTCAAGTTGTAATTTTCGGTGCCAAACCACCTAAACTCAAATTTTAATGTTGTTTTGGCTCCAAACTGAAGAGAAGCCCTATTTATGGGCAGGTTTCTAATTTTTTTGGGTAACTTTTTGGGGACAAGCTCGCATATTGCGAAAGGGTTATTCTGTAGCTTTCTGTAACTTGCATGTGTTGTAGAACTTGGGGATTTGAGATCCTCTTTATGTAAGAAGCTCCATTTTCTGAATAATAAAATTATTCTCTTGTTTGTGGGTTATTTTATGTGTCTCGGGGTGTGCCCTCATCAAGTGGTATTAGAGCGGGTTTTCTTGAGCGTGTGGACAGATCGCCAATCGTGAGGCAGTTCACACTAGGACTGTGGTTGTGGGTCGAGGTCAAGAAAGATGCCTCCAAGAGTGATGCCTGGTAGGAATGGTGGTGCCAGAGGTGGTCGAGGTGGCAAAGATGCTGGTGGAAGAGATGCATTGGCATCCCTCCAGAGATAGATTGATGTGTTACAAGAGTAGTTGAGAAGAGGGTTAAACCCGAAGGAGGAAAGTAAGGATGAAGGAGAGGAAGAAGGTTCAGATGTAGAAGAGGAAGAAGCAATTGATCAAGACCAAATGCAACTAATAAGGGCCATTTTGAAGATTGGGAAAAGACCCAAAGTAGAATTCCCTAGTTATTCTGGAAGTCTGAACCTGGAAGAGTTGATTGACTGGATCAACGAGCTACAAGAATATTTTGAGTATGAGGAAATAGAAGACCTAGATCGAGTTAAGTTTTCAAAAATGAAGCTAAAGGGCTATGCCAGTATTTTGTGGAAAGAGGTCCAGTTGGAAGGAAATCGAAGAGGAAAAGTCAAGATCACCAGATGGGATCGCATGGTAGAGAAACTGAAGAAGCAGTTCATACCAGTGGACTACGAGTTAGATCTGTTGAAGAAATTGCAAGAGTTGAAGCAAGGAAGCAGATCTATGAAAGAATATACTAAATATTTTCACAATATAATCATCAGAATGGGTCACACAGAGGTCAATAAGGAGAAGGTAGCCCAATATCTTAATGGGTTACAGCCAAGCATTTAGGAAGAGTTAAGCCTAGTCAGAATGACCACCATTGAGGATGTGTATCAGTTTTCTCTAAAGGTGGAAGAGAAGCTGAACAAAAGATTTGATGGCAATCAAAAAGGATGAGGAGGTCAAAGTGGAAGGGGCAATGGCAGACCTTCAGGAAGCCGAAATGATGATGAAAAGAAAAGTGAAGATGTGGGTACCAGTCAAAGTCAAAGGAATGACAACTTCTACCATCCTCGTGATCAAAATAGTGGTGATCAAAGAGGTAGAGGATGAGGGAGATATGGACAAGGATCCGGAAGAGGTGGTTTCAAAGGAACGTGTTTCCAGTGTGGTGAAGAAGGGCATCGAGCCTATGAACGTCCACAACACCAAGGAAGGGTAGACAAAAGGCCAAAAGGTCATGGAAGGGTTGCGCATGCAGATGAGGAGGCCCAATCTGAACATTCAGATGATGCTAAAAGGGGAGAAACCCTAGTGATTAGGAGAGACCTAGTGACTGAAGAAAAGGAACCGGAACAAAGGAAGAATCTATTTCGCACAAGGTGCAAGTGTGAAGGAAAATGTTGTGATGTCATTATTGACAGTGGAAGCACTGATAATTTGGTGTCAGAGGAGATGGTCACAAAGTTGAAGTTGAACAGGGAAAGGCACCCACATCTGTATCAGATTGCCTGGTTGCAGAAAGACCAAAAAGTTTTGGTTAATGAGCAGTGCCTAGTAAAGTTCAAGATCGGGAGCTACAAGGATGAGGTACTCTATGATATCA
>VDFB02058242.1:361159322-361399338 GCA_007258455.2 Sequoia sempervirens | reverse complement strand
TGACCCTTTAGCAACACCTAAAGATTTAGACACACACTTAATATAGTATTGCTTAATAGATAATGCTCTCACAAGAATATGCTAAGAAACATAAATATCACTCAACATTGGCTAAGACATTGGATGAATTTCATTAACCAGCATGGAGAACATGGTACAAATAACTTAGAAAATAGAATTTAATTGGTTTTTGATTTTAATATTTTGGATCAAACTGAAAACAAAAGATGTACAAGGCTTGACTAGTGCCAATAGAAAGGGCTATGGAGTCATATAACCAACATTTCATCCTACAATATTAAAAATGTTTTTAAGATCTTTCAAAATGTTATCACATTATGATAACAACACCACTAAAGCTTTATCAAATGAAAATTCTTATAAATCCATCTAGAAACATAATACTCTTGTTCCATTCATTAAAGCAATTACATCATTCTCTGAAAAAAAAAAGCAATAACAATTATAACTCAAATGCAATAAATGTGTATGAGAAAACCCAAATAATGTTTGATTATTAAATTCAAATGAGTATTACATCTCATCCATGGAGACAATCATCAAATAAAATGTATTCATGAAGCTCAATTCATAAAATAGAAACACTTCAGATTAATGAATAACAATTATACTTCATCCTAGCTTTACAATTATTATAGAGTTTCTGCCGGCTTTGTAGAACTTTCAAAAAATTGAACCCCTACAAATGAGAAAGAAAATGAAGATTAAGAAGAAGAAACAACCCTAAAATGCATCCACAGTTGACAACTGGCAGCCTGATCTCTATCTAATCTTCAATAAGAAACAAAAAAATCCTCTCTTCTCTCCTCATTTGTAATAACAAACTTTTCCCTTGCAGTTGAGAAAACAAAACTGTAATAGAAAACCACTTCTCTTTTCCCACCAATTTTCAACACTTTTGCCCTTTCCCATGAAAATAAACCTCCACCTATAAAATATAGTTACCTTGCCTATAAAAAGTCATTTACTGGCCTCATTTTCACTTTGCAAGTGAAAAATACTAACTTTAGGTCAAAACTCATTTACTTAACTCTTAAAAATGTTTTTCAAACTTGCATTTTAACCCTTTTGATATTTATTTCATATTGCAAACTATTTAACATTTTGTCAAATAGTTAGTTGGTATCTAGTTTCCTTATTTTGGCCTACAATAATCTTTTATCCTTTCACTTGCATCTTAGTAATGAAAACCCCACTTCCAAATTACCATTGACACCCATGAAAACCATTAAAAAAATTGCAAATATTGTTTGGTTGTGAAAAAATATTTTTGGGCGTTTTCACCTTCATAGGCAATAAAAATGCTCAAAATACAATGGAAAATGATATCTAGGCATTGAAAACACATGCTACGTCAATACTATCAATTGTTGGGAACCAAATTTTCTCAAAATAACACTAAAATAGCCATTACAACATGAGAAATCACTGTTGCAAACCTTTGGATGCGAATATCATTATCCTCTACTCCTAAAGCTTTTCTTTTACCATGAAGGCTTTTATTCATTTATCTAGTTGTGTAATGTTTCTTTACCCATGTATTTCCTTGGAATAATTCCCCACCATCAAAATATCCCTTCAAATAACAATATTAAACATTTTTCATGGCTCCACCATCGCTTCAACATTTCCTAACAGTCATCATCATATATCGCCAATGTAAAGAAAATTGGGTAACAATTAATAGCGACGGGTGATAACAAGTAATGCCATCACTGAAGTAATTTCAAAAAGATCATTATGGTGATGAGTGATGGCCCACTACTCATTGTTGAAATAGTTTCCATTTCTTCATTGGTTATAGTGACAAGTGATGGAGTTTGTCATGCCTTGGAAACTCTACCAAGCCAAGGGAACATTAAAGAAACCTTTCAAATCATGGATCCATCCTTGGAAACAATCCATCAATGAAATCAAAAGGGAAAGACAAAGCTTTTCTATGACTGGTGATGAGTTTTTCGGTGCAACCATGAAAGCCATGAAGTCAGTTTTGGACCAATCACAGGCAAGAATTAAACTTGTTCTCCCCAAAAAAATTTGGAAATATATTTCATTTTTCCTTAAATACATTTTTACCATTCTTCAATATTTAAAATATTCAAAAATATTTTAAACATTAGCATTTTGAAACTTTAGAAAAATGCAAATTGTAATTATGCTTGTAGGTCAAATGAAGAAATTTCCTATGCACAAATGGCAACCCTTAGAGATAATTTTTTTTGCATGTTCCCATAATTAATTATTGAGAGAAAACCCATTTCCTCAAAACTTGCATCGCCAAAATATTTCTAGGACCTCCTTTGTAAGTTGGCCCCTAGGACATGTTCACCACACCCAAAATGCATTAAAATAACAAATCATATTGTTGGAATTGACTGATTCAATCCATATCTCCCATGAAACACCTACAAGCAATTACCTATCACAATAGAAAAGATCAACAAGCAAGATTGTGCTCAATAACTCGAGAATTATATTGATGCAAATAACCTAGATTATGTGAACAACTATCGTGAATGTGCAACCATACAATTACAATGAAGTAATCCATATGAAAAGGAAGAAATCTAACCCTAGATTAGGGTTAGATTAGAACATGACAAGTGTCCTCATAGGAATGAATGAGACAACATTTTCTAATATTAGAGGCTCTAATTATGCAAAAAACAACTAATTAATTAAAGGAAATAATGAAATAAAAGCACTCCTAAGTTTAGCTTAAGTGTAATAAAGCATAAAGTGACCCAATTAATTAATGATTAATTAATTAATTAGGTGATGAATTTATTACTCTAACACATATGACCTCCATTTTTTATGAAAATGGATATGTAGACATTTCAAACCAAAATAAGAAATGGGTTGTCCTTATATTTTCAAAATTTGAAACTTTTTGAAACTTCAATTTCAGTCATATTATAGTAAAGAAAGGATTAGTTAGCCCATCAAAACTCATATAGGAGGTGTGAAAATGATAATGCATGTTACCATTTGAACAATGTGCAAATATGCTTGCAAAATAATGTTTGATCCTTCTAAATGTTGAGCAAATAACACTCCCAAATTTGTATCTTTGTAAACTGAATTGCATCATAGGTCAGTTTATTATCACCCCAACTACACAACCCAAGCACATTGTTGCATGCCTCAACATTCTAAAAATTAAATTTTTCAATAGCCAAAGTACTTTCTTCTTCATTCAAATAAGGGTATTCATAAAAAACATCAGCCTCCAATGCATAACCAATGTTTTCCATCTTACATTCACACATGATGTCAAATTCATTCTTCAGACCACTATGCAATTTCATATGTGATGTTTCAAATAAAGATTTAGATAATTTAGAATTTAACCCTGAGCCAAAAATTTCACATTTATTTTTTGTAACATGTTCAATATTACTCTCCACAATGTCAATATGAATACCATAATCATTTTGAATGCTATCACTTTTAGGATTAACAGTGTCAACAAAAAGACTTCCATGTGCACTGCCAGTTGATATGCATATTGAACTATGTGCTAGAGACTCATTGTTATCTAAAATTTATTCATTAGAAATAAAGCTAGAACCTTCATTCTCTTTCACACTAATGCACTCATTAAAAAAAAGCATGTCCATTTGAATATAGTGAAGATGAGAAAGATCATCAAAGAAGGACCCATATTCAATTTCATATTGATTGAAATCACACCCATTGTCATTGGCATCATTTGGTTGCTCTACACATAGATCAAAATGTTCTACAATATCAACACAATTTTTAAATTCATCAAACTATTTCACATTATCAATGGGTAATAATGTTGATTCCAGATCCATGTGCTTGTCATAATGTACATTCTAATCATTTAATAATGAAAGTCTTCTTTCATCCATGATACATCATAATCCTCTTTATGCATAGTTGACATCTCCATATTTGCTTCATATAAATAGTCATTGAGCACATTCTTCAGCATCTTCATAATTTCTATTGCTATGTTCAAAATCAACATACTGAACACACATATGCTTATCTTCAAATTCCTTATCATTCACAAACTTAACATGCTCCATTGATGACAACTCAGATTACATTCCAAGTATGCATCAAATTCAATTTGTTCCATCACTTGTGGACAATTGACTTCATCCATATTCATATCATTACATTCTTTAGGCGGAGAAAATACCTTTGGATCATCCTCACAAGAACATTCAAAGTTCTCCAAGGAGAAATTAGTTTGACTATCACTATGATCCTCATCACAAGAAAACCCATTACCACATAAACCATGCTTAGATTTTTTAGAGTGAGTGCTTAAACTTTTATCTTCAATGTCTTGATCATTGATTTGTGATGAGATATCAGTAGTACTTGCATTATTTTCACTGATCAAAACATGACATGGAATGACATCTTGCATCTCTTTTACTTCTTCATTTCCCAATATATTACAAGAATAAATTTCATTCATATCTATTTTTTCATCATACCATGTATCTTCATCTTCATCACTATTGTACGGATCTACATATGTGTTGATTGTGAGCTGATAATAATCAATATCTTCATCCATAAAACATGAATCTTCATTTTATGATATACTCTTTTCATTTTTGTGTATAATATTCTAAATTATCTCAATAGGAAAGCTGCTATCTTCATTTTGAGACATCACATTTTGTGCATAATTATGTTGGGCTCCTTCAACAATATTTATCTAATCAAGTACCTAGTAAAAACTATGAGGCTTCAACTCCTTTGATAAGGTACTCAAATCAGCATCATAGATTTCACAGAACAGATCAATGCACATTGAATCCTTAGGTTTGAAATTTTTGGTGACTTCCAACAAGACATCCAAAACTATTGAGGAAAAATCATATGGTGATTCTCCTTTGTGTCTTTTCATTTTAGACAATTCTTGAACAAAAGATGTTTGATCAACATTGTTCAAATTTTGTTGATTTTCAACTTGGAGCTCACCATGATTTGCATGTTGTGATGATGGAGAAATCAAAACAATGGAAAAATTACCATCTTGAAAAGAATTTCTATTGTCTGATCAATGAATTCTATATGCATGAGGTGTTCTTGGATAACCAACACTCGTAGCCTTATATCCTTTCATCATTGAATATTTCAAATTGTTTTCAAAATTTATGGCAATTTGATATGCCTAATGTAATGTTGCAAGATCTTTATCTCTTAATAGATAACTCATTTTTTTATCAAATGCAACTAAGTACACAACCAAACATACTGCATCATTTGGTATTAGAATATCTAGAATATCCCTTATTGCCTTTGAAATATGAGATTGAAAGTTGTGACTAGCTCATCCTCTTCTTTCTCAATGTTCATAAATTTTTCTCTCATTGAAATGGTATCAACCCTTTCACCAAATTGCTCCATGAACACTACTTTAAACTCCTCCCAATAATATATAGAGGATGTTGGTAAATGGGAGAACCAATCTCTTGCATCTCCTCTTAGAGATTGAAAAAATAGCCTCATGATCACATCCTCCTGATCTACCTCATAGTCATCTATTAAATTATTCAAGAATTCTTGTCGATGTTTATTTGTTGATTCAGACTTATCACCAATGAATTTTGGTAATTTATCTTTGACTTTAGCTAGAATGACATTTGGGTAACCATTAATGCCACTGAAATTGATGGATATGTACCTCTCAATGCTGAAATTTCTCTGACAACCTCTTTGGGGCTGATCACAAACCATGGTTGTACTAGGAACCATAAAAGGATACATATATTGATGAATTTTGATATTCCTCTGTCAAAAAAATTTAGAATAATGCAAGTATTATCCACATAGTTCCTAACTTTCATATACAACATATGACCTTAATTTCAAAGTATGACATATGGTTTCAATTATGCTAAATTTCTATTCACCTTGAGTAGCTCAAAGAAAAATAAGTACACACATACATAATGCTAATTGCAACTTTTATGACAAAAGTATGAAAAATCATTATTGCTATCTTTTCCCTTTATTAGTGCCAATTAAGTCAATAGGGAATATCTTTTAGAGGTAAATCTCCCTCTAAGTTCCTTTGACTAGCAGAGCACCAAAGATCATGAAACTTTCAACTTTACTACAACAATTTCCTTTCTTTAGGTTTGAATTCCTTCAATATTTGAACCAAATGTTCAGATTAGAAATAATATGACTCTATGAAATGTTAGTCTACACTTGGAGATTCAAATTTCTCCCTACCAGAGTTTCCATTTTGTTGGTGTTCCAAAACTACCTGTTGACTAAATCCTAGAAGTAAGCCACACTACATGCTTAGACTTAGTGTAGGACTTGGCCAAGTAATGGGAAATGAGATTGAAACACATTTCCCTTGCACTTCAAGCTCTGTAGGACCTAGGGGGTGACCCTTTAGAAACACCTAAATATTTAGAGATACACTTAATAGGGGATTTTTTAATAGATAATGCTCTCACAAGAATATACTAAGAAACATAAGATATCACTCAACATTGGCTAATACATTGGGTGAATTTCATTAACCAACATGGAGAACATGGAAGATACAAATAACTTAGAATACATAATTGAATTAGTTTTTTATTTAAGGATTTGGGACCAAATTGAAAATAGAAGATGCACAAGGATTGACCAATGCCAAGAGAAAGGGATACAGTCATATAACCAACATTTCATCCTACAATGTTAAACATGTTTTGAAGATCTTTGAAAATTTTATCACATTATGATAACAAGACCACTAAAGCTTTATCAAATGACCATTCTTATAAATCCATCTAGAAACACAATACTCCTATTACATTCATTAAATCAATTACACTATCCTTTGAACAATAAGCAATAACAAATGTAGCTAACATTCATTAAAGAAATTACAACATTTTATTAACATAAAGCAATAACAACTACAACTCAAATGCAACAAATGTGCATGAAAAAACACAAATAATCTTTGATTATTGAATTCAAAAGAGTATTACATCTCATCCCTGGAAACAATCATCAAATAAAATGTATTCATGAAGCTCAATTCATAACACATAAACACTTTAGATTAATGACTAATATTTATACTTCATCATAGCTTTACAATAGTTATAGAGCTTTTTCTTGCCTTGCATAACTTTCAAAAACTGGAACCCCTACAAATGAGAAAGAACAAGAAGATAAAGAAGAAGAAAAAACTCTAAAATGCATCCACAGTTGACAACATCCAGCCTAATCTTCATTTGATCTTCAACAACAAACAGGAAAAATCATCTCTTCTCTCCTTGTTTGCAATAACAAACTTTTCCCCTACAGATGAGAAAACAAACCTACAATAGAAAACCACTTCTCTTTTCCCACCAATTTTCAACACTTCCCTCTCTTGTGAAAATAAACCTCAACCTATAAAAATAGTTACCCCGCCTATTAAAAAGTCATTTATTGGCCTCATTTTCACTTTGCAAGTGAAAATTACTAACTCTAGGTCAAAACCCATTTACTCAATTGTTAAAAATGTTTTTCAAACTTTCCTTTTAACCCTTTTGAAATTTTATTTCATATTGCAAACTATTTAACATTTTGTCAAATAGTTAGTTGGTATCCAGTTTCTAGTTTCCTTATTTTGGCCTGATATAATCCTGTCTCCTTTCACTTGCATCTTAATAATGAAAAACCCCACTTCCAAATTACCATTGACACCCATGAGCACCATTAAAAAACATTGCAAACATTGTTTGATTGTGAAAAAAGATTTTGAGGCGTTTTCACCTTCATAGGAAATAAAAATGCTCAAAATAGAATGGAAAATGATATGCAGGCATTAAAAACAGTTGCTAGGTCATTACTATCAATTTTTGGGAACCAAATTTTCTCAAAATAGCACTAAAATAGCCATTACAACATGAGAAGTCATTGTTGCAAACCTTTGATGTTTATACCATTATCCTCTGCTCCTGAAAGCTTTGTTTTTACAATGAAAGCTTTTATTCATTTATCTCGCCGTGTAAAGTTTCTTTACCCTTGTAGTTCCTTGGAATAATTCCTCGCTGTTGAAATATCCCTTCAAATAACAATATTAAACATTTTTCATAGCTCTACCATCCCTTCAACATTTCATAGTAGTCATCATTGAATATCACCAAAGTAAAGAAAACTGGGTAACAATTTACAACGAGGGGCAATAAAAAGGAAATGCCATTGCTGAAGTAATTTCAAAAAGAAAATCATTATGGCAATAAGTGATGGCATTGCTCATCTCTAAAATAGTTTCCATTTATTCATTGGTTACAACACAAGCAATGGAGTTTTTCATGCCTTGGAAGCATTACCAAGCCAATGGAACATTACAGAAACCTGTCAAACCAATGATCCATCCCTTGAAACAATGCATCACTAGAATCAAAAGGGAAATACACAGCTTTTCTTGATTGGCGATGAGTTTTTTTGTGCAACCATGAAAGCCATGAAAGCTATGTTTGGACCAATCAAAGGAAAGAATTAAACTTTCTCTCCCCAAAAACAATTGGAAATACATTTCTTTTTTCCCTAAATATATTTTTACCATTCCTCAATATTTCAAATAGTCAAAAATATTTTAATCATTAGCATTTTGAAACATTAGAAAAATGCAAATTTTAATTACGATTGTAGGCCAAATGAAGAAATTTCATTGCACATAAATAGTGACCCCTAAAGCTAAGATTTTTTGTGTGTGGCCAAAATCAATTATTTAGAGAAAACCCATTTCCTCAAAACTTGCATCGCCAAAAGATTTCTAGAACCTCCTTTGTAAACTGGCCCCCGAGATGTGTTCACCACACACGAAATGTATTAAAATAACACATCATATGACCTCCATTTTTGATAAAAATGGACTAATAGATGTTTCAAACCAATACAAGAAATAAGAAATAAGAATACAAACGCTTCAAAAATCTTTTTTCCCAATCTTACGCCACACAAGAATTAAGACCTCTTGAATCTGAATTCCTATGGATGAGGCGATCTTCAAGCTAGATATGTCTACAAAGTGGAAAATGTACTTTGATGGGTCATACACAAATCATGGGTCAAGATTTGTATTCTTGTTCATAACTCCACAAGGGTACACCATCCCTAAATCATATAGGATTGCATTTCCTTGCACCAACAACATAGAAGAATATGAAACCTTACTCACGGGTCTACAGGATGCATCAGATAAAAGATAAAAGACCTATAGGTAAATGTGACTCACATCTAGTAATCTAACAAGTCAATGATGAGTATGCAACTAAGAAAGACAAACTAATAGCATACAAGAAAATGGTGGACAACTTAAAAGAATACTTTGACACCATCCTCTTTGAATAGATCCCAAGAGTATAGAATAAAGTAGAAAATGTAATGGCCACCATTAGGTCTCTGTTGGAAATTCCTGATAATTTCATTAGTGTGAGTTCTTGGTGGAACAACTTTTGATCCTTGTGTTTGATGTACCCGAATCTAATCTTGTATTGATCCTAATTCACCATGCTATAAGGATATATACAAATACCTTAATGTCTAAATCCTACCTCGTGATTTATCCAATAATCAAAGAAAAACCTTTATCTGATGAGAAACCAATTACATTATCATCACCAATACCCTTTACCATTGTAGCTTAGATACTACCCTCCTTAGATGTCTTGACATAGAAGAATCAAGGATGGCTTTACAAGAAATACACTATGGTATATATGGGGCTCACTCTAGTAGTCCTACTCTAGCGAAGAAGCTTCTATGGATGGGATACTATTGGCTAACAATGGAGTGTGATTCTTACCACTTCATAAGGAAATACTTTCAATTTCAAATACATAGTGACTTGGTACATGCACCAGCACAAAGACTTCACCCAATTACCTCACCTTAGCATTTCTCTCAAGGGGGAATCGAACTCATTGGAAAGATACATTCTACATCCACTAATGGGTGTAAGTTCATTATAACTACTATAGAGTACTTCACCAAATTGATCAAAGCCATATCGATGTCCTATATTACTTGCAAAAAAATCTCCAAGTTTATTCTAAACTATATCATATGCCAGTATGGTGTCTCTTTATCCATCATAACTAATAATGGGAATCCATTCAAAACCTAAGATGTCAAGTAATTATGATATCGATACCACATTTAGCACCACTTGCCTACCCCCTATTACCCATAGGGGGGTATGTGCAAGATCATCATTGAAGAAAAAAGCCCTTAAGTGGCAAAAAATTTAGAAAAATCAGAGTTAGGAAACTTGACGTAAAAATTTGAATAAGTTATCTATATTATTTCAAAAATATGTAAGAATAGAATATGGAGAAAATTGAATGTAGTTTCTAAACTACTAGGTTTATTTTAAAAAATACAATCTATTTGGTAAAAATTTGAAATTTCAATGTAGTATTCCTTAAATTTCAAGGAAAAAATAAGAAGTAGGTGTCTGTATGACCACCCTAACCAAAACAAAATGATATTTTTTTTAATAAGATTTTAGATAAGTAGAGGACTCCTGTCCTGATGTGATGCATATTTTTTTGTAAATTTTTCAAAGTAAATAATTAATTATGATTTTTTTATTACAACTTTTAAAAAATATAAAAAATCATATGTCTGACCACCTTAACTTGCTCAAAAATTCATGATTTTTTTATTTTTTATTTTAATACTATAGTATGAAAAGCATAGAATGTGACACATCTTTTAGATTAAAAAATGTGATAATATTTGAAAGCTATAGATATTTTTCAATCAGCTTATCAATCAAGACTTTAGTTGTAATTCTAATAGAAAATGAATAATAATTATTTATTAAATTCAAAGTAAAGCATAATTTATATTGGTGGAAATCTAAGAATCTTCTTTAAAAACCCTTTTCGTTTCATCAATTTTGGGTAAAAAAATTGTCGTCAGCCACATACCCTACACATACCCATCATATCACCACTTTTTGGCCCATCATGATCCTATACATACCTAAGGAAACGGTCAAGTAGAGGAATCTAAGAAAACCATCATAAAAATCCTAAAATAGAATAACAATGATGTTGGCTAGGACTGGAACATACAACTAAATCCAACCTTATGGGCTTATCATACAAGCATTCATACACCCATAGGTGCCACACCTTTCTCCCTTGTCTAAAATTCTAAAGCCATCTTACCAATTAAGGTCAAGATCTCATTTTTGAGAGTTTTCATGCACAGTGTTATTGATAATGAAGACTATAGAATTTCCAGAATGCACAAACTAGAGTTACTAGATGGAAGACGACAAGCATTGGTCCACTTACAAGCATATCAAAACTACCTTAGATAGATTTAAACTAAGAGAGGTAAACTTAGAATTTTTGACATTGATGATCTAGTCTTAAAAGAAAATCCCAAAAATCAATAAGAACATGAGAAACTAGAAAATTTTGAACATCACCACAACAAACATATTTGTTACCTATTAGTTGGCTACTTCAAAGGCTGAACCATTATTCGATCATATTAATAGCATGCACCTTCAAAAGTACTATACATGACCTCTATGATATCCCATGGGCTAGTAAACATAAAAAAGAAAAAAAAGAAAAAAAAGGAAAAGAGAAAGAAAAATAATCCATCCTATAGTGAAAACCATTTTTATAGTGCATGGGATAAGTACCATGGTGAAAACCTAACAAAAATTCGTCACTTGTAGGTAGCTTTCACTCTACCATCTATCAAAATTCTATCTAATTCCATTCATAATAAACCCAAACACATAATCCTTCCTAGTGAAAAGATTTCATGTGGCGTGAAATTGAGTAACACTTAGTTCTAATAGTTTCATAATATATAAGCATCAAAAAAAGTTAGTCCTATTCTAGACTGGGGGAAATTCTCGAGCTCAGGTTTCAAAATGATCCTATACATGGTCTTTGGGGATGTTATCTTGAAAACCAAAAAAATCAGAAAATATCAAAACCTAAAAGCATTGAGAAAATCAAAATCCAGAAACATAAAAAAAAAATCCTAAACACACAGACATTCAATTACCTATTGAAAATTCTAAAAATATTTAGAAAATGTCAAAAATATAAAAAAAATGTGTCATGGTTAGTTGAACTATGATGTCTTTGAATTCATCACATAGACAAGGAAATCACTAATGAGCCCATGAGGCATTAGGTCTATCCTTTAAGGTTAGTCGATGTCAAGTCTTGGTTTTAGTCTAGGTCTCATAAAAAAGGAATTATTAATCATCAATACAGTCAAACTTTGATGCCTCTACATTCATCATGTAGGCAAGGCTATCATGATGAGCCCCTAAGGCATTAGGTTAGTTCACTTAGGGTCTGTCATGAGAAATTCTTGCATCACAGGCCAAAATTGCATAATAAACTATTCTTTTGTAGAGAACTAACATGTTGAACAAAAAAAAGATACCTTACACATAATCAAGGTTAACAAATCAATGAAACAAAATTATGATACTACCCAAATAAGGCTTCAAACTATTCAATTAATTATTTACATATCTATAAAAGTTACCTATCAAACCAAAAATCAATTTTCTTATACATGATGTGACATTATCAAAACTAGACCAAGTAACTTATACAAAATGTTTTATTCCTTAAATCAAGCATAATCAATTTCTATCATGTACTTATTGGTAGAAAAGAAGATCTAAAATATTTTTTACATGTTTGTTTTAGTTAATCTTATCTTTTATTTTGTTTCATCTTATGTCATACTCCTAAGATGCTTGATGATATCCATAAGTGTTTAGACTGACAATGTGGTGTAGTCAAGGATGGATGGTCTAGGAATATGACTGTCCAACCTTGCAGCAAGTAAACACAATAGAAACTCAAAGAATTGGAATAAAAAACACACATGGAAATATTGACGATGATCAATTTTTCATTGGCAACATTCCCTACCTTTTTTATTACAAATTATAGAAAGATATGGTGTTAAGCCCAAAAATACAATGCAATTCGAAGCCCTTATCTATCACTACTATCCTTCTACTTGATTCATTGATTCCTAGTGCAGCTACCTCATACCTATATATATCAGTCCCTAGTTCCAATAAAGTTCCATGTTGGCCTCAAGAGGTCTCAAACCCCAAAGTTGATGAAACGTGTGAAGGTCAGCCAAACATATGAATTTACTTTGATCCTCAAAAAAATATGATGCAGATTAGAATGAAGGTCCCTCAATGAATGTGCATCCTTATGAAATGGTTTCTTGAGCTCCACAAGTCACGAAATAGGTCTAGACACCTGAAAAGCCAAGATTGGTCAGTGAATGCTCTCTGTCCAATGTAGTTGATATTCTGTTTAGTGATAACTTTGTATTAGAATCTCCAAAACAATTGAATTATGGATATGATGTAGATGTTGTAATGTTGATCATATATATTTCTCTATGATTTTTGGTATTATAATGTGGTACAATGTGGTATGAGTTATTGAGACTGGGTCCTAACAGATAACTATTGAAATGCAAGAAAACATGAATGTAGATATTTTTTGTCGATGTAAGATTGCTTGAAACCTAGGATGCTCCTACATCAAACATGCAAGGTTGAAGAAAAGTGAGCCTCTCATTTTCCTAGGGATAGAGGAAAACCAATGCGGTCTACCTCAGCTGTAGAAATCCATGAAAAGTATTCCTCTAGTCTTCCTTTCCATCTAACTAGATATTCACTATATTGCCTTCCTATGGTGCTATGTCCAACTCTGCTATCTAAAATTTCCTAAATTTCCTTTAGATGATTTGCTAAATGGTTTAGAAAACCAATTTATCTATCCTTTGATGACTCTCCTTCATGATAGTGGTACATATACACAATGTTCAATATAGGTGATATGCCAAACTCCTCTGGTAGTTCCACTTCATAGGAATTTCTAGAATCAAACTTCTTGATGATTTTACAAGGTCCAAAATTCTTCATCTTCAACTTTTTGTATGTCCCAATTGGAAATCTCTCTTTTCTTAGATATACCATTACTTCCTCTCCAACTGCAAACTCCTGATGTCTTCTCTTCTTATTTTCTTTCTCCTTGTATGTATTGTTCATCTTCTCTAGATTATCCTTGACTTGAGTATGCATTTTTTTCATGAATCTTGCAAATTCTTCTACCTCCACACTCCTTTTATTCTCCATACTGACATCTCTTAGTTTTGCTACTACTCAGGGTTGTTGTCCTATCACAATTTCAAATGGTGTCTTCCCTATGCTCCAGTTTAATAAATTATTGTATGAAAATTCTACTTGTGGTAGTATTAAATCCCAATTTCCTACTTTTCCTTTAGTCAAACACCTCAACAAGATTCCAAAACTCCTATTTGCCACCTTTTTTGTCCATCTATCTATGGGTGAAATTCTAAACTATACTTCAAATCTATTTTCATCTTCTTCCACAATGTTCTCTAGAAATATCCAACAAACTTAGTGTCCCTATCTGATACTATGCTCTTTGGTAGCCGATGTAATCTCACAATCTCCCTAAAAAATAGGTATGCAACATGTACTGCATCACTAGTTTTCTTACAAGGTATGGAATGTGCCATCAAAGAAAATCCATCCACAACCACAAATACAAAGTCAAAACCTCTCGGTGTCTTAGGTAATCCCAACACAAAATCCATGATAATTTCTTCCCATGGTCTCTCTGGTACTATCAATGGTATATACTTTCTAGTGTTTTGATTGTTTCCTTTTGTAACTTGACAAATCCTACAATCTTGAACATACTTCCTAACATCCTTATACAACTGTGGCCAAAAATAGTTGTCACTCACCAATTCTATGGTCTTGTCAATTCCAAAATGTCCTACTAATCCTCCACAATGCTTTTCCTTGATCAAAATCTCTCTTATTGAACTTCTAAGAATACACAACTATTGTTCTTGAATAACATACCTTCTTGAATAAAATAATCTCGCCATTTGCTTCTATCCATGGTCTCTATATGTTCCTTGCAAGCCTTCCATGCCTGCAAAAATTCAATTCCATCCTCATACATATGCTTCAATTCTTTAAAACCCAATACTTCAATGCTAATTTTTGTCAACAAACTCCTCCTACTCAATGCATTTGCAACTTTGTTTGACTTTCCACTTTGGTGCTTCAACAAAAATGTGTAACTCTGCAAGAACTCTACCCATCTCATATGGCTTTGGTTCAACTTCCCCTGACTATTCAAATATTGTAAAGCTTGGTGGTCTGTATACAATAAAAATTCCTTAGGTAGTAGGTAATGTCTCCACTTTTTCAAGGCTTTTATTATCACATAGAACTAATCATAAACCAAATATCTTCTCTTGGAATCATTCACTATTTCACTAAAATAGGCTAGTGATCTCCCTTCTTGACTCAACACAACTCCTATTTCACTTCCACTTGCATCACAACCTACTTGAAATACCTTATCAAAGTTTGGTAATGCCAACATAGGTTTTTCTCTCACCTTCTACTTCAACAACTCAAAACTCCTTTGTGCTCCTGATGTCCGCTTGAATTTCTTCTGGTCACCTCTCATTTTCTCTATCATAGGTGTGAAAATACCACTAAAATTATTGATGAACTTTTGATAAAAGGTTTCTAGTCCATGAAATGATCTTACTTCTCCAACATTCATAGGTGTAGGCCATTCGACTATTTCTCTAACCTTCTTTGGGTCCATCTTCAATCCTTTAGCAAATATCACAAATCCTAAATACACTATTTATTTCTTCATGAAACTACATTTCTTGATGTTTATCAACTTCTCTTCTCTCAGCCTCTGAAAGACTTGTTTTTGTATCGTGTGAGTTAAAAATGTGTAAATGAATTACAAAACCACACAATCAATGAAATGTATTACATTAGAGAATTGAATCACAAAACTAATTGAACTAAACAAAAGAAAATTCCCTAAAATAGTTCCATTATTTCCTATCCTTAGGGATTCATTAAATCATATTGGTTCTCAGATTTTTGTATGCACTTTGACTATTAGAATGACAACTTGAGGAAAGAAATGTTGCAATGTGTAAGAAATCTATTCCTACATGGTGATAATCTAAGTGATTTGTTGAATGATGCTATGATATCAATGCTGCTGTAAATTATTATGATGATATGATAATGGGTATGATACTAAAGATTTTGGTGCAAATGTTGTATAAAAACTAAAATGATAATTACAATGTAACTTATGAAGTTAAGCCATCATTCTAACTAAATATGATACTATAATGCTTAGATGCTAAATACATATTTTCTCTATGCTCAAACTCTAAATGCTCAAAGTGCTCCAATGTAATTTTTGCAGAGTAAGTTTTCTCAAGATGGGATTGCAAATGCTGGAGAATAAGGTTGTACTTAAAGGATTTCCAAGGCATAAAATGATGTGGCAACAATCAACAGTCAATATTTCAGCTAGAGAGATGAACAATGGAGGTGGAAGAAGTTAAAGGGAATCATGGAGGATGTTCCCTTTAAAGAGTACTTTTCCAAGTGTTGGAGAGAATCAATGAGATGGAGGAGCCAATTGTCCAAGGTTGTTACAGAATTTTGATGAGGAAAAAGCCCATTTAAATATTAAAGATATTTAAATTCATGTGACACTTGATGAGGTGGAAAGAAGAAAGTTGTAGACATGTGATCAAATTCAAATTGGAAATTTAAATTTAGTGAGAAGATATACTAATTAAATAAAAAAAACCATTGGAACTTGTTTATTTAATTAAAATTGGAGGAATATGAATTAAGATGGAAAAATTAGAAAAGTGTGAACTATATAAATTAATTTGGAATTTGGTTATAAGTAGACAGATAAAAGGGGTTATTAATTAAATAACTTGTATTTAATTAATTAATTATCTTGACTAAATTTAGGTGTATACATTTTTCCCCTCTTTGAAGTAATGTGCTTACACTTTGCTTGAAAGAAAAATCTGTTAGTGATGCTGACAAATTTTTTTGATGTGCCCCAGACATTGATTTTCAAGTGATGATGGATATATGCCCCCTCGAGACATAAATTGATGAATTTTTTTTATTTTTTATTTTTTGATGATTCTCTAATGATATGATGATGATTTCAGAATTTTATGTTGTTGTGTTGATTTATCTCCTGAAAAAATGATGTAGAACCTACCAAGTGATGAAATGATTAATTAAAGCCCCTTTAAAAAATAAAATAAATCAATCCCACAAAATTCCCACTTAATTAACCTTTAAAAGATAAAAAAGGTGATTTTCAATTTCATTTGTGCATTTATAAATTTGACAATTTTAGAGTGAGTGAGCAGTTTGAGCAAGATGGTGATTCCCTATCACACCCACTGATGCGAGTGTGTGTGATGTCACAACCACTTGTTTGTGTATGGACCTCTAGTGTGTACCCCAAAAAACCTCCTCATGACTTTAGAAATTAATTTTTCCCACTTTTTTTTATGTTTAATTTTTTCTTTTTACGTTTTAGTGCATAGAAACACTGATGTAGTGCATTGAATGACTGTTCTAGCACATCTGGTAGATTAGTGTTGTTGGAATTGTAAAATTCTGAATAATTTCACAAGTTTTTCATACCCCTAAGTTTCCAAATGAGTCCACATCATAAGCACAAGGGTTTTTCTTCATAACATTCTACTCATATCTGGCCATATAGTCCCATAAAATCCATCTATGTCTGAGTATTTCACATAATAGTCCATATTGGTATGAGATTATCAAGGTCTTCTCGACCTATAGTATATTCTTGTTAATATGCATCTGTCGTTGCAAATAGAAAAGACCTCAGGGATGTCACATCGATCAAAATTTACTTATAGGCACCTATCGGCAGGACATTTTCATTATTTTGGTAAGAGAGGGATTCACATTGGCATGAAAGCCACCGTCGGAATGAGGTCTTGGTGAACTCTTTATGTGTCAGTGATTAGCACATAGAATGATGTATCGGCAAGAGTTATGTCTCCGGTATGTGGTTTCATCGAATGAGTCATGTCTCACCAACCAATGCACAAGGAGGCTTATCGGCCAAACTAAGGGGTCTCTGGGTATGTCTTACTGATCGTTTTGTGTCTTGCCGATTGGTGAGAAGGGAAAACACTTCATCCAAACAAAAGGTATTCAGGATGAGGTCTTAGCGAATTTGTAGTGTCTTGCTAACTAACAATAAAGATATACATCTTGGTAAGACTCATGTGCATCAGAGTAAAGTCTTGGCAAGTGGCTCTTGTCTTGCTGACAAAAGGGTTCTATTAAAGGGTTATCGGCAGAAGGTCTTGCAGTCTTGCTCAGTTGAATGTCACATCGACATATTGTTGTCTCGGTGAGAAAATGATTATGTCTCGGTGATCAAAAGTGAACTTAAGGTGAATTTCAATAAGACAAGGTGTTCTATGAAATGTCTTCCCGATATCATAAGGTCACAACGAAGTGAATGAGACAAAAGGACACATCTCGGTGAGAAAATTCTTGTGTCTTAGCGATTGGAAAAAACATTGAAGAACACCTCTTGGTAAGACAAAGATTTGCCTACGGGACATCTCCCCGACTCTAAAGGGTCACAATGAAACACAAAGATCAAAGGATATCCGTCGATATGACTTTGGGCTTCGGTATGACTGTAGAATTTCTTGATGAATATTTGGAAAAATTAACAAAATCCTAAATGCAGCTAATTGCCAACATGTAAATTCAAAGCGATGTGTCCTTTCAAATGCTAGTGATAAATATTCATTTTTGAAACAAAGAGATTATCAGATTTTAGATAGGAGATACAATAGGTAGATTAGACATGGATACAATAGAATAAAATTATCAAACTAGAGACTATGATACATGATTTCAAATGGAGATATCAATCAAAATTAGTTGATGTGGCGGTTTATTTCTAGTGTCAATTTCCTGTTGTGCTTATTAAAAGTATTACTAAGTTGTCTCCAAGATTGATGCTTTCTGGTTGATTAAATTGATGTAACAAGTTTATATTTAGTTTATTAGTGCACATTTGTTGTATCTGTGTGGTTAACTGATTGGTTCTTTCAAGAAAATATTAAATCCTTTTGGTTGATCACAATAATCAGGAAAATTCATCTGGATTATTAAAGAAGAGATTTGTAGTCACAATCTTGCATGTTTATACAAGTTATAAACAAAACATATGCCAAACAATTTGAGTGTTTTCTAGAAATAATTTTCCCATTTCTATTTCATTTGACTCCGCATACGCAATAAGGTACTAGTCTCTACATTTTTCACCATTTAGATTCATTAATTTTCATTACATCAATTAACTGAACATATTAGGATTTAGTTTTGAATATTACTGTACAATTTATACCAAATTTGATTTCATTTTTCCACTTCCACTTGCCATTGTGGGAAAAATATTTCAAGGGGAATAAGCATATTAAGTCTGCTTCATTCATATAGGTACACCCGCCAAGGTCTAACAACACCTAAAGAGTACAAGGTCTAAAGCATCTAACCTTGTTTGTTACCCTAAAATGTATCAAGAGTTTGGTAGCCTCTTAAGGCATTCCGCCTACATTTTTGAGAGCTAAACAATTGGCGACTCTACTAGGGACTAACTTCATAATCAAGGCCTTAATCATAGAGGGAGAAACCTTATACAAACTCCACTGGGAATTAGAAATATCAAACATTTTCTCACTTTTAAGAAAGTGAGTGACGACTTTGATAAAATTGTTTCATCATGAATGGAAGAAGATCTCAATATAGGGGAGGTCATACTGGAGATCCTACTAGTGGCAGTAAGTGGACACACAAAGATGACAAGGTTGATAAGGGAAAAAGGATAAGTGAGGACATGTGCATAATAGAAAAAGATAAAGAATCAAGAGCACATTTTGAAACATATGACCACTATGATACATGGAGAGGAAATTCGAGTGCAGAGCCTTGTACCCTAGAAGATCAAAGAAATCATTTCCCTTTTCTTGATCCTAAAAAAAAGCTGATTTTAGAGCCGAACTCAAGGTTGAATGAATCATAAATCAACATGAATATGATCTGAAAATGGAAGGTAATCAAAATGGACCTCCTAATCATGAAACTCCTCAAGATGATTATGAATCTTTAACTTATGAGGAATTCAAAGCATGGTTTGAATCTCAGAGAAAGGAGAGAGAAGAACAAGAGAAAGTCCATATGATACAAGAAATGAGAGATTTCAACTTGCAAAAAGCTCAAAATACTATTCAGACATCTGGTTTCCCAAAGTATGTACCACCTCATGTAAGTAGGGTAATCATGGTGCAGGGACTTCTGATCTACCAAAGGCTCCTCACAATCAAACAGGGAATCAATATAGATAGCCAAATCATCCTCCTCATATTCCCACACAACATACAAATATGTAGCCACCTCATGGTCAACATTATGTGCCACATCATCATACACAACATAATAATCTGATGTATCAGTGTCAGTACCCACTAACCCTCCCCCTCACCAGTACACAACAATGATCATAAAATTTGACTTGGCAGGTTTTCGATTATATCCTTACCCAATGGATGGCAATTGGAGAGGTCTGGTGCCTAATTTTATAGGGAGTAGTGAAATTTCTACTAAAGACCATTTAAGAAGTTTCAATTCCTTCATTCAAAATTTGGATGTACCTTATGAAGATTTACATATGAGGTTATTAATGATGTCGTTTACTGAAGAAGCTAGAGATTGGTTCAACAGCTGACAACAGGCTCTATTGATTCTCTCCAAATATTTTAGGATCAATTCCTTGAGCAATATGAGAATCTAACTGCACCAGATGCTGCTCTTCATGAATTGATGCGAATTCAAAAAAATCATAATGACTCGATTTATGATTTCAATCGGAGATTCAATAAATTGTAGAATAAAATACCTCCTAGATCAAAGTTGCTAGATTCTGTAACACTGATTGTTTATTTGAATCCATTTGATCCTAAAATAGGGTATGAACTGAGAAATAGGTTCCCAAAAGATTTAGTTGAAGCCCAGAAGATAGCACTAACAATTGAAAACAATAGGAAGGCTACCCAGATAATTGATAAAAGAGACAATCATAGGCCTCCTCAACAATTCAATAATTATCAATACAAACAGGAGAATACATACAGGACTGAAAGGCTGAGGTTGCATGATATTCCTTATAATACAAATTGGAAGGATGGAAAACCTATAACAGATAGGCCTAGAAACAAAGAAACTCCTGATCCATTGAGGAAGAAGGGAACCTATATGGTGAATAACAATTATTTCTATGAAGTTTGTGATAAGCCACATTCCCTAGATTATTGTGTTGTAGCCAAAAGAATGCAAGAAGAAGGAATGTTGATGGGAAACAATGGAGATCACATGGTCTATTTAACTTCAAATACCTTTCACCATGTTGAGAAGAAGTATTCATCTTCAGAGGATGAAGGTTATGAGTATGATGTTTCAAATTGGAGATATAATGTCCATATGGCTGAACAATAGGTCCTTTCTAACTCTGAAGAGGATTATGTAGAACCGCAACCTGTTGAAATGCTTGCTTAATACAGTATGAGAAAACTTACCAAAGAAGACATAGAAAGATTAACTATTGCTGCAGTTGAAGAAGCAAAGAGTAAATATTGGTTGAGAAATAGGACAGTAAATGAGAAGGATGGTGTCCCTAGGGGAATCTTTATGAAGGACTAAAAGGTGACACAAGGAACTGTGAAGAAGGAAGAAAGTAGACAACATGATAAAAGTGAACAGAAGCCTGTCCAAAAGGAGGAAGTGAAGGAATTACACAAAGAAATGCAAAAGTCTGACCAACCTAGTAAAAGAGAGAAGGAAGAAAACAAAGGAGAAATGTTAGAACATAAGAAAATATTTAAAGTGGAGGGTTCTTCTTTTGACCTCATTCAGGCTCTATCTCAGGTAAAGATGTGTGTTCCACTACTTGAGATGATGAAAATTAAGGAATACAAAGATAGTGTTGTTCAATTGATAACAAGTGGAAATGAAAAACATATGAATTCTGAAAATAAAATAGCTATTAAAGCAGTCAATAGGCAGGAGAAAGTAAATATCCCAGAAGTCTGCTTGAGTGATGTATTAACAACTCCCCCACAATTTGATCCTTTTTTCACTACATTGCTCATAAATAACAAACTGTTGAGGAATTGCATGATAGACTTTGGTGCTGCTATAAATATTATGCCAGTAGGAGTGATGAAACAACTAGGCATGTGGGTGGATACATATGAAGGGAAATGCTATGCAATAGATAACCGACTTGTTCCTGTGGTAGGTATAATGAAAGATATTGAAGTCAAGTTAGCTATTCATATCCTCAGGTGGCTTATAATATTGATATAATAGTAATAGACACCCATCCTCAGTTTGGGATGCTTTTATCAAGACAATGGATGATAGCTGTTGGTGGAAATGTCCAGCTTGATCTATCTTATGCAACAATTCTGGTAAATGGCTAGGAGGTGAATTTGTACAGGGAGCCAAGGATGAACCAGCTTGTTGACTGTGTACCACAAAATCAAATCAATTATTTTTGTGATGTTGATCTTGAGAGTTTTAATATAGAACCAACCTAGCCAGAGTTGGTCAATACTGACCCAATTGAAAAACATGCTTCACAAAATTGTAAAGGATTATGGAAGATGTACTTTGACAGAGCATGCAACCAAGAAGGTAATGGGGCAGGGATAGTATTTTTTTCACCTGAGGGTGTTACATTTAAGTATTCATTTCTATTAGCATTTGAATGTACAAACAATGTGGCGAAGTACGAAGCTTTGTTAATAGGTTTGAATATAGCTATGAAACACAAAATCAAGTTGTTGGTTGTTCTAGGGGATTCTGAGATGGTTGTTTCACAAATTAAGTCAAAGTATGCAGAAAAACACAAGACTAAAACAATACAGGAATGTTGTATGGGACACAATTGAGTTGTTTGATGCCTTCTCAATTGAGTGGATTGATAGGTCAAAGAACATAATGGCATATTTTTTAGCAAATGTGGCACTGAAAAAAGATGACATGACATTGACTGGAGTATCACAAATTGAGTTCAAGAAAAGGCTTGTTGTGCTTGATAACATTTATAGTTGGCAGGTCTTTATTGATGATACTGACCTTTTGAAATTCTTCCATTGTATAGATCAATATGAATCCCAAGAAATTGACTTCAATGCCTTTGTTGAGGAGGTGGATGGGAAGCAAATAGTATTTTGGAAGGAGATCTTATAGCTTAAAACAAATAAGCTTCCTAAAGGGTTGGTGGCACTAGAGAGGGTTTATGATGGAAATGATCGGTCCCTCATGAAGCAAGCACCAGTCAAGAGGGAAGATATTGAAGAGATTAACTTGGGAAATGAGATGGCACCAAGAAAAGTGTACATAGGGAGAAGGATAAGCCCTACAATTAGAAAAATGTTGATAGATTTGCTAAGAAAATATAAACATGTGTTTGCTTGGTCTTATGAAGATCTAAAAGCATATAGGGAAGATTTGT
Organism: Sequoia sempervirens; assembly: GCA_007258455.2. Lineage (NCBI taxonomy): Eukaryota > Viridiplantae > Streptophyta > Pinopsida > Cupressales > Cupressaceae > Sequoia > Sequoia sempervirens. The sequence goes on along the minus strand of VDFB02058242.1, from coordinate 361,375,816 downwards.
TTCAGCATGAAATACCATTGAAGCCAGATGTTAAGCCATTCAGACAAAAGCAAAGACCCATAAATCCAACATTGGAGCCTAAGATGCAGGAGGAATTGGCAAGGCTTAGAGATGGGGGAATAATCAAACCAATCAGGAATTCAACGTGGGTCTCAAACTTGGTCTGTGTGAGGAAGAAAAATGGAGATATCAGGCTATGTGTAGACTTCAAAAATATAAACATGGCATCCCTCAAAGATAATTATCCTCTACCCAATATGGAGGCTATATTGCATAAGGTAACATGGTGTGAATTTTTGTCTATGATGGATAGATTTTCAAGATATAACCAGGTTAAGGTCAAAGAATCTGAGCAATATAAGACAACATTTACAACTCCTTGGGGGACATATGTTTATCTGAGAATGCCATTTTGTCTCACTAATGCAGGAGAAACCTTTCAAAGAGCTATGAATGTGGCATTTGCAGATTTGATCAATGCTATCATGGTGGTGTATCAGGATGACCTGACTGCTTATTTGAAGGCTGAAGATCATGTACAACATTTGGAGAAGGTATTTATTAAAGCCCTAGAATATGGTATTAGCTTAAACCCTAAGAAATGTCATTTTTCAGTCACAGTGGCTAAGATCTTGGGACATATTGTTTCAAAAGAGGGTATTAGGATAGATCCTGAAAGGGTTGAGGCCATTGATAAAATTCTTGTCCCTAAAACTGTTAAGGCTATATAGTCATTCTTTGGGAATATCAACTTTGTGAGGAGATTTTTTTCTAATTTTGTTGAGATCATTAAGCCCATATCAAAAATGTTGAGGAAAGGAAAAAGAATAGAATGGAATGTAGAAGCCGTGGAAGCTTTCATATCCATCAAAAGGGCTATCAAGGAAGCTCTTGTCCTTAAATCTCTAGATTTTGCAAAGCCCTTTCAAATATTTTCATTCACTTCAATGCACACTATTGTTGTTGTTATGTTATAGAAGAATGAGGAAGATCATGAACAACTTTTGTCTTTCTTCAACAAGTCACTACAGGGGTTAGAATTAAAATATGATATAATCGAAAAACAAGAATTTGCATTAGTGAAAGCTACAGAACTTTTAGGCCATATCTTGTTGGAGCAAAGGTTATTGCTTATTTACTTCATGTAGCTGTCAAGGATATTCTGGCATAGTTTGAAGTAACAGGAAAAAGATGCAGATAGATTAACAAAATTCAAGAGTTTGACATGGAGATACTAATTACTAAACTAGTAAGGGGTCAAGGCTTGGCTAAGTTAATGGAAAAAGTGAATATTGAGGCAAATCAAATTTTCAATGTGGAAGAAGAGACTGTAGTTGTGAGCATTGAGCATATTTCTTGGTATGCAGATATCATGCATTACCTTAAATAAATGAGGTGTCTAGAGGGATTGAAAATGACAACCAGAAAATAACTTTGAAGTTACAAGCATCTAATTATGTTTTCATGGATGGAGATCTATTTTGGAAGAATAGGGATGGTATACTATTGCTATGCCTGGATGAGTCTCAAGCTAGGCATGTCTTAAGTGAAATGTATGAAGGAGTTTGTGGAGGACAATACTCTGCAAAGACAACAACACACAAGATTCTTAGGGCAGGTTATTATTGGCCTAGGGTTTTTAATGATTTTTTTACACATGTAAGAAAATGTGAAGCCTGCCAGAAGTTCTTTGGAAAACTGAAGTATTAGGGAGATTTTCCACTTTGACCCTTGTAGGTTGATGCCCCTTTTCATCAACAGGGAATTGATTTCATTGGAGAAATACAAGAAAAATCAAGTGGGGGACAAAAGTGGATACTGATGGCCACTGATTATTTTACCAAATGGGTAGAGGCAATCCCATCTAAACAAGCTACAAGTAAGGTGGTGACATAGTTCCTAATGGATAACATCATTACCAGATTTGGTACACCACTAAGATTGATTACTGAAAATGGGATGTGTTTCATATTAGATGAATTCAGAAGTTTCTGTGACACATATGGAATTACCATTTCTTATGCAACTCCTTATCATCCACAAGCCAATGGTCAAGTAGAATCTAGTAATAAGAGTTTTCTAAAGATTATAAGGAGGATGCTAGGTCAGAACAAGAGAGCTTGGGATTCAAAATTAAAACTAGCTATGTGGGATGATAAGATTATTGTAAAAAATGAAATTAGAAAATATCAATTTGAATTGGTGTATGGAGCACAAGCCATGATGCCTTTGCAAAATTTGTTACCAATCTACAATTTTGTCCTTCAGGAAGATTTGGATATTCCTGAACCTATGGAGGAAAGAATGGAGCAACTAGTTGAACTTGATGAAATAAGGAGAGTTGCCCAAAACCAAAACATGAAGTTACAGACACAAATAAAGTATCTATTTGATAAAAGTGCAAGAGATAGGAAATTTGAAGAAAATGACTTGGTATTGATGTGGAATGCAAGGTCTCAAGAGAAGGGAAAGCATGGAAAGTTTGAATCTTTATGGTTGGGACCTTTTTTGGTTGTTGGAAAGAAAGGTGAAGATTCATATTACCTGTAAAACATGACTAGTGAAGGTAAGGATTTTCCTATTCATGTGAAATTCTTAAAGCATTTTTTCTCTTGAGCAACACAGAGGATTAAGGGTTTCCAGTGCATGGACAAATCTTGATAATCCTCTTCAAAAAAATTTCCATGCACAACAGTTTAAGGTTTTTTTCATCTCCATTTCCATGTCCATTTCCATTTTTCTCACTGATCCATCACATTGAGTCTGGTCTGCTCACACAAAGATTTGGATCCTTGCAACAATCTCACAATCATTCATCCCCAGATAGAGCCACTATTGGAACTATAAAATTATGAATAATTTCACAAGTTTTTCATACCCCTAAGTTTCCAAATGAGTCCTCATCATAAGTACAATATTTTTTCTTCATAACATTCTGCTCATATTTGGCCATATAGTTCCATAAAATCTATCTAGGTTTGAGTATTTCACATAATAGTCCATATCAGCATGAGATTATCAAGGTCTCCTTGACCTATAGTGCATTCTTGTTAATATGCATCTATCATTGCCTATCAGCAAGACCTCAGGGATGTCACAATGATTGAAATTTACTTATAGGAACCTATCGGCAAGACATTTTCATTGTTATGGTGACAGAGGGATTCCCATTGGCGTGAAAGCCACCATCGGAATGAGGTCTTGGCGAACTCTTTATGTCTCAACAATTAGCACATAGAACGATGTATTGGAAATAGTTATGTATTTGGTATGTGGTCTCACCAAATGAGTCATGTCTTACCAACCAATGCACGAGGAGGCTTATCGACCAAACTAAGAGGTCTCTAGGTGATGTCTTACCGATTGTTTCATGTCTTGCCAACTGACGATAAGGGAAAACACTTTTTCCAAACAAAAGGTATTTGAGATGAGGTCTTAGTGAATATGTAGTGTCTTGTCGACTGACAATAAAGATATACATCTCGGTAAGACTCATGTGCATCAGAGTAAATTCTTGGTGAGTGGCTCCTGTCTTTCCAACAAAAGGGTTCTATTAAAGGGTTATTGGCATAAGGTATTGCAGTCTTGCCGAGTTGAATGTCACACCAACATATTGTTGTCTTGGTGATAAAATGATTATGTCTTGGCAATCAAAAGTGAACTTAAGGTGACTTTTGGTAAGACAAGGTGTTCTATGAAACGTTCCCCTGATATCATAAGGTCACAACAAAGAGAATGAGACAAAAGGACACATCTCAGTGAGAAAATGCTTGTGTCTTAGCAACTAGAAAAAACATTGAAGAACACCTCTCGGTAAGACAAAGATTTGTCTGTGGGACATCTCCCCGACTCTGAAGGGTCACAATGAAACACAAAGATCAAAGGATATCTGTCGATATGAATTTGGGCTTCGGTATGATTGTAGAATGTCTCGGCGAATATTTGGAAAAAAATAACAAAATCCTGAATGTAGCTAATTGCCAACATGTGAATATGAAGTGATGTGTCCTTTCAAATGTTGGTGTATAAATATTCATTTTCAAAACAAAGAGATTATTGGATTTTTGATAGGAGATACAGTAGGTAGATTAGATATGGATATAGTAGAAAAAAATTCTCAAAATAGAGACTATGATGCATGATTTCAAATGGAGATATCAATGAAAATCAGTTGATGTGGCGGTTCATTTTTGGTGTCAATTGCCTGTTGTGCTTATTGAAATTATTACTAAGTTGTCTCCAAGATTGATGTTTTCTAGTTGTTTAAATTGATGTAACAAGTTTATATTCAGTTTATCAGTGCATATTTGTTGTACCTATGTGGTTAATTGATTGGTTCTTTCAAGAAAAGATTAAATCCTTTTGGTTGATCACAATAATTAGGAAAATTCATTTGGATTATTAAAGAAGAGCTTAGTAGTCATAGTCTTGTATGTTTATACAAGTTATAAACAAAACATATGCCAAAAATTTTGAATGTTTTCCAGAAATAAGTTGCCCATTTCTATTTCATTTGACTCTACATACCCAATAAGGTACTAGTCTCTGCATTTTTCACCATTTAGATTCATTCATTTTCTTTACATCTATTAACTAAACATATTAGGATTTAGTTTTGAATATTACTATATGATTTATACCAAATTTTATTTTGTTTGTCCACTTCCACTTGCCATTGTGGGAAAAAAATTTCAAGGGTAATAAGCACATTAAGTCTGCTTCATTCATATAGCTACACCCGCCAAGGTCCAACAGCACCTAAAGAGTAGAAGGTCTAAAGCATCTAACCTTGTCTATTACCCTAAAATGTATCAAGAGTTTGGTAGCCTCTTGAGGCATTTTTCCTACATTTTTGAGAGCTAACAAGTGCATAGAGTTAGTTTTGTAGTGCATAGATGTTAGGTTTTAGTGCATATAGGGAATTAGTGCTTAGAGTTGGTTTTTAGCGCATGCAATGAATATTCTAGGGCATATGGTTTATTAGCACATAGGTGATGTGATTTAGCACGATAGGTCAATGTGGTAGAACATAGGATCATTTAGCACATTGATAGAGGGGTTTAGTGCATTGATGCAATTTGATTGCACATATGGTGATTTAGCATATAGAGACTTTGTTCCAGTTCATCCATGAAATTTTCTAGTGCATCCATGCTTTTAGTACTTTGAGTCACTATTTTAGCACATGTAGGTCAGATTATTCAATTTTTAGATTAGACTCCTTGATTTTGATGATTTTCGATTGTGTCATCCTTTGATTTGATGATGATTGATCTCATTTTAGGTGAGATTCAATGATATGATGATGATTATTGACCTCATGATAGGTGAGGTTCCATGATAAATGCTCATGAGATTTGATCAAAGTATTATCAAAGTTGATTAGGTGAATAGGTTGATTGATGTTGATTGATTGATTTTCTGATTTGTGATATCTTATGATGATAGGATCCTTCAATAGTCGTACAGATTCGAGAGCACTTCTCAAGGATCTAGGATTTGATTCCACATTTAGATCATCCTGATCTAAATGTGATTAGTTGATGTGGATTGCATTCATTGATTGGAATGCCCTAGTATAGGATTAATAGGGGAATTTTGATGATTCCTATAGAGAGGTGGCACAATGAGCATAACCTCTTTCATTTTCTCACTAGTGAGTTGATAGTGACACTAAAGGAAATTAACCAGATTCTGAGGATACCTATTATTGGTGAACTAGTTGTGTATGATTTGATTGAGTAGGGAGGGACTGATGTGTTGAGGAGGGTTTTTGAGGATGACCAGATATGTGGTTATGAAATTCCCTAGAGAGAGATGGTTTATGCTTATGTTATATTGCCATGTGTGCTTGCTGGATTGATTGGAGGATTTCTATGTCCTGATCATAGGTCGAGGGGAATTTTAATTGGATGGGGTTAGCTACTCAAGAGTATGATCACCTAGGGTAGCAGTTATGGTTGGGGATGTTGCATGCTTTCTCATTTATACCATGATCTACATTAGGTTGTCTATCTGAGAGGGGCCAGTTTGTCAACTAGAGTTACATTGCTTTAGATATGGGTGTGGGAGCATATAGCTATCACATGTCTAGTGGCAGAGAGACAATGAATAGTGGGGAGGCCATATGTTCATGCATATATAGGTCCAATTGTCCATCCTAAGCTAGGAAAAATAAAGTATTGGAGGAGAGTTGTGCATGACCTAGAGATAGTTGTATGGTGGCCCTACTTAGACTACGAGTAGTGGCCATAGGATGATACTAAGATGTCGTATTTGTGCTCATCTATGTACCATATTAGGAGGACATAGTTTATTATTGAGAGATTTTTGTTGAGGAGGGTATTGCAACAATATGGTAGGGTACATGGCATGCCCTATGGAGTGGATCATTACACATGGTGATAGATTGATGTGCCCAAGTGGGGGTCATGTATATCATATGATGCAACACTAGAGTACCAAGGTCTACAAGCTATTATTTGGGATTATCATCTGGAGATTATAGAGGCTCCCATATTTGAGGTGTATGCACAATACTTCTTCTTACATCCATTCCTATAGCTATCTAGTCTTGATGAGCTAGTATTGTTATTAGATGAGGATGAGAGAGCACCATTACATGGATACAGGTAAAGGAGAGATAGAGGAGGTGAGGAGGATTCAAAGAGAAGTGATTATAGTGATGAGGATGAAGATGGAGGAGGTGAAGATGGTGATGGAGGTGGGGGAGATGAGGGTGGTTCAGGGCCTATGATAGATGTTTGAGACTTCAAAATGCCTCGAAAGAGGAAATCATTGGTAGATACAACACAACATGTATAGATTAGATTTCCCTCTCAGTAGTAGTAGGCACAAATAACTACCTTACATTCATAGGTTCAAACACTACAGGGACAGTTAGCATAGATACAGGGGTAGCTTTAGGTATAGGCCAAGGAACAAGTTGCCACTCTTATGGCCAAGAGGGATACCTTGACGCAATTGGTTGAGCAGGAAGAGGGCATAGTAGAGAGAATACAAAGGGTATCCAAGGGTACTGGTACAACTAATTAGTTTTGAGAGTTATAGTGCTTTTCCAAGGAGGTGGAGTTCTATAGGCTAAAGTATCATGAGGCCATTCCTCTAGAGCTTCGAGAGAGCTACACATAATCTACCACTCACACTAACTCCAAGACTACTAGTAGCGGTGTTACAAGACTTCCTCATAGGGATCCAGGAGTAGGGCCATTGCAATGATGATATGATGATGCATGATTTGTGTTCCTAAATGCTTTATGTATGATGTTTTTATTATATGAGATAGATGTAATCATGCAAATGATATGTGATGTTTATGTATTCTTATGTAGTGATGGTGTATGGATGATGATTTTATATGTTTGATGAATGATGTTTTATGATATATGATTGATGCAAATGAAATGTGATTCCCCTTATGTTTTTTTATTGTCTTGAAGTAAATATATGATGCTTCTATACTACATGGGTTGAATTTTGATTATGCAGATGTGATACCATGCACTTCTATTTTGTGTTTTCTAATCCACATAGTATGATGTAGTGCATGAATGAATGAATGATGTAATAATGTTTTCAAATTTATGTATATTATGCAACTACATGAGAATGATATGTTTTTTCTAATGTCAAGCATACTCAATCCATTAATGATAGAGATAACATCATTTTAAAATATTGTTACCCTTGGAAAATCCATAAACATAGATGCAAAAATAACATGGATGAAATCTAACTTAACCATGCAAATCTAAAGATGAAAAGTTTGTCATCATAACAACTAATTTTTTCATGCTTTTTATCATCATTGAGCCTTTAAAATGTTGAAAGTGAGTACAAACATTGATGGTATAATTAGACCATGATGACCTGAGTACTACTTCCATGATTTTTTATATTGCAAGTTAACACAATCATCTAGGTATAATTAAACTAAGATGACCTGAGCATTGCTTATGTAAATAGACAAGAGTTAATTTTTTTTCGTATGAAAAATTAGAATGTTATCATTGATACTTTGTACCGCATGTCTCATGTCAATTTTTATAGTAATAATGATCAAATCACATACAACAAATAAAGAAAATATAATAATCCTTCCTAGCTCCTCTAGTTCAAGACATCATCGAGGTGCTATAGAGATATGATAATGAAAATAAAAGTACAACAGTTGAACATTAATGCCAAAGTGATAAAGCCATGATTTAGGAGAATATCATCCATTTTAATTTTGTTTATTGTTTAATTTTGTTGTTTGATATTTGATATGGGTGTTTGATGTGTAAAGTTTGATGATTGATGTATGTTCAATGTTAAGTTGTACTATGATTGTTGTGTTTGGCATGTTTTCTGATTGTTGTTTATTTATTTATTTTAAGCTCAAAGTTTATTGCCCCCAGTGAGTTCAAGATTTTTCCCCAGTCTAGGGTGAGATACTACCACGATGCCAAGATATGTACATGAGGCTTTTCGATGATAGGAAAATTGATGGTGAAAGCGAATAGTGGAAGTGAATGGTAGACACATCAAAATAGATGGCAAAGCTAATCTATCACAAATAGCACCTATTGCCAAGTTTTCACTAGTTTTTATTGTATTTTTTTAGGTTTTTATGATTTTCTTTTGTTGTATTTTTCAAATTTTTATTTTTTTTGTATTTTTCTAGGACATTTTCCAATACATAGGGTGAATTAGGTATATAACTTCTTGAGATGCAGGCTATTGATGGTTTCTTCTAGCAATGCCCCTTCAGGTGTAGATAATTGATATGCTTTGGGTCCAAAGACTAATACAATAACAAAGGGACTTAGTCAATTTGGTTCAAATTTTCCTTTCTTTTTTTGATCCTGTTGATTACAGGGATTTTCTTTCAGAACCAAGTCACCAACCTAAAAATTTCTTGGTTTTACTTTGTGATTGTATCTTTTTGGATATCCTCTATTGATAGGCTTTCATGTGATCAACTGCATTCTAATGATGCTCATTAAACAATTCCAACTCTTGTAGCATAGACACTTGATAATCTTCATTTTAAATGTTCCCCTTTAATGACACTCAGAGTGATGGTAGCTAAAACTCAATGGGTAAAATGGCCTCTAATCCATAGAGTAAAGCATAGGACGTAGCTCCTATTGGGGTGTAGATACTAGTTCTATAAGCCCACAAAGCAAGGTTCAGTTTAATGTGTAAATCGCGTCCAACATCATTGATGATTTACTTTAGTATTTTCATAATGGTTTTGTTTGAGGTCTCTACCTGGCCATTTCCTTGATGGTATTATGGAGTAGAAAATTGATGTTGGATATGAAACCTCTTAAAAAGCTCTTGGACATCATGATTCTTGAAAGGTCTACCATTTTCAATGACCATAGACTAAGGAATACCATACCAACAGATGATGTAATTCAGGATGAAGGATGAAATTTGTTTTCCTGTGATTGTGGTTAGGGGAACACATTCAATCCATTTAGTAAAGTACTTTATGGCTGTGATGATGAACTTGTGCATTAGATGAAGGTCGATGAATTTTACCTATGAGGTCAAGTCTCCATTGGAAGAAAGGCCATATTGATGCAAAAGGTTATAGCTCTTGTGCTACTGCATGCATCAGGTTTCCATGGATTTGACATTTTTTTCATTTTTTGACAAAATGAAAAAACTCCTTTTCCATATTCAGCTAGTAATACCCAAAATGTAGGATTTTTTTAGTGAGAGTTAGACCACTTGAATGTGTGCCATAGATACCTTCATGAACCTTCCATAAATTAGTTTCAACTTTGTTACATTCAATACATCAAAAGAGATTACTTTCAAGACCTCATCGATAAAGTAAATCAACTCTCAAGGTATATCGAGTTGCTTCTTGGACAAAGTTCTAGTTTTGGTTTCGGGATAAATCTAGTGGTAGGGTGTTGTCTCTTAGGTAAGTGTAAACATTCCCATGGATAGAAGTATCAGCCTTGACTAGATGATATGACTTGGGATTTAGGGTTATCATAGGTAGGGTTAAATAGTTGTTCCGCTATGAATTCACAACAAGATTATATTTTAGGTATATGTAAGAGAGAAGCGATTGCAGCCATGACATCAACATCCTTGTTATCCCCTCGTGGAATCTGCTCAAATTTTATCTCCACAAATTACTTTTTAAAGTCATCAACCATTTTTTTATATGGCATCAATTTATCATCTTTTGTCTGGTAATCATCATTCACCTGGTTTATGACTAGTTGGGAATCACCATAGACTTGCAACTTCATGATTTTCCATTCTATAGCTACTTTGATTCCAATGGTCAATGCTTCATACTCAGTTGTGTTGTTAGTGCATGGAAACATGAGTCTTTATGATTTCAGGATAGTATGTCCTTGATGCATGATAAACAAAATTCATGTGCCTGATCCATGTTACGTGTAAGATCCATCAAAGTATAACACTCACTGTTGTGTTGAAATTTTTACATTAGGAAACTCAATGTTCATGGGATGATCATCTTGTGATGGTGATTTGCCTAGTTGATGTGCTATGGCTTGACCCTTTATTGCTTTCTTTTCCACATATTTGATATCAAACTCACTCAATATGATTACCCACTTAGCTAGTCTTCCTATCAGGGTATCTTTGCTGAGTACATACTTCAATGGATCAGTTTTAGTTATGAGTTTGATGGTGTGGGTTAACATGTAATGTCTTAGTTTTTGAGTAGAAAATACTACCACTAGATATGATTTTTCAATAAATGTGCAGTTGATCTCGTAGAAATTCAAGGTTTTGTTGATGTAATAAATAACCATTTCTTTTCCATTAGAATCTTCCTATGCCAGTAAAGCACCCAAATATATATCTGTTGTTGCTATGTAGAGTAATAATGGTTTTCCTTCAATTGGTGGTACTAGTATGGGTGGTGACATTAGATATTGTTTTAGTTGATTGAAAGTTGCTTCACATTTTTCATCCTATTTAAAAGGAAAATTCTTGTGCAGTAAGTGATTGAAAGGATGATTTTTATTTTCCAATTTTGCAATGAACCTCCTAATATATTAGAATCATCCTTGTAAAAATATGAGTTGGCTGATATTCTTGGGAGGAGGCATCTCCATGATGGATTTGAATTTTGTAGGATCCACTTTGATACCCTTAGCTGATACTATACATCCCAAGAGTTTAGCTGAAGTTATGCCAAATACACATTTCTTTAGGTTTAATCTTACATTGAATTTCTCCAACCTGGTGAAGATTTTGTCTAGGATTTCTAGATGTCCCTCTCTAGTGAATGATTTTACCAACAAGTCATCTACATAGTCATCCATGAATGTGTGCATCATGTCATGGAAGATAGTGGTCATCACATGTTGATATGTGGCTCCAACATTCTTCAATCCAAATGGCATGACATTCTATAAAAATGTGTCCTAATGACAGGTGAAGGTTGTCCTATCTTGATCTTTGGGTGCTACCTCAATTTGATTGTAGCCCAAAAAGCCATCCATAAGTGATAACATGACATGTCCTATTGTCAAGTCTACAATTATGTCAATGTTAGGTAAAGGAAAATTATCTTTTGGGCAAGCCTTATTGAGGTCTATGAAATCCATAGATATCCTGATGCTATGATTAGGTTTAGAAACTAGCACAATGTTTGATATTGATTCATCATAATCAATAGGTCTAATAAATCTTGCATTCAATAGTTTCTTCAATTCAACTTTCACCAGAAGGGAAATATGGGGATGTATTTTTCTCAACTTTTGTTTCACTGGATCTACTCCAAGTGGTATAGATAAATGATGGATGATAAGATTTGGATCTATGCCTAGCATGTTAGCATATGACTAAGCAAAGTTTATTTGTCTCTCCTCAAAGAGCTTACTGAAGATTGGATTTTTTTCCTTTGTCATGGATGCTGCTAAATGTAGAGTCTGATGACACTCTCAATTTTCCAAATTTGAGATGCCCATTTCAAAAAATTTCCTTTGCACTTTTAAAAGTAGACTTGAGAAATCTACTTTAATGACCTACTATGGAGGGTCATTTTTTGAAGCCTGTTGATTTTTGTGCAAAACCCATTTGCACTCACTCATGTGTCCTATGTGAGTAGAAATTTCAATTTTCAACTTCTGACGATAAGTTTTGTCATGGTTTTGAAAACCAAAGCTGGAGGGTTTTGTCACTTTTATGCTATTTGTAAATGTTTAGTTTTGCAAAGTAGCCTCCCATTTGAGCTTGCATTTTAAAACCAGATGACTTTCAAGTCAAAGTGAATGTTGTTTTACATTCTCCATGCCAAGATGAACTCACTTGTCAACTTTGAGAGCCTCACAAGTTGATTTTCTATTTTTAGCAAATCAAAACCGAATGCACTTTCTTCAATTTTGCATCTGCATTTCCAGAAACATTTCTAAGAGGTCAACTTTGACCATCAATATCTTTTGATGAGATATGTTTCAAGCCAAGCCCTCTTGAACACATGCTCACTATTCCAAAATGATCTATTGTGTCCAATGGCAACTCACTAGGAGTTATTTTGATATTTTTTCAATGAGGCAATTGGGTGAGTTTTAATTAGTTTTGAACAGGCTATTGTTGCAAAAAGTTCAATTGAGCAACATTGATGATTAATATCTTTCACCTTCTGACTCCTTTTTTCAATCCATTTATTACACTCAATTCTTTCATCGAATTTCTACATGCCTGCAAGTTTTTAGGGCTCCACAAGGTCATTTGATTAGTTTCCCAAGCCGATTTTGAAGCCAACTTGGCCAACTTTGCTCATTTATCAAAATGTCTAAAAGCAAATTTTAAGGAGAACCTAGTTCATCTTTTCAGTTTTGATGCATTCAAAATCTGCCCTAGATCAATTCAAAGGTGAAATTTGTTTGAAAACAATTATTTTTTAGTTAGACCCACTTGGGGCCCGACAGTGCTTTACACTATAAACTTTGCATTGGGGGAATCACTTCAAGTAATTGGATTTTAGTATATCAACATGTAAAGGAGTGAATGATCAAAATTACCTTCAAAGGTTTGAAGGTAAAGCCAGATCAAGTTTTCAAATATTGAGTTTGAAATTTATATCATTAATTGGATGGTAATCATGGATTTTGAGACATCTCTAGAGTTTTGGTGATGGGGCACAATGATCTTATTCAATCAATAAGGCTGGTCATTTCAATATAACAAGTGTTCCAAGGATTTCTAAAATTAGTGAAACACTTCAATGCTTTGGGAGAAGGTAGTCAAGATGAGTGATAAAAGATAGAAAATGATGGAATACAACATCAAAAGACTTAGGACAAAGCCAAGAGCAAAAGAAAATGGGTTAGTGTAGGTGAGATAAAAATAAGAGAAGACATCCCATAGTTTACTATGCCTTATTTATGGTAAAATGAGGAGTGTAGCCATCTACAAGGTAGATAATGTGAATGAGGTTGTATGTACCCTTTTGACTACATTTTGATATTGCTCAACTAACAAAATCAGTTACATTATACATAATAGCCAAACAATGAATGTACAAACCGATCCATAAATTGTAATCTAGTTAAAGGTGAAAAGCTCAAATGACCCAATTGCTGCCAACACACAGAGTGAAAAAGTTGAAATAACTTTAGAAAAATTAAATTAAATGCAATCTGCAAATGTCAATGGTAGCTACAGGGGAAAGAGTGCTTGATAGGACATCTAGAGAAATCTACATCAACTATTGTTGCAAGTCTTTAGAGACTTTCTGGAAAATGAAGGAGAAAACACATCAATGAATTCAACACCATTGCTGCATCATAATGCACCACTAAATGGTTCCTTGAAAAGGATTTAATAACAAATGCAGAGGCATAAATGGAATGCCTTTATTTTTGTACGCCCTCGATAGATTTGTTGAAATTCCAAGAAAATACAATAAGAATTCTATCAGTGCATGGTGGAAAAAGGCACTTGCATACTCAAAATGGAGTTGTTTAAAAAGTCTTCCACACTTGCAAGCAATTCCAATTAGTGGTGGATTAGGGTATGGGTGCCACCAAGATGAGATGAAAGCAATGCATTTCAAATGGATAGGGTGCGACCTGATAAAGGAGTATGGAGATATATCAAAGCTTGAAGACTATAGGATAACTATTAGAATAGTGAGAAAATATCTTTTGAATGTAAAAATCCACCAAAGGCATCACGTAGGTTATGGATACCCATCAAAGCCCACAAGATAGAGATTTTATGCTGTGAAGGAAGGTTGAGGTGCATGGTATTGACAACACATATGAACTATTTGAATTTTGAGAATGCCTCTACTAAGTGTAGTAACATGGAACAACATATTATTCATTTCCCTCTCCATAAATGAATTGTGGAAAATGCTTCGAAAATGTTCAAGTGAATGCTCATACATAGAAAACAAAGGGTAAGACATTGTTGCCATAGTTTAAGTTTTGAGTTGGAGAAAAAATACTAAAGCAAGAGATTAGGGGAACATGAAGGAGAAAAATAAAATCAATGAAGGAGAACAAAGGTGAAAATATAGGCAAATCCCAATCATTCCCCACCATTTCAAGAGATAAAGGTGCAAGATGTTTAATTCCCATGAATTGGTGAAATCTTGCCATGTGGCATAGGTGGGCCATGTTGAAAGGAATTCTTAAGGCTAAGTTTGGCAGTGGGTATGGTGTCACTAATAAATAAAAAGGAAAAGAACTTAGAATTAAAATGTTCTCAAGAAAGTCCATAGGGGGTGGGGCCCATGTAGAGTGAAAAATCATGGAATTATTAATTACCTGATGAAATGCTCTAATTTTTCATTTTAAATAGTAAAGGCATATATAGCAGGTTGAGTTGGGATTATTGTCAAAATGAAAGAAAAAGTGGTGGGCCTGTAGCATTTCAAATAGCAAAGCATTTAAAAATTGAAATATTGTGTGATGAAAAGTGAGGTAAAGTAAAATTTCGAATAGGCCTAGTGGAATTTTTTTTTAAATGATGGGTAAAGTTTATTTTTTCCTTGGTATAATTTTTTTCTTAAATTGAAGCGTCTACATTTTTAAAAGAGGTGAAGGGTGTAAAATGTAAGGTGAAAGATAAATGGCCATGGGAATTTTTTGTTTTGCAGGTAAAATGTAACCAACATAAAATAATTTTTATATGTGACTTTGGTTGTAACATGTGAAAAAATGAAAGTAAAATGGCATGCATTAGTGAAGTAAATAAAATGGCATGAGGAAAATAATTTGAGAAAGTGAATAAATATTAACTTAAGTTTTATTTGCTTGAAAAACACCATTTCTCAAGACACATTTTCTACAGTTGTAAAGAAGATTGGACAATGATAAAAGGAAAAGGGATATCCTTTTATTAAGGGTGAATGTAAATTGCATGTGATATTCTCTATTGGAGAATAAAATATAAAAGTTAGACATTCTCTTTCTTGGGCATTAAAATAAAAAGTGAAATCATGGGGATATGTTGTAAAGTGAATTTAATATTCACTTTATAAACAAAGATTATTTGGTGTAGTCCCAATTTATAAAAGAGATAAAATGAAGAGCTTTCATGGGCAGGATATTTTTCAACTATTTTTTACACCTAGATAACATTGAGAAATTTTCTATTGCTGGGAAACTTGGTGCAAAGGAAAATTGGAGGCAATATTTCTTGTTGAAAAGGGAAGAGAGAGGAGAGTTTCTTTTCACTTGTTGTTGATTGAATGGTGGATGGAGCTTCCATGTGTCTTCAACAGATCAATTTTAGGGCTGCTTCCATTTTCTTTTATTCTCATTCTCTTCTCATTTGTAAGGGGTTACAAAATTTTGAAAGCTCTACAAGTCAGGCAGAAGCTCTAGGTAGACTATAAAGCTAGGGAGAATTGTAATTGAGTCCTTAAATTTGAAGTGTGTGTTCTGAATTATGCTTTTATGTTTATATTTTAGCTGTTAATTGTCTCCATTTCTGAAATATAGTGCTCTTTTGAAAATAGTGCTCTTTTGGATTCAATAATAAAGATTATCTGAGTATTTTCATGCACAATTGTTGTATTTGAGTTGCAATAGTTGTTTCCTTCTATTTTTGAGTGATAATTTCTTTAATGAGTGCCAGTTGAACTTGTTATTGCCTATTATTCAGGGAATAGTGTAATTGCTTTAACAAATGTGACAGGAGTGTTTTGTTTTAGGTGGATTTGTGAAGAATGATTACCAGATAAAGCTTCAGTGGTCTTGTTGTCAAAATTTGATAATATTTGCAAAGATCTTCAAAACATGTTTGACATGGTAAGATGAAATGCTGATTATTTGACTTCATAGCCCATTCCTTGGCATTGGTCAAGTTTTAATGCTTCAATTATTTTCAGCTTGGTCCCAATTTTTAAAATCATAAACCATTTCAATTTTGCTTTGTGAGTATTTGCATCTTCCATGTTCTCCATGCTAGTTTCTAAAATTCACTCAATATCTTGCCAATGTTGAGTGATATTTTATGTTTCTCAACATAATTCTATGAGAGCATCATTTGTGAAGAAATATCTTGTTGGTTGTGTGTTTGAATCCTTAGATGCTACTAAAGGGTCACCCCCGTTTGTCCTACAGAGCCTGAAGTGCAAGGGAAATGTGTGTTAATTCTATTTCTTGTCAGTTGGCCAAATCAACCATTGAGTCTGAGCATAAGACATTGGCTAAGTCTTTAGGATTCAATTGATTTTTTTGATATTTGGAGAACCAATAGAGTGTTGACTATTTCAATTGTACCAATATTAGTGGATTGTGTGGGCTCAATCAGCACAAAAAATCTCTCATGATAATGTTCATGAATAGTGTCAAATATCCCATATTCTGATGCCTCTGAGAGGTTTTCACCATTAGATGTGCTCTTTATTTTTAATTTTTATTGATCTAATACTGCCATTAAATGGTTTTCACCATTAGATCAATTTTTGATATTCATTATTTTGTACCTGAGAGATTTGGCACTCACCTTATCTGTAACTTCATTATGAGATTCAATGATGGAACATTTTTTGGGATTATCAGAGCAAAGGAAATTCACAATGGTGTCATCATTCAGGAAGATATGTATGTCAAGAAACTCATTTTGGTTCCAATCAATTAGTTTGGGGTATACCAATGCTAAGGAATCATCAGGTTAGCTAAGGTAAAAAGGAGTAAGTTTCATGATGGAACAATTTTCAGGATTATCAGAGCAAAGGAAGTTCACAATGGTGTCATCATTTGGAAAGATAGGTATGTCAAGCAACTCATATTATCTGAAGCTTCATTATGAGATTCAATGATGGAACATGTTTCAGGATTATCATAGCAAAGGAAGTTCACAAAGGTGTCATCTTTTGGAAAGATAGGTATGTCAAGCAACTTGTTTTGGTCCCAGTCAATTAGTTCAGGGTGTACCAATGGTAAGGAATTTTTCAGGTTGGCTAAGGTAAAAAGGTGTAAGTGTCATGATGGCAATGTCATCAAAATGTTCAATAGTAATGTCGAGTTTTATCATGTTATTCTCTTCCAAGTGATCTATTTCACTCAAAGTTTGATCATCTTCAAGTGAGTCATTGATATGTTGTGATCCAATTTCAAGTGGTCTAGAACTCAATATTTTTCCCTCCATATGCATTGGTGCATACCTTTGTATCACATCAATCTCTTTTTCATGACAAGATTCTTCAAAGAGTGAATCCCATTCATATTCATTGGAATCCATTTCAGAACTATCTCGCATTTGAAGCATTTGCTCAACAATCTACTATCTAGTTTTCTCTTTTAATTATTCTCTATATCCTAGTCTTGCTTTGTCCTTTGAATTGGTTACGATAGGTTGTATTGGTTCTATGATACTCTCTTTTATTTTACCCATAGGACCCTTTCCATCATATCCCATCATCTCTAGGATTAAAAACCCTTTACCATATGGCTCTATTAAAACATTGGAAGTTGATTCTTGTGATGCTTCCTCATCTTTGAATAACCAATTTAGAACATACTTTCCTTTAGATTCATCCACTAGAGTGCCCGCTTTTACAAAATTTCCATCAAAGAGTGTGGTAGGGTGTGAATATTGTTGTCTTGATGTGGATGGCTATCTATAGGATCTTTCTGAAGGTAAGAGTTTTGATAAATACAAGGATTGCTCAAATGAATATTCCTCCATTCCTTTGGATTTTAACCATATCTTTTTCTCAATTTGTTTTAATAGGAAACTTAATTGATTTTCATGATTATATGGAGTGGAGTCATTGAAATCTTTTTCTTTCGACTGAACCTTTTCATCAAGTTGATTTGACAAAGTTTTTGATTGGCTTTTGTTACTTGATAGAGTAGAACCACTAATATCCTTATCTTTTGATTGATCTTTTTTCTCAACCCACTTTGACACAAAATTTAATTGTATTTCATTGTTGAATGAGCTAGGAGTTGGAGCTTCCTTGTTATGTGGCACAAAAGTATCTTGGGTTGTTTTGAGTTTTTTGCAATATTGAGGATTGTTGGAATCACCTGAAATGGTGATTTCTTGTCCATTGAAGGGGAATTTCGAATACTGATGATACATTGAAGGTATTTCCTACATTTTCTGGATCCAAGGATGTCCCAAGAGTATACTGTATGTCAATTCCTTGTCTAACACTTAGCAAATTACATCTTTTACAACCAGTCCCATTTGAATTGGTAACACTATCAATCCTTGGGAGGATGTCTCTTCATCATCATAGGATTTTATTGTGATTTTCCTTTTGGAATAAATTTAATTATCTTAATACCCAAGTGCATGGATAATTTTTAAAGTTAAAATATTTAGGCTAGCTCCACCATCTATTAGAACACATTTAACTTGGTTTTTATGAATGAAAACCTTGATGTGGAGAGTAGCATTATGTGGATGGGTAATTGATACATCATCGTGTTCAGAAAATGATAGGAAATGAGGTGTGGTCAAGTGTCCCACCATAGCTTGGAATTGAAAAACTTCTAGATTATTTCATACTGTGGTGGATACTATAGCTTGTTCTAAGATTTCTTTGTGAGCTGGTGAGATTTTTAGCAGTTCTAATATGCATATTTGAGTTGGTATTTTATGCAATTGGTAGACTACGTTGTATTGAGTTGAAGGGGAAACAATTGCTTTGGATGTGACTCCTTTCAATATTACTTTGGATTTCCCTCTGATGGTTGTGTTAACTAGTAAATTGTCTTGTTTCTTCTTTTATTTTAATGACATTGATCTGATTATCCTTTGCAGCCATGTTTGTGATCAGATTTAATGGTATGATATAATGATTTTGATGTAATTTGGTGTTGGTATCATGAAGATTATTTCCAGCTATAACCATGTTTTGTTCATGCTCCAATGCAACATGATTAATTGTATTGTTAGCTGCAATAATGTCAATTTGAACCTCAATTTTGATATCCTCAGTTTGTTCTTCTCTAATTGGTATGATGTCATTGGTTTGATGTGATTTCATGGTAATGTCATGGTGATGATTTTCACCTGTAACAATATTTCTTTGGCCCTTGATTTTGATATCCCTAGTTTGATCCTCAACTACCTCAATATGGAGAATGGTAGAATCATAAACATAGTTCACATCTTTCCCTTTGCTATTTGATGAAGATGAATCCCCTTTTTCATAGTTAGATAAAGGATTCTTGAACAATCCATGATCATAGTTCATATGGGGTCCTACAAATATCATTTTTTTATCAATCAAATCTTATATCAAATGTTTCAATTGTGTGCAATCATTTTTTTTGGACGTCTTTTTTTATGTGAAATTTACAATAATGTGCATCATTCAACCATGAAGGTTTAACTCTTGGTTCCAAATCTCTTTCCTCTGGTAATGTTATAACTTTGGTTGCAACAAGATCCTTCAATGTTGATTCAAGACTATCCCAAAGGTGTTAATCTTCTTTGATTTGAGGATGTTTGATAGGGTGGTGGTTTAGATTCATGATTGCTTGGATAGTTTTTTTGATTGGTATTTTGATTGTTGGTTGGATTTTTGTTTTGATTAGTTTTGGTTGTAGCTGCTCTCAAGTTAAATATTGGCTTTGAATTTTGTGTTCTATTTGAAGAATCTATTAGAAATATATGCCTAAATCATCACAGGTTGTAACCTCTATTGGAGCCAAGTTTGTGTGACATGCATTGGGTCTGGCCAACTAGCAGCTTTGGATCTTGTGGTTTGTACAGGTTGTTGAGATAATGTTTAAGTCATGCTGAAGAAGTGTATTGCTGTGACTTGTGACTATCATTGTAACCCTATGTCGAGTGGAGATCTCTAGAAAACAGGCTATTCATATCATATATCGGGAAGACCTTTGGCCAAAAGGCTTACTTCGGTGTGAGGTCCTAGTGATAGTTATTGTCTCACCGATAGTGTTTTCTATTGAAGTCTTTGGGGAGAGTCTTGGGTGTTCAGTAAGAAGTCTTACCGATAGGAATGTCTCGCCAATAGAATTTGCTTGGTGTCTTCGGGGTAATATGGAGGTTTCACTATGATCTCCTGGCAATAGTTGGTTTGTCTCACTGATAGTATATACTCAGAGTAACATGTGATGGCTCGATAAGAAGTCTTACCAATGTGTGATGTCTTGCCGAATGGTTTTGCATTGAATTCATCAGGATAACTAAAGGTTTCTTGATGTGAAGTCTTAGCGATGAACATTAGTCTTGCTAACTGTTGATCACTTCAAAGAAAGTCTTAGAGCTCGGTGTGATATCCTGGTGAAAGATATTTGTCTTGCTGATGTGAACACCCCTGTCTATGTGACTTCAAAGCTTCGGTATGATGTCTCACCAAAAGCGATAAGTATTGATGACTGTTGAATGTCTCGGTATAACATGAAGACTTGGTGGGAGGTCTTGGTGAGAGAATTTTTTTTTTTCAATAGTATGACTCTTTGGTGTGACTTAGGATATCGATATGTGGTCTCACCGAAGAGTGATAGTCTTGCCGAAAGGAAAACTGAAGTCGATACAACTTGTGAGCTTAGTAAAACTTCTTGGCGATAAGGATGACTCTTGGTGACATCAATGGTGAAGCCTTTGGGCATCGGGGAGACACTTCTTGTGTCTCACCAACATGCCAAAATAGGTTGATTGCTTTGACCGAGAGAAGACCATCCTATGTGGTGAATCAATGGCCAATTAGAGGAGCTAAATGGGAACCGTTGGGAGACAGTTCATTGTGGCAGTTTTGAGAGGAAGCTCGATAGATAGGAATGACACGAATATAGTTTGGAGTAGCAGATGATGTCTGGTTCAATGGATCGACATATTGTTGTGTGATTGTATGATTAGTGGATGAATTCTATTATGTGAAGACTGCAACGTGAATGTTTTGTAACAAGGTTGTTCATGGTGAATGTTGTTGTAAATTGACATCAGAAAGATAAGTCAGAATTCTGTATGTAATCTCTGTTACTGTAATACAAAGTGACTTCTCTTGGTGTGGTGGATTTATCTCCCGTAAGGGTTTTCCCACATAAATCTAGTGTTCATATGTGTTTGTCAAATACTCTGTTTCTGTGATTGCTTTCAAGTGCATCTTAATTGGATTGTAATTGTAAAATGTAAATGAGTCTATGCATTCTTCCTTGAGGTTTTGATGTTAGGAGAGTTGTTTCCACACCTTTACTTTCCGTACAAGTGGTATCAGAGCCTGGCCAGTTGTGTTATCCTTGTGGGTATGTTGGGTTTTTTGTGACAATTCTGTTTAGTGGGAGCCTTGTAGAAGTTTGTTAATTCTAATTACAAATTGAGATGGCTAGCATGTCAAGAAAGATTGAAATAGAGAAATTCAATGGAAGCAGTTTTGAGTTGTGGAAACTCAAAATGGAGGATCTTCTAGTTGATCGTGATTTATGGATTGTTGTGTCTGGAATGAAACCTATAGGCATAAAGCAAGAATATTGGGACCTTGCAGATAGAAAGTCTAAGGGGCTGATAAGGATCTGTTTGGAAGACTTCGTTCTTTTGAATGTGCATGAGGAGAAGACTACATCTTCCTTGTGGAAGAGACTGGCGTCTATTTATCAAGGGAAGTCCTTGGTGAATAAACTATTCCTGAAGAAGAAGCTATACTCTTTGAGAATGCAGGAAGGAGGGTCTGTAGCTGATCATTTGAACACATTTAATATGTTGATTGCTCAATTAACATCTGTTGGTGTAAAAATTGAAGAAGAGGATCGTTGTATGCTTATATTGTGTTCTTTTCCAGACTCTTGGGATCATCTAGTGATGGCTATTGGGAGTACAACATCCAGTTTCAAGATGGAAGATGTTGCTAGTTCTTTTCTATCAGAAGAGATGAGAAGGAAATCTTCTAAGATGGGAAGGAACCTCTTGCTGTCAGAGGAAGATCGAAAGAGAAAGGCAAGAAGAAGGACAAGAAATCAAAATCAAAATCAGAGGGGAGATCAAAGTATCTTGGAAAGAAGTCCAAGGTGAAATGTTGGAATTGTGGGCAACCTAGTCATGTCTGAAAGGATTGTAAAGAGGAGAAAAAGAAGAAGAAGAAGTGCTCTTCTGATAATGATTCTTCTTAGGGTGATTTAGATGCCTTCATTGTTGCCTTGGCTACACACGCATCAGATGATGTCTAGCTGATTGATTCTGGAGCATCTTTTCACATGATATCTCATAGAGATTGGTTTACAAATTATGAAGAATACGATGGTGGAAAGGTGTACTTGGAAAGTGATTCATCTTTGGAGATAGTTGGTCGTGGAAGAGTCAGAATCAAATTTCCTGATGGTAGAGTAAAGGGAATAAAGGATGTGATGCATATACCAATTCTGGATCAAAATTTTCTTTCTGTCAGTAAGCTAAATGATATTGGAGTGTAAGTAAGGTTCTCTGGAAATGGCTACAAGATGACTAGAGGCTCTATGGTGTTGGCTAGAGGTGATCGAATTGGTACCATGTACAACCTAGATGCATAGGCTGTTCAATGTAACATCATCTCTATAAGGTCACAAAAAGCTACTCATGGAGGTAAAGAGGGAAATATCCCTAATTGTGTAAACTCTATGGAAGTAAAACTTCTAGCAAAGAAGACTATGCTTTGGCATCATAGCCTAGGCCATGTAGGAGAAAAAGGTTTAAAAACCTTGAAGAATAAAAATCTGATTGAGGGGCTTGATGATTGTAATCTCAAATTTTAATTCTATGAGCATTGTATATATGGAAAACAACATTGTGTTTCTTTATATTCTAGTCCTCACAAATCTTCTAGTTTGCTAGATTATATTCATTTGGATGTGTTTGGTCCAGTGAATTTTCCTTCTTTGTCTAAATCAAGATACTATGTGTCGTTTATTGATGATTATTCAAGAAGAGCATTTGTATATTTTCTGAAAAGTAAATCAGAAGTGTTCAGTCGATTTAAGGAATTTAAGAGTGTTGTCGAAAGTCAGACTGGTAGAAAAATAAAATGCTTAAGGACTAATAATGGTGGTTAATTTTGTTCTGATGAATTTAAAAGATACTGTAAAGACGATGGGATTGAAAGACATAAGACTACACCTTATACTCCATAGCAGAATGGAGTTGCAGAAAGGTTCAATAGGACAGTGATGAAGAGAGCACAAGGTATGCTTAGTAGTGTTGGCTTGGAGGAGAAGTTTTGGGTTGAGGCTGTATCTACTGCATGTTACCTAATAAATTATTTTCCAAACTCTGCTCTTGTTGAGAAAACACCTTTGGAAGCGTGGTCTGGTAAGAAGCCCTCTCTTAGACATATTCGAGTCTTTGGCTGTGAAGCATATGCATATGTGTCGAATGAGAAAAGATCTAAGTTGGAGAACAAGTTTTTCAAATGTATTTTTATTGGCTATAGTGCTGGCATAAAAGGATACAAGCTTTGGAATCCTGATACAGAGAAGGTTATGTACAACAGAAGTGTAATCTTTTGTGAGCTAAAGCTT
The DNA here is from genome assembly GCA_007258455.2 of Sequoia sempervirens. NCBI lineage: Eukaryota > Viridiplantae > Streptophyta > Pinopsida > Cupressales > Cupressaceae > Sequoia > Sequoia sempervirens. The sequence goes on along the minus strand of VDFB02058242.1, from coordinate 361,351,877 downwards.
TCTACCTTGGATCTGTAGTTAGAGACAAAGTCTAAAAACAATAAGGATGTAGTTGTAATTCCTCCAACACCAAAGAAAGAGGAATTGAAAATTCAAAATGTACCTGAAACTGAGGAGAGCTCAAGCAGTTCTAAAAGTTCAAAAGAAGAAGAACAACCTCAGCCTTAGCCATTGAGGAGGTCAACCTGTGAAAGAAAACAACCTGATAGGTATGGGTTCTCTTTGATTGATTCTACTTGTGCCTATTCTTTGATTTCTAGCACTGATGAGCCTAGGACTGTAAAAGAGGCATTTAGAATGTCTAATTTAGACTCTTGGTTGGAAGCCATGAAAGAAGAAATGGCATCATTAGTAAAGAAGGATACCTAGAGTTTGGTGCCCTTGCGTGAAGGTAGAAAATCTATGGACTGTAAATGGGTATTTAAGAAGAAGATTGGTCTGGATGGCAGTGTGGAAATTTACAAGGCGAGATTGGTTGCAAAGGGTTATTCCTAGGTAGAGGGAATTGATTATGGGGAAATATTTTCTCCTGTAGCTAAGCTGGCATCCATTAGATTTCTTTTGTCACTTGTAGCTGTGTATGATTTAGAGATTGAATAGATGGATGTGAAGACAACATTTCTTCATGGTGATCTTGAATAAGAAATCTATATGTCCTAGCCTGAGCACTTTGTTGAAAAAGGTAAAGAAAAACTGGTATGCAAGTTGAAGAAATCTCTGTATGGGTTAAAGCAGTCTCCTAGAATGTGGTACCAGAAATTTGATACTTTTGTATTGTCTTTGAGATTTGTGAGATCAAAATCTGATCATTGTGTCTATTATAAAGCTGAAAGTGATCAAGTGCTTATTATTGCTCTCTATGTTGATGATATGTTGTTCATAGGCAATAGTAAGCTAATGATTTCTGATCTTAAGTCTTAGTTGTCTGCTAAGTTTGAAGTGAAAGATCTTGATGCAGCAAGGTATATTTTGGGGATGGAGATAACCAGGGACATGGCTAATAGAAAGCTTTGTCTCAGCCAGAGTAATTATATCAAGACTATTCTAGAGAGTTTTTGCATGAATGATTGCAAGCAGCTAGTTGTTCCAGTCTTGCAGGGAACGAAGCTATTTGCTAAAGATTGTCCAAAATATCCTAGTGAGGTGGAGGACATGACTAGTGTACCCTATGCTAGTGTTTTTGGTAATCTTATGTATGCAATGGTCTGTACAAGGCCAGACATTTCCCAAGTAATGGGAGTTCTTAGTCAATTTATGGAAAATCCTGGAAGAATACATTGGGATACTATGACGAGAGTATTCAGATATCTGAAGGGAACTTTAGAATATGCTTTGTGTTACCATGGGAACTTGGTTGAATCACAAAAGGTTCTCAGCATTTGTGGTTATGTAGATTCTGATTGGGCAGGGGACATTGACAGCAGCAGGTCCACTAGTGGACACATTTTCATGATGAATGGTGGTGCACTGAGCTAGATGAGTAAGCGGAAGGTTGTAGTCAATTTGTCCACTATGGAGGCTAAATATATGACAGCTACACATGCTTGTAAAGAAGTAGTTTGGTTGAAACATTTGTGTTCTAACATTGGTTTTGATGCAGGGGAAATAACTATTTTTTTGTGACAGTCAGAGTGCAATTTTTCTGGCAAAGAATCCTACTTTCCATGCAAGAACGGAACATATAGACGTGCAGTATCATTTTGTAACAGATATGGTAGAGGATGGAAAGGTCATTTTGGAAAAGGTTGATACTCTGGAGAATGTTGCAAATTCATTAATGAAGCCAGTGGGCACAAACAAGTTCAGGTGGTGTGCCAATTCAATGGGCCTCAGTGGCCATGTTTTTTAGTAGTTACATTGTGCTCTGGAGGTGCCTATGTGATCTTTGTCAAGTGGGAGATTGTTAGAAATATATGCCTAAATCATCATAGGCTATAACCTCTATTGGAGCCAAGTAGGTGTGACATGCTTTGGGTCTGACCGACTAGCAGCTTTGGATCTTGTGGTTTGTACAGGTTTCTGAGACAATGTTTAACTCATGCCGAAGAAGCTTATCACTGTGATTTGTGACTGTCGTTGTAACCCTATGCTAAGTGGAGATCTTTGGCCGACAGGCTATTCATATCGTATATCAGGGATACCTTTGGCTGAAAGGCTTACTTTGGTGTGATGTCCCAGTGAAAGCTATTGTCTCGCTGATAGTTTCTTCTGTTCAAGTCTTTAGGGAGAGTCTTGGGTGTTCGGTAAGAAGTCTTATTGATAGGAATGTCTTGTTGATAGCATTTTCTTGGTGTCTTCAGGGTAACATGGAGGTTTTTTCTATGATCTCGTGGAAATAGTTGGTTTGTCTCACCAATAGTATATACTCAGAGGAACATGTAAGGGCTTGGTAAGAAGTCTTACAGATGTGTGATGTTTTACTGAACAATTTTGCATTGAAGTCATCGGGATAACTAAAGGGTTCTCAATGTGAAGTCTCAGTGACGAACATTAGTCTTGCTGACTGCTGATCAATTTGGAGAAATTCTTAGAGCTCAATGTGATGTCTTGGCAAAAGACATTTTTCTTGCCGATGTGAACACCCATGTCTATGTGACTTCAAAGCTTTGGTATGATGTCTCACCAAAAGCGATAAGTCTTGTCGACTGTTGAACATCTCGGTATAACATGAAGACTTGGTGGGAGTTCTTGGTGAGAGAGAAATGTATTTTTGACAATATGACTCTTTGGTGTGACTTATGATATTGATATGTGGTCTCACTGAAGAGCAATAGCCTTGCCAAAAGGAAAACTGAAGTCGATACAACTTGTGAGCTCAGTAAAACATCTTCGCAATAAGGATGACTCTTGGCAACATCGATGGTGAAGCCTTTGGGCACCAGGAGGCACTTATTTTGTTTCACTGACATGCCAACATAGGTTGATCACTTTGACTGAGAGAATACCATCCTATGTGGTGAATCAATGGCCAATCAGAGGAGCCGAATGGGAACTGTTGGAAGACAATTCGTTGTGGCAGTTCTGAGAGGAAGCTCGACAGATAGGAATGACGTGAATATAGTCTGGAGTAGAAGATGATGTCTAGTTTGATGGATCGACAGATTTTTGTGTGATTGTATGATCAGTGGATGAATTCTATTCTATGAGGACTACAACGTGAATGTTCTGTAACAAGGTTGTTCATGGTGAATGCTACTGTAAACTAACATTAGAAAGATAAGTCAGAATTTTGTATGTAATCTATGTTACTATAGTACAAAGTGACTTCTCTTGTTGTGGTGGGTTTTTCTCCCATAAGGGTTTTCCCACATAAATCTGGTGTTCATATGTGTTTTTCAAATACTCTATTTTTGTGATTGCTTTCAAGTGCATCTTAATTGGACTATAACTGTAAAATTTAAATGATTCTCTACATTCTTCCCTAAGGTTTTGATGTTAGGAGAGTTTTTTCTGCACCTTTAATTTCCTTATAGAATCATTGCTACCAACATTCGTGTTTCTTTGCCAAAACTTTGGTTTATCATTGTTGTTATAATTGTTAAAGGATTTTTCTGAGTTGTTTCCTTCATTGTATATTTTCAAGACTCCTCTTTTGACAAAGCATTCTTCAATTTTGATTCCATTTTCAATCATTTTCTCAAAGGTAAGTGGGCATTGCAATTTAAGTCTATAGCTCATCTCATCATTTATATTATCAATAAAAATTTCCATCTTTTTCTTTTCATGTGTGGGACAAGCATATCTTGCAAAAAATATTCTCCATCTTTGTAAAAATATGAGTAATGATTTACACTTTTTTTGTTTTGTGTTGCAAAGGTCTTTCATTGTTATCTCATGGTTGATGTTGTAAGAGTATTGGGTGATAAAATTGTTGACCATCTCTTCAAAGGATCTAATTCCAAGTCATAATTTCAAGTGGAAAGAATCTCATCAAGTGTCCTCATGTGTAAACTCAAGGCTCATGGTTTGAAATTCTCTTACATGATCTATAGGGTAAATTTTACCATTGTGTTTATCATACTTTGGAAACTCACAATGCTTGGGAAATGGAATCATGTTCATAGTTGTATCAAAAGGATACAGACAAATGTCTTGTATCAAGTATCATTTTGTAGTTCCTCTTTGCATGTCAAGAAGTTGTAGATTTTTCATTTAATGAGTTAATCTAGCCATGGGATCTGTGCTTGATGGCTTAGTTTCATTTCTCTTGGGTGATCCTTTCAGTTGGTTTACATCGAAGTCACTGGGCAGTTTCAAGCCTTGATTAGCCAACATTAAAAAATATTTTTCCCTATCTTTTTCAAAAATCTTTTGCATGAATTTGGGATATTGTTGTGTTGTTTGGATGTCTTCCTTAGTTATTTCATTTCTTTCAAGTTGGTGGAATCTATGGAATGGATTTTCTTCACCCTTAGCCATGGTGTTTTGAGTTTCAATTTATTTTTCCTTGATTTTTTGCTTTTTTGATCTTGTTAAAATGGGAATACAAGTGTGAAAGTTTGACTAAACTTTGATCTTTGTTTGAAGGAGTACCAAGGATGAAAACTAAGTCAAATAGAATGATAAATTATATTGATGAGTTTAAGTTTGATTTGATTATATAGCCTTGTTTCGTGATGAAGGATGATAAATCTTGATGATGAAAATTAGCCTAAAAATCAGAGATATGATGGATTTCTAGGAACTTTAAGGTGTTAGCTCTTGGTTTAGTTAAATAATTTCACTTATAAAGTTTAGTTTCAACAAGTATAGGGAATTGATGTGACTGAGGAATGATTCTACATTGGAAAGGATCCCTAATTTTGGTTTAGACTAACAAAGAGAGGTAATTTAGCTCTTTGGTTTTGAATTTATTGGATGCACTAAAACAGGAAATGGATGTTCTAAAATTTTGTATAGATGTGCTAATCAATTGTTTTGATGCACTAGACTGTACCTAAGATACACTAAAATATAGACTAAATGCCTAAAAAATGGACCAAATGCATTGGGAAATGCACTAAATGCACTAGAAGAGGAACATGATGCACTAGAAAATAACTTAGATGCACCAAAATATCATCTATATGCACCAAGAAAAGCTCGTGATGCACTAGACTACCCATAAGTATGTGATTTCAACTTGGTATTGTATAAGTGTATGGACTAAAAGAATATGAAAAAGCACTATTAGATAGCTCACATGTGCCAAAATGTGACAAAGATGCACTAGAAAATGGACAATATGTGCTAGGGAATGACTCAGATGCTCTAGACAACACATAGATGTGATTTTGACTAGGTACTCTATAGGTGAATGTACTAAAATGGTTTACAAATGTGCTAGAAAATGGAACCTATGTGCTAGAATATGACTTGTATGCACTAGAAGATGAACAATATGTGCTAGGAATGACTCAGATGCATCAGGATAAGCCAGCGATGCATTATAAAATTCCCTATCTACGTTAGGAAATGTTGTGAATGTGCTAGAAAATTCCCTAAGTGCACTAGTGAATGTCGTGAATGCACTGAAATAGAGAGTGGATGCACTATTCTAGAAGTGTTCAATATTTTTGATTGTCTATCTGGTTATTTTGTTCTAAATCAATGAAATGGATGTTTCCAAGAGTAGTCTTCTGATCAATGGTTTTTGTCTGGGTGTTCTTTCCTTTGAATCATGTAAATTGGATGTTCTTAAATGGATGATTTCTTGAATAATGACTTCAAACACAACAAAAAGTTGTCAAACATGTTGTATTAGCCTAGAAACTAAACATTGAGTGTATGTTCAAGGATCAAGTCTAATCCCCTTTGATTTTCACTAGTATAACACAAGAGAACACAGTTCAAGCACTTTTCTAATGTCAAGGGTCACTTAAAATACCATATCCCATATCTTAGAACCATGTCAGCTCACACAACAGTGTCACCCCATAGAGGGAACCCATGTCTTTACCTTTCCCTAGTCTCAACCAAATTTGAATCCTCCACTTTTGGCCAATAATCCTTGATGGTTATATAGTGAGTATCTTGGGGATAGATTCTTCCCTCCCCTTGCACTATGATATTAGAAGCATTTGGAAATTGACTCAACTAGTTTCTACACTAAGGTTCGTAATAAAGGTTTCTATTCAACGTGACAATTGATAAACTCCTGTATGAGACCTCCAAACCTTTAGAAAAAGGGCCTTGGGGATGGTTATCACTGAACACTACAATCAAATTGTGGACATTCCCTAAATTCATTTTTGATTATAGCGGGTCATAAAACATGGCTTTAGTTGTTCCCACTTAGGTTGTTACCATAGGGTGAGTATTTTTTCCCACTATGTTAGGCCTTCTAATGGTACTATGAAAGCATAAAATAGTGAGTTTGGCATTCTAGTCACCTAGTTAAGGGGAGATCATAGGCGTATCACCTTAAGAGAACAGTAGACAAGGGTGTTCCTTAACCATTATCTAATCCTATCAATAGCATGTACCTTCAAAGGTACTATGCATGCCATCTATGAGATCCCATGGGGTAGAAAAGTAAAATTAAAAAATTAAAAAAGAAAACAAAAAGGAAAAGGGAAAGAAAAATAGTCCATCCTATAGTGAAAACCATTTTTATGGTGCTTGGGATAAGTACCATGGTGAAAACCTAAGAAAAAGGTGCCACATGTAGTTAGCTTTCACTCTACCATCTATCAAAATTCTATCTAATTCCATTCATAATAAACCCAACACATAATCCTTCCTAGTGAAAATATTTCTTGTGGCCTAAAATCGAGTAACACTTAGTTCTAATAGTTTCATAATATATAAGAATCAACAAAAAGACAGTCCTATTCTAGACTAGGGGAAATTATCGATCTAAGGTTTCAAAAGTATCGTATACATGATCTTTGGGGATGTTATCTTGAAAGTCCAAAAAAATAAAAAAATATCAAAACCTAAAAGCATTGAGAAAATCAAAATTCAAAAAAATAAAAAGAAATCATAAACACGCAAACATTCAAATACCTATGTAAAATTCTAAAAACATTTATAAAATGTCAGAAAAATCAAAAAAAGTGTCATGGTTTGCTGAACTATGATGTCTCAACATTCATCATGTAGACAAGGAAATCTCTAATGATCCCTTGAGGCATTAGGTCTATCCTTTAGGGTTAGTCAAAGTCAAGTCTTGGTTTTAGTCTAGGTCTCATAAATAAGGTATTATTAATCATCAATATAGTCGAACTATGATGCCTTTGCATTCATCATCTAGGCAAGGCCATCATGATGAGCCCCTGAGGCATTAGGTTAGTCCACTTAGGGTCTATCATGAGAAATTCTTGCATCACAGGCCAAAATTGCATAATAAACTATTCTTTTGTAGAGAATTGACATGTTGAACATAAAAAAGATACCTTACACATAATCAAGGTTAACAAATCAACGAAACAAAATTATGACACTACCCAAATAAGCCTTAAAACTATTTGATTAAGTGTTACCTATCAAACCAAAAATTCATTTGTCTTATACATGATGTGACATTATCAAAACTATACCAGTTGACTTATACAAAATGTTTTCTTCCTTAAATCAGTCATAATTTTTTTCTTTCATGTACTTATTGGTAGAAAAGATCTAAAATATTTTTGAATTGTTTGTTTTAGTTAATCTTATCTTTTATTTGATTCCATCTTATGTGATACTCCTAAGATGCTCGATGATATCCATAAGTGATTAGAGTGACAATGTGGTGTAGTCAAGGATAAAGGGTCTAGGAATAGGACTATCCAACCTTGTAGCAAGAGTAAACACAATAGAAACTAAAAGAATTGGAATAAAAATCACACATGGAAATATAGAAAATGATCAATTACTCATTGGAAACATGCCCTACCTTTTGGCTTTCAGATTACAGAAAGATATGGCATTAAAGCCAAAAATATAGTGTTGGAAAAAGCCCTTATCTATCACTATTATCCTTCTACTTGATTCATTAATTCCTAATACAACTACATTGTGCCTATATATATCAATCCCCAGCTCCAGTAAAGGTCCATGTCAGCCTCAAGAGGTTTAAAACCCCAAAGTTGATGAAATGTGTGAAGGTCAGCCAAACATATGAATTTACTTTGATCCTTGGAAAAACATGATTTAGATTGGAACAAAGGTCCCTCGATGAATGTGCATCCTTATGAAATGGTTTCTTGAGCTCTGCAATTCATGAAATAGGTTTGTACACTTAAAAATCCAAGAGTGACTAGTGAATGCTCTTTGTCCAATGCAACTGATATTTTGTTTAGTGATAACTTCGTATTGGAATCTCCAAGAAAAATGAATACTGGAAATGACGTAGATGTTATAATGATGATCATATATCTTGTTCTGTGAACTTAGATATTATAATGCAATACAATACAGTATGAGATACTTAGAATGGGTCATAATAGATAACTACTGAAATGCAAGATACCATGAATGTAGATATTTTTGGTTGATGCAAAATTTCTTGAAACCTAGGATGCTCCTGCATTAGACACCTGAGGTTGAAGAAAAGTGAGCCTCTCACTTTCCTAGGGCTAGAGGAAAACCAATGCAGTCTACCTCAGCCCTAGAAGTCCATGATGAGTCTTCCTCTAGTCTTCATTTCCATCTAGCTAGATATTCCTCATATTTCCTTCCGCTGGTGCTACATCCAACACTATTGTCTAAAATTTCCTCAATTTCCTTTAGATGATGTTCTATCTAGTCCAGAAAACTAATTTCTTTGTCCTCCAATTTATTGAATTTTTGTATGCAAATTCTACTTGCGGTAATATTAAATCCTAATTTCCTACTTTTCATTCAATAAAACACCTCAAAAAGTTTCCCAAAATCCTATTTACAACTTATGTTTTTCCATATATATGTGGGTGAAATGTTGAACTATAGTTCAAATATGTTTTCATCTTCTTCCACAATTTTCTTCAAAAATATCCAATGAACTCAGTGTCCATGTTTGATACTATGATTTTTGGTAGTCCATGTAATCTCACAATCTCCCTAAAAAATAGGTCTGCAACATGTACTACATGACTAGTTTTCTTACAAGGTATGAAATGGGCCATCTTAGAAAATATATCCATAACCAAAAATACAAAGTCAAAACCTCTCTATGTCTTAGGTAATCCCAACATAAAATCTATGATAATGTCTTCCCATGGTCTCTTTGGTACTATCAATGGTGTATACTTTCCAATGTTTTGACTATTTCCTTTTTCAACTTGACAAATCCTACAGTCTTCAACATTCTTCCTAACATCCTTATACAACTATAGCCAAAATATTTCTCACTCACCAATGTTATGGTCTTGTCAATTCCAAAATTTCTTGCTAATCCTCCACAATGCTTATCCTTGATCAAATTACCTCTCATTGAACTTCTAATAATACACAACTGATTTTTCTTGAATAACATACCTTCGTGAACGAAATAATCCAACCATTTTCTTCTATCCATGGACTCTATAGGTTCCTTGCAATCCTTCCATTCCTCCACAAATTCAATGTCATCCTCATACATATGCTTTAGTTCTTCAAAACCCAATACTTCAATCCTCATTTTTGTCAACAAACTCCTCATGCTCATCCATTTGCAACTTCATTTGATTTTCTACTCTAGTGCTTCAACACAAATGTGTAACCAAGAAATCTACCCATCTCATATGTCGTTGGTTCAACTTCCCTTGACTATTCGAATATTTTAAATCTTGGTGGTCTGCATACAACAAAAATTCTTTAGGTAATAGGTAATGTCTCCACTTCTTCAAGGCTTGTATTATCACATAGAACTAATCATAAATTGAATATCTTCTCCTAACATCATTCAATTTTTCATTGAAATAGGCTACTGATCTCCCTTCCTAGGAAAACTTCTATTTAACTTCCACTCACATCACAATCTACTTGGAATACCTTATGAAAGTCTAGTAATTCCAACATAGGTTGTTCTCTCACCTCCTGCTTCAACAAACAAAAGCTCCTTTGTGCTCTTGATGTCCACTTGAATTCCTTCTAGTTGCCTCTCATTATTTGTGTCATAAGTGTGCAAATACCACTAAAATTCCTAATGAACTTCTGGTAAAAAATTTCTAGTCCATGAAATGATCTTACTTCTCCAACATTCACAGGTGTGGGCCATTCAATTATTGCTCTAATCTTCTCAAGGTCTATCTTACATCCTTCCATAGATATCACAAATCCTAAATTCACTATTTATTTCTTCATGAAACTACATTTATTGATGTTTATCAACAACTTCTCTTCTCCTAGCCTTTGAAATACTTGTTTGTGTATTGTGTGAGTTAAAAATGTGAAAATGAATGAAAAAACCACATAATCAATGAAATGTATTACATTAGATAATTGAATCACAAAACTAATTGAATTGAACCAAAGAAAATTCCCTAAAATAATTTCATTGTTTCATATCCTTGAGGATTCATTCAATCATATTGGTTCTCAGATTTGTGTATGCACTATGACTGTTAGAATGAAAACCCAAGGAACGAAATGTTGTAATGTGTAAGAAATATATTCCTACATGATGATAATCTAAGTGATTTGCTGAATGATGTTATGATATAAATGTTGTTGTAAATGATTATAGTGATATGATAATGGATATAATACTAAAGATTTTGGTGCAAATGTTGTATAAAAACTAAATTGATAATTACAATGAAAATTATGAAGCTAAGCCATGATTCTACTAAATATGATACTACAATGCTCAAATTCTAAATTTCTATTTTCTCTATGCTCAAACTCTAAATGCTCAAAGAAATCCAATGTAGTTTCTATAGAGTAAGTTTTCTCAAGATGGGATTACAAATGCTAGAGAATGAGGTTGTACTTACAGGATTTCAAAGGCATAAAATGATGTGGCAGCAACCAGCGGTCAAGATTTCAGCTAGAGAGATGAATTATAGAGAAGAAAGAAGTTAGAGGGAATCATGGATTATATTCCCTTTAAAAGAGCACTTTAGCAAGTGTTGGAGATAATCAATGAGATGGAGGAGCCAAGTTTCCAAGGTTGTTACAAAATTTTGTTGAGGAAAAAGCCCATTTAAATATTAAAAATAATTAAATTCATGTGAAACTCGATGAGGTGGGAAGAAGAAAGTTGTAGACATGTGACCAAATTCAAATTGGGAATTTCAATTTAGTGAGAAGATATATTAATTAAATAAAAAAACTATTGGAATTTGTTCATTTAATTAAAATTGGGGGAATATGATTTAAGATGGAAGAATTAGAAAAGTGTGAACTATATAAATAAATTTGAAATTTATTTATAAGTAGACGAATAAAAGAGATCATTAATTAAATAAATTGTATTTAATTAATTAATTATCTTGACAAAATTTAGGTGTATACAATTTGATGTGCTCTAAATTTTCTTCCTTAGTCTTACTGAAAATCGAAATATCATCTAGGTAAACAATGAAAAACTTTCCCAATAATTTCTTCAAAACTTCATTCATAAGTCTCATAAATGTACTAGATGCATTAGTTAGTCCAAATGGCATGACCAACCACTTATACAATCCCTCATTTTTCTTGAAAGAATTCTTCCATTTATCTCCCTCTCTTATCCTGATTTGATGGTATCCACTCTTTAGATCTATCTTGGTAAAATAATTTTCTCCACTTAGACTATCCATGATGTCATCCATCTTAGGCAATGGGAATATATACTTCACTGTGATCTTATTTATAGCTCTTGAATCTATACACATCCTCCATTCTCCAGCTTTCTTAGGAGCAATTAAAACTAGTATTGGACATCGGCTCATACTTTCTCTAATCAATCCCTTCTTTAGTAGATCTTGTATTTGTCTGTTTAGCTTTAAATTCTTTCCTAGTGTCATCTAGTGTGCAAATTTTTTTGGAAAAATAGCTCTTGGAATAAAATCTATATGATGTATGATACTCTAGATTGATGGTAATCCTTTAGGTGCATTCTTTGATACAAGGTCTTAGTACTTTATTATTAGTTTAGTGAGTTCCTTCTCTGGTGATTCTTTTTCTCTTGTGATTCTCTCTACCTCTAAGTCTTCGCACATCCTTGGAATCAAATAAAAATACATATTTTCATGTCTCAATCCATCTAAAATTTCCTCCCATCTACCAAATTGATTCTATCTATTATACATACTTCACTTTCAAGTTCATCTTCCAAAGGTGTCAAGGTGATTCTCTTTCCATTATAAATTATGGTATAAGTATTCTTTCTCCCATCATGTATAGATTTCTTATCATATTTCAAATTTCTACCCAACAAAATATGAGACACATCCATCGACATAATATCACACAACACTTCATCATGATATGATCCTATTTTGAATTTCACTATACATTGCTCACTTACTAGTATCTTGTGCTCATCTTGAATTCAAACTATCCTATAAGGTTTCAGATGTTTTTTCCTTTCCAAATTCAACTTTTTCACCATTTTCTCATAAACTAGATTATTTGTACTACCACTATTAATGATAACTTTGCAACACTTACCTACTAATTTTCATCTAGTTCAGAACAAAATTTTCCTTTGCGATACTTCCTTAGGTACTTCCTTCTCCTGGAACAGTGCTCTCCTCATTAATAATGATTCCCCTTTCTTAGGGCTTCCTTTGAAACTTGGTGATTTCATTGGTTCTTCCTCCACATATATGGTTCTTGCATGATTTTCATTCTTCTTACTTTCTTGGAAACACTCAAATTCTCTATGTCCTCCTCCACACTTAAAAAAGGTTCCTCTAAAAGTTCCCTTGTCATATCCTTTCTCATCTCTCTGGTATCCATCATTGAGGTAAGAATTGTAACCTCCTCTATTTTAGTGGTAATAATTTTTTTCATCTCTTCCCTTCTAGTATGAATTGGTATCCCTTTCTTCCTTGCATTATGAATATCTATCCTTGTTTTTCTCTGCACATAGTTTTTCTCTTCTAAAATGTGGCCTTCCTCTCTAAAACATACCTCCTATTATTTTCTACCTATGTTCATGTCTTTTTTTTAGCTTATCCTCCACCTTTAATGAAAAATGATATGCTTCCTCTACTGAATTCATCCTTACTAGACTCAACTCCTAAATGTTCATCATCAACCGATTAATATATCTTGCCACTTTCTCCTTGCTTGCTTCATTATGTCTAGTCCTACTAATGATCTTATGAAATTATTCAGTGTACTCTTTCACAGTATTTTCCTTCTATCTCAAGTTTTGCAATTTATTTAGTAGTTCCAACTCATAGTTTGCAAGTACAAATTGGTTTTCCAAAATTTTCACCATTCTATCCCATTATACAATCTCCTCCCTACCTTTTTTGTTTCTTTCAAATTGAACTTCCTTCCACAATATTGCAAAATTTCCCTTCAACTTAGTCTTTGCAAATCTCACTCTCTCTGGATCTTCAATTTCTTTATATTCAAAATATTCTTTAATGTCATTTATCCAATCAATCAACTCCTCAAGGTTTAGATTAAGGGTATTGTTTGAAATATCCATTCTAGATCGCTCTCCTATTTTTGAAATAGCCTTCAACATCTTCATCTGATTTGATTCATCCTCTTCTGAGGTATCTTTAGTTAGGTTTACAACATGAAATTCATCATCATCACTTTCATCATTAGGTCTAGGGTTTAATCCTTTTCTTCTATCTTCCTCAATAGCATCCAATCTCACTTTTATTGTTCGCATCATTTCCACCATCTCATCCATATTTCAAGCAACATTAATAGAAGTATGAGTTCTCCTCGATGACATCTCTTCCTAGGATTTGGTGCAACTTCCTCAAGTCAGTGATCTATCTATAGGGTTGCAATTTCCTCACAATTGGTGATCTGTTGAGAAACACAAGTAGGCCACCTCAAGTAAATGATATTTCCACACAAATATGTTATAGAATTCCTTTGCTTAACTTCACTCTCCACTCCCAAGATTCACAACTCACTTTGCTCTCCCAAGGGTTTGCAACTTCGTTCTAATACCACTTGGTGCATCCAACGATGGAGGGTCTAGGAATAGGACTATCAAAGCTTGTAGCAAGAGTAAAAAAATGAAAACTCAAAGAATTAGAATAAAAAATAGAAATGAAAATATAGACAATGATTAATTATTCATTAGCAATGTTCCATGCCTTCAAGCTTACAAATTATGAAAAGATATGGCGTTAAGCCCAAAAATACAATGTGGGTCGAAGCCCTTATCTATAACCATTATCCTTCTACTTGATTCATTGATTTCTAATGCAAATATGTGATGCCTATATATATATCAATTCCCAGCTCCAGAAAGCATCTGTGTCAGCCTCAAGAGGTCTCAAACCCCAAATTTGATGAAACATATGAAGGTTGTCCAAACATATGAATTTCCTTTGATCCTTAGACAAACATGATGTAGATTGGAACAAAGGTCCCTTGATGAATGTGCATCCTTATGAAGTGGTTTCTTGAGTTGCGCAAGTCACAAAATAGGTCCACACACTTGAAAATCCAAGACTTGTTGGTGAATACTCTTTGAACAATGTAGTTGATATTTTGTTTAACAATAACTTTGTATCAAAATCTCCAAAACATTTGAATTCTAGATATGATGTAAATTTTGCAATGAATACCATATATCCCACTCTATGAGCTTTGATATTATAATGTAGTACAATGCAGTATGAGATATTGGGACTAGGTCTTGATAGATAACTACTGAAATGCAAGAAAATATGAAAGTAGATATTTTTGGTTGATGCAAAATTTCTTGAAACCTGGGATACTCTTACATTATGATGAAGGATGATGAGAGTTTTTTTCTATTAATTTTTGTTTGTGGTTTTTCTTGATAATTTATTTGGGAAACTAAGGTCTTTATGTGTGATTGGGATGCTATCTATCATAATACAAACATCCTATACAAAGTCAAAAGATGATCTAACACTTTCTTGTATCAGGATGCATATGATTTATGAAAATATCCTCACATGTTCCTATAAGGGTATATTTTCACCAATATAAAATTAGGACACTCCTTGTTTGATGTGTCTAAATCTTTGACAAATGGATATTTCTTTCACCAAGGTTTGTCTCAACTTGGTGTACATCTTCCACTTCTCCATATATTACATCTTTTTACAAAAAAAAGCTAAAGCTACTTTCGCAATCCACATTTAGGCATACATACATCTGATCATTCCATGTCCCATAGTAAAATTCTATATGATGATAAAACATGTATTGCTACAAGAGTATGTGTAAGATCATCATGGAGAAAAAAAACCCTTAAGTGGCAAAAAAATCAGAGTTAGGAAACTTGACATAAAAATTTGAATAAGTTATCTATATTATTTCAAAAATGTGTAAGAATAGAATTTGTAGAAAATTGAATGTAGCTTCTAAACTACTTGGTTTGTTTAAAATAAAATAAAATCTATTTGGTGAAAATTTTAAATTTCAATGTAGTAGTACTTAAATTTTAGGGAAAAAATAAGAAGTAGGTGTCTATCTGACCACCCTAACCACAATAAAATGATAATATTTTTTTATAAGATTTTAGATATAAGTAGAGGACTCATGTCCTGATGTGATGCATTTTTTTGTAATTTTTTTCCAAGTAAACAATTAATTATGATTTTTTTATTACAAATTTAAAAAAATATAAAAAAATCATATGTCCGACCACCTTAACTTGTCAAAACTTCATGAAATTTAATTTTTCTTTTTTTATTCCTATAGTATGTGAAGCATGGAATCTGACACATGTTTTGGATTCAAAAAATGTGATACCGTTTGAAAGCTATATATGTTTTTCAAGCAGTCTATCAATCAAGACTTTAGTCGTAATTTGAATAGAAAATGAATAATAATTACTTATTAAATTCAAAGTAAAACATAATTTATATTGATCGAAAGTTGAGAATCTCCTTTAAAAACCCATTTCATTTCATCAATTTTGGGTAAAAAAAAGTCATCAGCCACATACCCATCATAGTGCCACTTTTTGGCCCATCATGATCCTGCACATACCCACAAGCTCAAGAAATATAAATCATATCATTATATCAAATTTGGATGAATGATCTATTTGAAAAAAATATTTACTCCTTATTAACCATTTCTTTGCACTAACAATTCTCCTAATGAGTCCCACAATAATTTTGGTGGTGTAATATGATGTAACAAAAACAAATATATGAGCTACATCATCTTACATCCATAAACATGGTATACCATCATCATGTGCATATAGGTCATATATACTACATAAGAAAATTACAAGAATACTTCATATTTCATATCATTTTTCCAAACATCATGATCCATAAAAAATAATATCGTGTTTGGCATAACATGTTCCAACAAATAAATACATCATTATAAACAATACATAAGCATCAATGGTATGATTATCACATGCAAATTAAAAGAAATACATATATCATGTCATACATGTGGCCATAAGATATATATCATATACATCAATTTGTAAAACATAAATAAAATCATTTTCATAAACATTGATATCATACAAAAATATGTATAACAAATAGCACATCACATAACCAACTCAAAAAATGGTGCATATCATGTATATCTACAAAAATAAATACATTTTTGCAAAATTGGGCACCACCAATGTTGTCTCTGCCCCCTGAAGGAGATGTTTTTTCCTCTATTAGACTTGATCCACTTGCTTGTGATTTTTCCCTCTATGTATTTTACACTAAATGGTAAGGAGAAGGTTGAGGCTAGGAGACACACTCACTACTTTGGGACCATCTAGAATGAGTCTTTCCCTTAGATATTTTGATCACCTCGATAAAAATAAATTTTCTCTATGATGAAGGCACCACCATCTCATATAAATCTTGATAATATTGCTCAGTCCTACTAGATCTTTGAAGCTATCAATCCAAATCTATGGTCCCATCACTAACTATGCTGATAAAATCAAGGGAACTTTGATCTTCCCACTATGCTTAGATCATAGACATATCCCTCTAGGCTCTCAACTAAGATATCTCACATTGAAAATCCTATACATGTGCTTGTTAAGCTTCTTCCTGGGAATTAGCTGGCCTATTCCCTACATATTCCTCCACCACTAAGATGGGTATCTCTTGCAAACCCTCCTTTGTGACCACCCTCTATCTCAACTCCCCCTCCTCTCTATCCTCCATCTTCCCCTCTCTCCCAACCTCCCTGACCTTGACATCATCACATCCATGTTGATGTCTACATCTAGTTATTGATCCCTTTGTCCTTCCTCTTGGAAAGGAGGAACATCTACTTGGACTAGGGATAATAGGATATCTTCTCTAACTCCCTCCTCTTGATGAGGAGCATCCTCTCTAGACAACAACCAAATCACCTTAGTGCTCAAGGTGGGAATCCACCTTTGTATCCACCCCTCCCTCCTTTATCACCTATGGATCCCCTCCATCCTCTACCACCTTTCCCTCAACCACCCCATTCAATTCTATCACCCCCATCATCCCCACCATCCCCCATGTCCCTAACCTCAACCCTAAAATATTTCATGTGTCCCTCTCCCAAGTCTCTTTACTGGGTTTGTTCAAGGGAAAAGCCTTGTGGATAATGATTTTTGGCAATGGACTCTCCTAAACTTCTAGGGGATTTTACCTAAAAGGAGAGAGGTACATACTAAAAATTGGAATGTCCCCACTCAAGACTAATGCAAATATGAATGAAATATGTCTAAATATAATGTCCTATATGTAAAGAAATGATAAAAGATATTTGATCACTAATGTAAAACTATTAAAATGTAAAATGTTTGAAAACATGTGATATGCAAAAGTATAGATTGAATGCAATATGAAAAAAGATAAAGAAGTCAAATAGAAAGAGTGCACCTAGAAACTAACAAATGCCAACATGGATACTATAAGTGTTGCTGAAATTCTAGAAAAATTCATTTTTTGGCCAATTGGGACACTTACACCAAGCTGGGCGACTTAGTCCTAGATAGGGGTTTTTGCCTAGAAAGCAGTTTTAGGGAAATGGTACTGGAATCAACAAACTAATCTAAAAAATATCTTTGATGGGACTCATATGCCACAATTGGTGACTTAGTCCACTTTCTAATTTTAGGAAATTTGAAAGTACAATTTGTAGTTCTCGGCCTACGCTTTCTTCCCCGATTGAAATCTAGATTCATATCTATGAAAAACACTTGCAAAAAAAAAAAAAAAATTCTAATGGGGAGTTCACCTCAGTAAAACTACTAATTTGGTAATTAAACCTTGCAGAAATAGTGAAATCTACATAAAACCCTAGCCCTAAGTGTTTCTAAGAATAGTAAATATGAAGCAAGATGAAACTATATTCTATGATGCAAGAATAAGATGCACAAATGAATTTAGAATGATGCAAGACTCATTCCAAGTGTGTAACCAAAAAATGCATATTTGGACATTTTTATGCTCACTTGAGTCTCTCTCATGGACTTTGGCTTTATTTTTCCTACATTTAATGTTGTACTATGGTCAACACATTCACATTAGGTCTTGGACCCTTGTGAATCATTAAGAATTATAGGATGTCTTGTAAAATTGTTGTGAAGTTTTGTAACCATCTTTCACACTTTTCTAGGACCCTTTCATTATAATTCACTTAATAAACCTATTTTTTATCACTTACCAAGTCTTATTTCAAAGTGTTGTAAAGAGTTGTAACAGACTCTCATGCCTTTCTAGGCTTGTCACCACTAATTTGACCCTTTCTTATGTTTAAATGACCCCTTAATGCACTTTCCATCTCTATTTAAGTGTATTTTTTAGAATAATCCCATTAAACATGGGTATGTGTAGGATCATCATGGAAAAAACAAACCCTTAAGTGGCAAAAAATTAAAAAAATCAAAGTTAGGGAACTTGACATAAAATTTTGAATAAGTTATCTATATTATTTAAAAAATATGTAAGAATAGAATTTGTAGAAAATTAAATGTAGTTTCTAAACTACTAGGTTTCTTTTAAAAAAAAAATCTATTTGGTGAAAATTTGAAATTTCAATGTAGTGTTACTTAAATTTTAGGGAAAAAATAAGAAGTAGATGCCTATCTGACCACCCTAACCACAATAAAATGATAAAAAAAATTTATAAGATTTTAGAATTAAGCAGAGAACTCATGCCCCGATGTGATGCATAATTTTTTGTAGTTTTTTTCCAAGTAAATAATTAATTATGAATTTTTTATTACAAATTTTTAAAAAATATAAAAAACTTGTTTGTCTGACCACCTTAACTTGGTCAAAACATCATGAAATTCATTTTTTCTTTTTTTAATCCTATAGTATGTGAAACATAGAATGTGACACATGTTTTGGATTCAAAAAATGTGACACCATTTGAAAGCTATATATGTATTTCAATCAGCCTATCAATCAGGACTTTAGTCGTAATTTGAATAGAAAATGAATAATAATTACTTATTAAATTCAAAGTAAAGCATAATTTATATTGATGGAAAGCCAAGAATCTCATTTAAAAACCTTTTTCACTTCAATTTTGGGTAAAAAAATTCGTCAGCCACATACACATCATATTGCCACTTTTTGGCCCATCATGATCCTGCACATACCCACATCATTATATACACTTTAATTTTTGACACCCAATAAAATTTCTTAGGTGGTACCAAGTTGCCACCTAGGGTGACTTACTCCCACTGGGGAAAAATATCAAAATTATTTTAATTTTCTAGTAGGATTTTAATCTCCTAACCTTAAGGTCAGCCTGTGATGTTTTATTTTTGAGAAATATTGTAAAGTGAAGTAGAAATAAAGGGTTTTTCTCATTTTCACCCCCCATTCATTCACTTAATCATTCAAGAAATTATCAAGTATTCTCTTAATCATTCAAGAAATTATCAAGCATTCAGTTAACCATTCTAAGAATTACCAAACATCCATTAAAGTATCCATTTGCATATTTTCAAATTTCAACATCAAGGGTTTGGTGAGTTGTGACATTTCATCTCATTTATTCATCATTCTCTTTCTATTTCATTTCATTTTGTAGGGTTTGAACAAGGAAAACCCTATTCTCTAACCCTTAACCCTTTTCCCCTCTTTGTATGTGTGTTTTAAAGGTCTTATATTCAATTTTTTCAAATATAAAAGTGTTAAAAGGGTGTTGTCAACTCATCAAATTCATTCAAGTCAACAAAGCCCTAATTGAAGCTTGGAGACCACTTTTAGCCCATTTTTTGTAGAATCTGAATTGGACACCTATTAGGAAGGGAAGTGCAGACAAAAAGCTACAAATTCCTGGCTTGAATTTCTAGAGATTCCCAAGTGGACTAAGTTTCCATTTGTGGAAAATTAGTCCCACTGATAGGATTGAAACATGATTTCTACATTTTTGGACACCCATTTGGTAGAAATCTATTCCAGTAGAATCTCCCCAAAATAGGACTAAGTTGCTAGCATGGCATAAGTGCCCTAGTGAGCTTCAATAGAAAAATCTATATGATTATAGAGCCTCTATACATCACATTTTAGTTTCATGGTGCACCTATCCAATCTTGTTCATTTCTATTATTATTTGTTTGCATTCTTAGGTCATTTTGCATGTCACTATGTTTTCAAACATCTTACATTTCATTAGTTTTGCATTAATAGTTAATTTCCTTTTTCAATTATTTGCATTTAGAGAATTGAATTTAGGCATATTTTAATTATATTAGCATTAGTATTGAGTGAATCCACATGTTTTTGTGGGATACCTTTCTCCTTTTGGTGAGAAACTCTAAAAGTGTAAGAGAGAAGCCCCTACAGAAATTTGTGGTTCATTTTGGTGAACCTGCCTTTAGAAAAAAAATTCTTCTGATTTCAAGTGCATTTACATCCTAGGAATAACTTGCATCAACATTGCATTAGGTTTTGCATTGTTTAATTTGCATCCTAGGTTTTTAAAAATTACATTAGTGAAAAGCTCATATAGCTTGCATTTTTGTATTAGATTTCATTGAAAAACAACAATATTTTACATTTTCATATTGTATCTACATCTGAACATTTGAAAAAACTCAAAAAAATCACTATTAGGACTAATTTTCCACACTGGATGACTTAGTTATCTTGCACATATATTTTGTACTATAATTTATAGCAGTTTCAAAGCATTTTCTACATTTTCATTTCTTGTTATTGCACTTATGTTATAGTTTCTATAATTGTAGTGATGAAATTTTTATTTCTCTTAGTTTACATTGCATTTCAATTGACCTACATTTAGACACCCTTGCATGAGTGTTTGTTTTCCTATTGCTAATACCTTAGTGAGAAGAAGCTCAAGACTCATGTTATCCCATGATAATACACTTGTTGTGGATATTGGAATGTCGAAAGCTTCCACTCCTAGTATTGCAACTAGTACACTAGGTATGGACCTTGCCATCAATAACTCTTTACCTTCCAATAACATGAAATCTGACACATAAAATGATCACATCCTACCAAAAACAAAATCATTAACATTCACGAGGACTTAACACATCTTCAACATTAAGTGTGTCTTGAAAATATTTCAACCACATGCATTCCTACTATAGAGAACATCCATCACATGCTTGAATGTGATGAAGGCTTGGATGCTATGAAACAAATAGTTGAGATATACCATGAACATATTCCTTCCACCTCTATTACATCTCAATCACTACATACTATGGTTAGCCAAGGAGGACCTAACACTCCTCCCTCAATAATAGCATCCATACCTACCTATACTACTCCTCAAGTCACAACAACAATGCAACAAGTTAGCAATGTAATTCCTTCCTCAACTATTCCTACTAGCATTCCTCATTCTTATGTGGCATCGCATGTTCTATCCTCTTCCACCATACCATCTATAAGTATTCCATTTACTTTCCCTACTACTACATACACTCAGTGACCACTTTCCCTTCCACCTCATACCACTTACACTAACCCTCTCATAACACAACTTTTCCAAACCGTCTCCTCCATGCAAAAGAAAATATCCAACATAAACCAAAACTAGAATGGACCACTCACCTATTATTTTCATAGCAGCCCACTATCTATAGAAATATTGCAAACATTTATGCCACAAGGAATAGAGATTCCTAGGTTTGATAAATATGGAGGGAAGGGATATCCTTCTAACCATGGTAATGCTTACACAACCTTATTTAGTGACTTTATCCTTGATGATAAACTATTGGAAAAACTATTTTTGAGCATTTTAAAAGAAACTTCCTTGGAATGGTTTTCATCCTTACCAAACAATTCAATTCATTCATTTAATGAACTAGTTGATGCATTTATAAATAATTTCCAAGTGCATATGACTCCAAAGAAGACATTGGTTGATTTGATGCGATGCAAACAACACGAAGAAGAAAAGATAATTGATTTTATGTCATGGTATCATTCACTTTATTCTCAAATAAATGTCAAGATTTTTGATCCACATCTTCAAAAGATGTTTATAGAAAAATTAAAAAACTAAACTTTAGGACAAACTCACCATGATGAAATTTCCTTGCTTTATGTACTTGTGTACTACCCTTTCTGATTATCACAATTTAGTTAATAGTTGTGATGTAAAGTCTACTTCTAGCCAAGCTAAGAAATCTACACATGCCAATCAAAACAATTCACAACCATTTAGAAAACAAAACAAGTTTTTATAGATCAATCCCCCTCAACAACCTAGCATCGTAATACCTTATAGTTATGGAGATCTCAAACAACAGTTTACACCTTTACCAAACACCGTTCATAACACAATGTCCTGACTTTTGCAGCAAAAAATGATTACCTTACCTGTTGTGAAACCACCCATTCCTACTAAACCTTTACCTCCAAAATGGACACAACAAAAAATTTGTAAGCGTCTTAAACACCTTGTGCAAGACCTCATTCATTCTAGTCATCTATCCATTGCAAATGTTAATGTTCAAGGCAATAATTCTGTTGCCCCTCCAAATCAAAATTTGTAAATTTTCACTGATCCAATGCCCAAACATAATGTGTCATTTTTCAAATCTAGTGAAACTCCAAAGAATGACGTGATGAATGTTCATACAGATGTTGAACATCCTAATCCTATTCCACATATTACCATTGTAGACATTGAAAATATACAGATTGATACCGCACATTCAATCTTGATCTACTAACATTGTTTCATCTTGAATCATCCCTCTATCTAACCATTTAATTTAATAGCCTTCTTTGATTAAAGTCGTCATAATTCCCCTTTTAATTAGATAAATCCCTCAATTTAATTAAATCATTGTCTCTGTATAATTAGCTAGGGCATTTCATCTTCCTATCTTTATTTAATTAAATAATCCATATTATTTGATTAACTTTCTAAAGTTCATCTAATTAAATTAAATAAATCAAACATTTATTTAATTTAAATCTATCACCCCCCTTCAGTTAAATAAATCAAAAATATTTATTTAACTAAGTCTAAATCATTCTCTTCTCATTTTGATTTATTTAAATCCTAAAATCTAAGTCAAAATGGTCAAATCAACTAACATCATTTAAATTAATCAAATCATGATCAATGCTAATCCAAACCACTCAAATCCTCTAGATTTTTCAACTTGCACAATTACATCATTTATTTGATTTAATAATTCCCTATTTTTATTCAAAAAAGGCATCCAAGAGGGAATATTCCTCCAAGTTTGAAATCTCCCCCCAAATTGACTTGTCCATCCAACAAAGCATTTAAAGTTCTTACATTATCTCTTACATGTCTCCCAGTTGGCATTTAACTCATCTTTCATCCCCCCTAAACATGTCATCTCATCAAATTCAAATTTCAAACTTGCACATTGATCAAAATGTGCTCAAGCTTCCTCCATTCACATGTTGACAAGTGGCATCTTTCCATTGGATGAATGCTAGTCCCACATTGATTCATTTTTGGCATTCATCCATCTTAGCATTCTATAAATGAAGAGCTCCTCTCCTCATTTGATCATCCACAATTTGAGCAAAGTTACCATGCCCAAATATCCATCAAATTTCATCAATCATTCTTGAATCATAGTTAGGTTTTACAGATTTTGGCTTGGAGCTCTCGTCTTCTACCATTAAAGTGGATCAATCATCTTCAACACATCAAGCTTGC
This sequence comes from Sequoia sempervirens, assembly GCA_007258455.2. Taxonomy (NCBI): domain Eukaryota; kingdom Viridiplantae; phylum Streptophyta; class Pinopsida; order Cupressales; family Cupressaceae; genus Sequoia; species Sequoia sempervirens. The sequence continues at coordinate 361,327,733 of VDFB02058242.1, read as the reverse complement.
ATCATAGGAATTGGGAAAGGGCCAATTTTCACATCAAATTGGTGCCAATTCCCCCATGGGATCATGAGTTTGCACATCTAATTAGGATTTGAACTTTGTTTTATCATTCTCATTGTGTTCTTTGTTATTTTCTTTCCTAGTTTGAAATTGTAAATGGATTTCATGGGGAATCCTTGCTTTGGCTTGCAATACATTGTCTAACTTTTTTATTCTTGTTGTTTTGTAGGAACCAAGGTTAGGGTTAACACGTTTGCATGAAATTGTTGTCTTTTTCCTCCTTAGGATACTAGTTTTCATTTGGGTTTAAAAAGAATCTTTCTATTTCTTGCAAAGGGCTAAAACAAACAATAGGATCAACAACTGACTAGATTTTGTTTATTGGATTAACAATTCATCAAAATGTCTCTCATTCATCATTTGGTATTTAAAATGAACTCACATTTTGCTTTGTGGATTTAAAAAGAACAAGTGCAACTTTGTTTGTTGTGAAGGCTTACTTAAACTAAAGGAATTGAAAAAGGATGTATGCACTTCTCTCGCACTTTATAGTGATCTTGAGAATCAAAAGGTCTTTTTCATGACTTTAGGATGAGACAAAGCAATCACCTCCACACTTAGATTTGGGTTTAAAATTGAACAACATCTTGTGCGAGTGTGAGTGGGGGCATTGTTGCGTATATTTTCTCTCTTTGTTGCCTACAAAGATTGATCGAGTTATGAATATTTTTCTTCATTCGCTTTTTGTTTATCCTAGAGGGCCTACCTTGGGGAAAAAGTACTCACCCAAGGGAACAACTCAACCGATAACAATATAAAGCCAAGAGTATTTCCAACTGGGATATAAATATGGGTATTGGAGTAAATGCCAATATCACGTGGTTGATTCCAACAAGATGGATCTAAAAGGGGACTCTTGCCGTATGGGTCAATCTTCACGAACGGAAAGTTTGAAATAAAACCCTTGTTTGTAGTAACCAATTAATCCATTCAATGATTTTATCAAAGTGGTGCATTGGAACTTAAATTGCAAGAAGTTACTTGCCATGTCCGATCTTGGTTAAAGTATAGAGGTTAATACTTCATTCTTAACATACCTTTATACTCTTTCCTTGGTTGCATGTAAAATCATCTCTTCTTCTATGAAGGGCATGAAGCAAGCCCACCAAGAAAAACATACCAAATGAGCTAGGATGTTATATTGCTTGTGAGTCATAAACACTTTTCTTGATAAAAAACAATGAAAAACAAACATTTTAAACATGAGCATCCAAATCTTAAACCCTTTAGGAGAAGAAAATATCCTTGAACAAATTCATGTTATTTATTTCCCTTGAGATTCGTATCCCTAGAGGCTTCTAAACATTTGGATTTCATCTCAATTTTCTCCTACTAAATTCAACTTTAGGTAACCTTTGTCTTGATTTCCTTGATTTCCACATAATGCACTTTGTGGGATGAAATAAAATTGGGACATTGGACATTTAGTTTGAAAGCTAATCAAGAAATGTTTGTGGTAAAAAAAATCCATTAAGCGAAGATTGAATCAATTAGACCCCACACATGTGCTTGTCATCTTTTGGTCATATTTTCATGCAAAACATTGGTCTTTTGATTTTGAATTACTCTTTGAGAAATGCATGTTCTTCACTATCTTGGTCTTGTAAACAAGTCCTTCCTAGGTTCATTTAGAATCAAATAAAATGGTTCCTCTAAATTCCAAACATTCATCATATCCATCCCACCAAACAACTTTAGAGCTTTTTAAACAACATTTTCTAGACTTAGGTACATCCTTAAATCATCAAAATCAAAATCACCTTGTTTAGTTAGGTGTAGGGGAATGCATCCTTTCTCATACATTTAATTTAATTAGCAATCCTTTGAAAAAATTCATCCTAAGATCACATCGAACATTTTAGGGTTTACAAGTTCATTATCCAATCAAAACAATCAAAATAAAACCCTAATTCTAGCATTGATCCAAAGTCCCTAAATGTTCAACACTCATATCATTCACCCCTTTTCTTTCATCCTTCATCTCATCATTGGTCCTAAACACCTTATAGGCCACTTTTTCAACAAAGTCAAAACACAATAAGAAAATGGAATATAAACTTGATCCATACATCATGAGTAATCCAAGTCAACTAAGCTATCAAAACCTTACAACCCCGATTGATTATCAAAACTCACACTTATACAATCCATACATGGGATCATTACCTTCTACAAATTTCAATAGTACAAAAAATGTGAGTATTCCCAAATTAAAAGTTGGGACATGTTTCCCAATGGTAGATTTAAATGCAATTCCAAACCTACAAATCTACCAACTAAACAATCAAGGCATGAGCCTTCAAACAAACAACGTCATCCCACCAAATCCCTACATGCCAAATGAGAATGTACCAAGTACAATTTTTCCAAACATGAATCTGGAAAACTTTGGGATAAATATGTTTGCAAATCATACGAATATTGTTCAAAATCCAAACAAAATGTTAACGACTCCAAGTCAAGGTAACACCATGAAAAATCAAAGTTACCCAAATCAAGGCAATGATATTCCCAACATCAACAATGGTCAATTTCAACCTATCATGCCAAATTTGAGTGTCATCCCAAATTAGAACATCGTCCAAAATCAAACACCACAAGTGTACATCCCAAATCTACTTGAACAAAAGCCAAATGAAGGGAGTAAAATTAAAAATCAAGATCAAATTTCACTAGAACAACTTGCTTCACATGCCAAGCTAATTGAATTTTTGAGCCAAGAGATATCTTCACTTCAAAATCAATACACTCTTTAGTTGGTTGAACCATGTCATCAAAGCATTGGGTTGTGTCCACAACCACATCAAGAAAAAAATCTCCAATGTCAAGAGGGTAGATATCAAGATCAACATTGACAAAAAACCCAATTACCCCATCTCGAAGACCAATCGCCACATCTCTAAAATCAATCATCAAAAGGTCAAATCTCACAAGCTAACAATGAAAATACACACCACCTAGGAGACCAATCAAATCAGTCCTGCAACAATTGGTACAAGAAAATATCATAAAAATCCCCATTTATGTGAACTATCAAGAACCAACCATAAAACCAATAGGATATAATGAGGAGCACCATTGTGATTATCACAAAATAAAGGGACACACAACATCAAGTTGTATTCGACTCAAAAATATCATCCAAGACTTCATTGATCGAAAGATAATCACTATTGGGGATAACAATGAAAATTCAACCACTAGTGATAGCATCCATAATCTCTCCACCACAATTGTTGAAAACAATGATCGAAATCTATCTATCGATAAAGATGTTTTTCCCTCATCTGAAGATCAAATCAACATACATCAAGAGTCATTTTCCAATCATGATCAAAATCCACCAACAATACCCAACAATGATCCAATTCAAGAAATGTCAGCATCATTTGACCCTATGTTCAAAGACATTGGAAATCCCTACACCACAATTGTTGAAAACCATGATCAAGGTCTCTCCATCAATAAGCACATTGAAGATGTTTTTACCCCATCTGATGATCAACTCACCATACATCAAGAGCCACTTTTTAGTGATCTATTTCAAGGAGCGTTAGGATTATTTGATCCTATTGAAATAATCAACAATCCATTGACTAATGATCATGTTGAAAATGTCTCTACATCACCTAATAAGTTAGAGGACATAACTCAATAATTTATGCCAAAGCATGATCAAAATCTTCCACTAAGGTCTAGCAATGGTCATTTCCAAGACATGTTGACACCCTTTGACCTCATGGTTATAAATACTGAAGGAACCCTAAAATCGACACTTGAAGATATTGAACCACTTACAATGACTAATGATCATGTCTAAGAACCCTTTGTAAGAAATCCATCCTTTGAAATTAAACCATGTCAAGAACTTGATCCAAAACATGTCAAAAGCAATTCTGAAATTGTTCAAGATCAAGAATTCATATCTCCAAAATACTACAATGATGCAATGGACACTCTCCTATCTATGCAAGATGTCACAAATGATGATCACATCCATATAGAACATTCTTCTCCATCTACCCATGAGATGCTTTCTATGGATGGACATGTAGATTATCTTCATTCAGAACATGATTCCTTTACTCCTAATATTATTACACAAAAAGAGTGGGTTATTGATTCCTACAAAAAAATAGAGTTTTCAACATTAGGATTAGATATATCTAAAATCCAGACTAAAGACATCATGTATGAAGATATCCAACATTATCCACTGAAGGAAGTAGGTCAGACAGAACAAGATATTTTAGAGTTAGTAGAGCATCCAATTGAAATAAAATCATCTATAGTGGTCATTTATCAAAGAATGCATTCTAAACAAGAGCTCTCATAACAGGAAGAATCAAATCATGAAGGTACTACTTCCACAATATTGGGGGAAAATATGTCTCAAGCAAGCATCAACATAGGGAGCATGAAGAGTCCTTATTATGAAACTAGTGCCAATACTACAACCAGCCACGTCATGAATCTTCATCCACCCATCACCCCATCCATGAATTGGGACCAACGTCAAAAGAAAGAATTGAATCAAAGTACAAAGAATGTTATCAAAGAAAAAGAAGTTGAGAAGCATAATGGAAAAATCAAATACAAGTGGATACCAAAGAATACAAAGAAAGATTATCCCTATCGAACTCCATTAGTTAAAGAAACCATGGGGCAAAATAAGAAAGGGAAAATTATCCATCAAAAATGTCCACAAAAGAAAAAGCAAGCTTTTCAAGTGACGTACAAAGTGTATCAAGAAATTGGTCCTAATTCCATGCACACTTTTGTATCCACCCATCATTGCTCATCTTCCCAAGTTTGGAGATTCAAAGGTTCCAAACTTTCAACCAATCCATCTCTTATCCCTAAACGCACTTTTTCCACACCTCTATGCATGATATCCAATTCTCAAATTGACTATGTATTGGCAATGACCCTTCATCATAAGGATTCTAAAGGAACTCTATCAAAATGCATGCATAGAGATAGAGTTAACCCTGATATTAGTAAAGCAGATAAAGAATACCAAAAGTTGCATTCAAGTGCACATATCTTAGCAAAGCAGCTTCTTCAAGCAAGATATCGATGGCATATCATGACAGAAGCATCTACATCAGCAACACCTTGTGATTAAGCATGAGCTTAAAATCTTTCAAAAAAAGAAAAAAATATGAAAATCCAAATAAATCAGAAAAAGGATTGAAAACAGTAAAGATAAAAATTGTCCTCTAGTGAAAACCACTACAATGGCGCTTTGGGCAAGACCATGATGAAAACCTAGAAAACAAGTGTCATGTGTAGAATTGAGCATCTATGTGTGCTATTTCATGTGAAAGCATCTCATCCCATTTGTGATAAATCCAACATTCTATCCATAATATCCATAATAAATTTAGTTATCCATGAGCCATATATCCAATCTGTTTTCATCCATCTACATCCATCATCCAAGTTATCTTGATCATGATGAAAATTTGGGGAACACTTCATGCTTTCTTATGGTAAACATCTTGACATGGGTCATTTTCATTGATCCTATCCTATGCAACATTATCTGAACCATGAAGCATTATCCAAATAACCATCCTCTATCTGAACACCTTATCTTATCGCAAGATAATCCTTAGCATCCTTTGCATGCTTACCATATCCCTCCATCCATACACTTATCCGAGCATCCACCCATTGCATTCCATACATTGCTAGACATTGGGGGAAAATATTTGCATCTTGCTTCAGCAATAAATCTTGATCTATATCCTCCAACTTATGTGGTGATCTAAACATTGGAAAACATGAAATTGAATTGGTCAAAATATTTGTGATCCAAAATCCAAATCACTAGCCCATGGAATATTTTTATGAGAAGACATTCCTTACCAATCATCATCTTTCATCAAATACCAATCCAAATAATCACTATCAGTTGCATCTAAGTTGCACTTCAAACGTCACATCAAATCATCCAAACATCTTTTGTTCAAAAACAAGCTTCAAACAATCCTAATTAATTGAATCCAATCAATCCATAATCTTGGGACATCCTTCCCGATCATTGTGTTGCTTAACACTATACTTGCATTGTTGTGCATCCTCAACATTGTTATCATCATTAATCCTGATCAATCAATCCTTGCATTGTTGTGCATTCTCAACAATGTTATCATCATCAATCCCATCAACATCTCAATCCTTGTATTGCTTAACACTATCCTTGCATTGTTGTGTATCCTCAACAATGTTATCATTATCAATCCATCGATCTCATCAATCAACCTTAGGTTGGTTTTCAAAAAAATCCAAAATAGACACATCCATATTCAAATCGTCAAAATCATGCAAAAAATCCAAAAACATAAAAAAAATACAAAATCCAAAAACATTAAAAAAACATCAAAATCCAAAAACATTCAAAAAACATCAAAATCCAAAAACATTCAAAAACCATCAAAATCCAAAACATTCAAAAACATCAAAATCCAAAAACATTCAAAAACACAAAATCCAAAACATCCAAAAAACATCAAAATCCAAAACATTCAAAAACATCAAAATCCAAAACATCAAAAATTACATAAAAATCCAAAACATTCATAAAATTTCAGAAAACCCCAAAACATTCAAAAAAACAAAAATCAAAACATTTGTAAAATCTTGAAAATACCAAAAATAGCCTCAAAACATTGCAAAATGTCAAAAACATCCAAATATTTGAAAAAATCCATCAACCTCATTTCGCTTTCACCTGCAATAATCAATCATCCATGATAAATTGATCGTCACCTTCATCCTTTGGCAACACAAACAAAAACAATCACAACAATCAGCAAAAGCAAGCTTCAATCGTAAAATCAATAGCAAACAACAAACCATTAAGCGCAAAATCAAACTCTTGATCATTTTCAAACATTTCAGTCAACCTTATATCAACAACCTATCAATCAAATTATCAACCCATCATCATCCTATACAATGCATGTCCTAGGATATATCATTCTGACAATGAGAATCATTTTGGATATCACTTTGGATTCTTATCCTATCAAAACACATCCCTGTGGCTAAAGGTATGAAGAACATTGGCTTGTTTGCGTACTTGATATTTTCTTTTGATTTATCTTATTGTGCTCATTCTAATGACCTCTCAATGATTTCCCCAATGAAGGGATTTAGAGAGATAGGAATGGGGCAATGATCATTATCTTTTTATCTGTTGCACTTGTTGGATGTTCTTGTAATATAACTTGGAAAATACTTGCTTTGTTAGGTACGTCCTAGCAAGGTTTCTGTATGTCAAGTGTGAACAAGAATACTCCTATCTATTTGTCGAGTCAAATTCCATCATATTAGGTACAACGCCATCCTGGTTCTTTGTACCTTGATGCATCAAACATAAGGAAATTGGCCCTTTGAAAATATCAACTCCTTGGTAAGAAAATCATCATCTCATGTCTTGTTGGAATCTCTTTTTTTTTTCTTTTATCTCTTTCTTTTCGTGCTAACATGGTACCATGACAGTTAATCACAAGTCATCGTCATTAGTGTATTCATCCTTCATACACAAAACCATTAGCATATTGCATACTACATATCATATCATAAAGAAAGCATTAATCGTACCACATGCATTGCATTTCATCATTGCATAATATAGATTGGTTATTTTAAGCATCTCATAAACCATACATGTATCATCCACCGCATAATCATAAATGCATCATCAGATCATATCATGTGCATTCATATCATCCATTACACATAAACATCATAATCATCTCATCATTAATAATGTCATTATCATGGTATAAATCAGGATCAAGTGGGTGTAATATATCAAAATAGGAATGACGCTACCCATGGCTGATGACTATCTACACCATCAAATCTATCTACATCAAATATTCAAGTGGAACTAATCTTGAACCTCTTTATCGAGAGATCGACACTCGAATTCTTCGCCTGATCTCTTGAGGGTGTAGTATACTAGCGTAATTCTTCTCGCTGGGGTAACAGTGGGGCATCCAAAAAAATTAGAAATTTTTTGAATTTTGATCAAAACAGTTTCTTCTTTGAACCAATGCAACAAGTGCATCGCTTCAAAGAGGGGCAAAATGTAGACATCAAAAATATACAGATTGATATCACACACTCAATCCTGATCTACTAACATTGTTTCATCATGAATCATCCCTCTATCTAACCATTTAATTGAATAGCCTTATTTGATTAAAGTCGTCATAATTCCCCTTTTAATTAAATAAATCCCTCTATTTAATTAAATCATTGTCTCTGTATAATTAGCTAGGTCATTTCATCTTCCTATCTTTATTTAATTAAATAATCCATATTATTTGATTAAATTTCTAAAGTCCATCTAATTAAATTAAATAAATCAAACATTTATTTAATTTAATTGTAACATCACCCCCCTTCAGTTAAATAAATCAAAAATATTTATTTAACTAAGTCTAAATCATTCTCTTCTCATTTTGATTTATTTAAATCCTAAAATCTAAGTCAAAATGGTCAAATCAACTAACATCATTTAAATTAATCAAATCATGATCAATGCTAACCCTAATCACTCAAATACCCTAGATTTTGCAACTTGCATAATTAAATCATTTATTTGATTTAATAATTCCCTATTTTCATTCAAAAAAGGCATCCAAGAGGGAATATTCCTCCAAGTTTGAAATCTCCCCCCAAATTGACTTGTCCATCCAACAAAGCATTTAAAGTTCTTACATTGTCTCTTACATGTCTCCTAGTTGGCATTTAACTCATCTTTCATCCCCCCTAAACATGTCATCTCATCAAATTCAAATTTCAAACTTGCACATTGATCAAAATGTGCTCAAGCTTCCTCCATTCACATGTTGACAAGTGGCATCTTGCCATTAGATGAATGCTAGTCCCACATTGCTTCATTTTTGGCATTCATCCATCTTAGCATTCTATAAATGAAGAGCTCCTCTCCTCATTTGATCATCCACAATTTGAGCAAAGTTACCATGCCCAAATATCCATCAAATTTCATCAATCATTCTTGAATCATAGTTAGGTTTTGCAGATTTTGGCTTGGAGCTCTCATCTTCTACCATTAAAGTGGATCAATCATCTTCAACACATCAAGCTTGCATCATATGAATTGGGAAAGGACCAATTTTTACATCAAATTGGCACCAATTCCCCCATGGGATCATGAGTTTGCACATCTAATTAGGATTTGATCTTTGTTTTATCATTCTCATTGCGTTATTTGTTATTTTCTTTCCTAGACTGAAATTGTAAATGAATTTCATGGGGAATCCTTGCTTTGGCTTGTAATACCTTGTCTAACTTGTTTATTCTTGTTTTTTTGTAGGCACCAAGGCTAGGGTTCGCACAACTACTATTAATCCTATTAATGAAATAGTAGGTGTGATAGTCATTATCCCTTGTAGTCATTATCCCTTGTATAGAACAACCTAAGAAATATCTTCATATTACTTTCTCCTCTAAGGACACACTTCAAAATCTCCTCTATGGTCCTCTTTACATAGCTGACTGTATTTATGATAAGTGCACCAATGGGATACTCATAGATCCCAAATGTGGAGAGAATGTGATCATCGAGGAATTTTTGGTGTTGCATGATGTTTATCAAGATGATTATGATAAACCAAGAGCATGGATTAAGAAACACAATGGTTTTTCCTACCCTACAATAGGATCGATCTCCCTTCTATCATAGAGAGGACCTAAAACATTGGATGTCACATTCTCCATCATCCTATAGTTGAACTAGTTTCATTTGCAGTTAACCCATCCTTGGCTTCATTCAGTGAAAGTTGTCCCTTCGATCATACACAAATGTTGAAAGTTTCCCTTTGATAATGAAATATTCACTATTCACCATAGCAACTTCAACCCTTTGTCTTCTAAAGGAAAATTCTCCCAAGAAGCCTTTTGGTCAAGCCCATGGAACCTATCACGCCTCACAAATACTTCTTTTCATTGCTTACCAAAAGTTTAAAGCAAAGAAAATTATAGAATTATCTCTCTGCAACATATCCCCATCCACTTCTAGCACTCCTATCCTAGATGAAACAATCCTTCAACCCGAACAACAACCAACACCTAAAAATTCCCCCGCATCATTTGAATGATCACAAGATAATGATAAGAATTATGTCATTCCTCCTCATATAAAAAAATTATAAAGCAAAGGAGAAAGTGGATGGACAATATTCCATGGTTCCCTCTGTTCCACCCCTTAGGGATGAAAAAGAAACCTATGGTTGACCAACCCACTCCTTTAAAAACAAAACTCGACAATAAAACCAAAAGAAATAGAGGAGCTAGGGAGCATAGGCATAAACTTCGTGACCCTACTTGCAAGTTACAAGAAGTACAAAACAAATAAAATCAAAATCCACACTTGACAGAAGCAATGCATGATGACCACCCTCCCCAATCACATTAAAAGGATCCAACACAAAAACCAAAACCCATTGTACACCCTTCATTGGAAATTATCATCCATCCTCCTATTGTAATTAATCTGGATGACGATATTGAGATCAGTAAAATAGATGGAGAAGTTCATAATGATTTGAATACTTTATTTTCCTATTCCATGAGGTTAAATGATAAATATCCTACAAAGAATGTAGAACTTGGTGCTTCCCCTATTTTGGCACTCACACTTGTCCCTTTGGCTAGTTTCTCAACCTTAGCATATCATAAACATGATTGGGAGGCAGATGACTTGCTCATTGTTTGACTTGCATTTGCATTGCTATTATTTTGCATTTTCTTTTCTCTCATGTGTTTGTATGTGTGTATCATGTTCCCCCATGATGTGATGTTTGGTGTTCTCCTCTTTGTGACATTCTTCTATTTCTTTCACCTTTTTTTTTACATTTTTAATGTGTTTTCCTTTTGGGGATGATGCAAGGCATTGAGACCACAATGTATCTTTCATGTTGACCGAAAAGGCCCCTCTTTTCTTTTTATTTTCCTTTTCCTTTGTCTTTTTTTTTTGTGTTCTCCTTTTTGGGATGATGCAAGGCATTGAGACCATAATGTCTCTTTCATGTTAACCCAAAAGGCCCCTTTTATTTTACTTTTGTCTCCTTTTTTTGTGTATTCTCCTTTTGGGGATGACACAAGGCATTGAGACCGAAATGTCTCTCTCATGTTGACCCAAAATCTTTTCCTTTTTCTTTCCCCTTTTTTCCATTTTTATTTTTTTTGTGTTTTCCTTTTGGGGATGATGCAAAGTGTTGAGACATCCTATGTCTCTTCCATGTTGACCAAAATGGATATTTATTTTTTCTTTTTATTTCACTCTCTTTATGTCATTCTTCTAGTTCTATGTATTTAGGGAATGATGATAGTTTCAAGCTCTCTAAACAAAATATTGCAGCAAAGAACATACTAACCCCAAATCCATAAATCTCTTATGTGTTTTTTGTTTTCATTTTGGGGGCAGCCCCTTCTTTTTCTTTTCCTTTCCCTCACACGACATAGCCTTACTAAAAAATGTATGACTTGGTATAGGGGCTTTCCAAGTTGGCTCTCATGTATTATTTCTATTTGCATTTTTCATTTTCTACTTTAAACTAAATTCTCATAGAATGGTGTATAGAAATTCCTTTAAAGTGGGGGAATACATTGACATTATTCATTTTGCATATTTCTCTTTTTCTTGTTTCTTAGTATAGGCTTGTTACTTCATACAATGCGTTCATCGCTTTGTGGATGGCATTGGCCATAATGTCCTTCATGAGTGTGATCTATCTTAGCATATTGCATTCCTCTTGGTGGTTTGATGTGACACATTGCATCCCCTAAGTTGCAAATATTCTATCCTTTGATTGGTCCTCTCTTGGAGACATTAGGCACAATGTTCCCTAAGTTAAATACCTCACATGAACTTAGCAAGACTCCTTTGAATATTCTTTTTTATTTTTCATTTTACATTTTTTACATGGCCACCTTGCATAACATAGCTTGCATGCCTATGGTGACATTGTGTTTCTTCTTGTGCTCCAAGCATACAATTTTTTCTTGTCTCATGAAGCTAAAAATGTCATTTTCTTTTGTTTCACCTTATTAAAGTTATCAGGAGGTAGAACTTTAGTATGGTTGAGTGAGAATCCCATTCCAAGGCATGAATTTTTCCCATAGCCACCTATGTGTGTGTGAGAACATACCAACCATGAGTGTATGTTTCTCACCTTTTGGGCCTTCTCACCCAGTGAGCAACCATGGGTTTTTTAACCTTAGAGTGAGTATATATTTATTTTTCTAGATGAACAACCTAGATCTGATGAACAACATGATGGAAAAATGATCGAACCTTGATCTGACTCTCTTTTCTTTCTCCTTTCCTCTCTTTCATTCTTCATAATTTTCATGTGTGTTCCTTTGTGCTTATGATTAGTTTACCATGGGATCTTGATCCTGGGGGCTTTATCATCACTCTTGATTGTTGTTGTCTCAGCTTACCTAGCATCAATGCATTTGGATCCCTCTTGATATGCATGTTGCACTACTTTAGTGTGAGTTCAAATAAATTTTATCCTCTCACTAAAGTGAGGGCTTAATGTGTCACAAAAAATGTATATTTAGACATTTTTATACTCACTTGACTCTCTCCCATGGACTTTGGCTTAATTTTTCCTAGATTCAATGTTGTAGTGTGGTCAAGACATTCATATTAGGTCTCAAACCCTTGTGAATCATTAAGAATTCTAGGATGTCTTGTAAAAGTGTTGTGAAGTTTTGTAACCCACTTTCACACTTTTCTAGGACCCCTTCATTATAATTCACTTAATAAACCTCTTTTTATCACTTACCAAGTCTTACTTCAAAGTTTTGTAAGGATTTGTAACAAACACTCATGCTTTTTTAGGCTTGTCATCACTAATTTGACCCTTTCTTATGTTTAAATGACCCCTTAATGCACTTTACAACACTTTAATTTCTGACACCCAGTAGAATTACCCTGGTGGTACCAAGTTGCCACCTAGGGCGACTTAGTCCCACTGGGCACAAAAATATAAATTATTTTAATTTTCTAATGGGATTTTTTTCTCCCAACCTTAAGGTCGGCCTATGATGTGTTATTTTCTAGAAATATTGTAAAATAAAGTATAAGTAAATGGTTTTCTCATTTTCACCTCCCATTCATTCACTTAATCATTCAAGCAATTATCAAGCATTCATTTAATCATTCTAAGCATTACCAAACATCCATTAGAGAATCCATTTGCATATCTTTAGATTTCAACATCAAGGGTTTGGTGAGTTGTGACATTGCATGTTGTTCATTCAAGATTCTCTTTCTATTTCATTTCACTTTCTAGGGTTTGATTACCAAATTTTTGTTTGACTAGGAAAAACCCCTATTCTCTAACCCTTAACCCTTTTCCCCCTCTTTGAATGTGTGTTTTGCATGTCTTATATGAAGAATTGTCAAAGAGAAGTGTTAAGAAGGTGTTATCAACTCATCAAAGTCAGTCAAGTCAACAAAGCCCTAATTGAAGCATGGATACCACTTTCAGCTTATTTTCTACAGAATCTAAATTGGATACCTCTTAGGAAGGGAAGTGTAGACAAAAAGCTATACATTGCTACCCTGAATTTCTTGAGATTCCTAGGTGGACTAAGTCACTATTTTTGGAAAATTAGTCCCACTTCTAGGTCTCAAAAATGATTTTTGCATTTATGGCCACCCATTTGGAAAAATACTGTTCCAACAAAATCTCCCCAAAATACTACTAAATTACCCAGCCTGATGTAATTGTCCTAGTGAGCTTGAATATAAAAATCTATAGGATTCTAGAACCTCTTTGTATCAAATTTCAGTTTATAGGTGCACCTTTCCAATCTTGTTCATTTTTGTTATTGTTTGTTTCCATTCTTAGCTCATTTTGCATGCATCACTATGTTTTCAAAAATCTTACATTTCATTGGTTTTGCATTAATAATTCCTTTCCTTTTTCAATTCTTTGTATTTAGATAATTGCATTTAGGCATATTTTAATCATATTAGCATTAGTCTTGAGTGAACCCCTAAGTTTTTGTGGGATACCTTTCTCCGTTTGGGTGGAAAAAACTAGAAATGCAAGAGACATGCCCCTACAAACAATTGTTGTTCATGAAGAGACACAAAATCACATTAGAAATGAATCTTGATGACATAAAAACCTTCCTTAATTTGAAGATTGAGAGAAAATGGAAGATGGAATCACTTTGAGAACAAGTCCTCATGCTTGATTTCATGACTAGTTCCATCTCCTCAACCTATATTTCTCCATGATTCTCCATATGCATCCATATTCAACCCTTTCAAATGTGATATCTTGGAAAAATAGTGAACTTGAAGACCTGAAAAAACCATAGCTTGTTTTCCTAAAACTTCAACTTGTTTTTAGATAGACTAATGAATCTTCTTGTGAAAGATACTCAATACTTGTCTCTTGAATTTGTGTAGTAAAAATGATCTAAATTACTTGAAAATGACCTAAAAACATATATTTATAGGCATCAATACCTAATTATCTATTATTTAGACCTAAGAGGCTAACATCCATCAAAAATTTTAATTAGGTCAGTGATTTTCTTGCTCAAAATTGAAAAAACCCCCAAAAGGGACTAAGCCGCCACCTTAGGAAATTTAGTCCCACTAGAGGCCACTCATTCGCCTGAGGTGGTGAATGGGTTCCACTTAAGGTTTTTGTTATGTGTATTTTTTTGGTATTTATATGATTTTTTTAAGTGGAATAAGGCTCAAGGTCCAAAATAATGAATCCTAGGGGCCTATAAATGTTTATTTAAAGGATTATTAATGCAAGGGTGCCTAGGATAGCTCCAAACTAGGCCATAGATTTTACTATCTCCAAGAAGGGAGTATAAATTTAGTGTCCAAATTTAGCTCCCATGTTAGCACCCATATGACTCTACGTGCATATGCAAGCTAAAGGACTCTAAACAATACACTTTATAAAAGGATACTCATTCAAATAATAGGAGAATGAAGCCCCTAGTGTAGTTATCTACAAAACCACAACAATAGGAACCACATCCTGAAACATGAATTCATTAGTTGTCCAAAATATCATAGGGTAGATGTATTCCCCCCCTTGATTTTTCTTTCTTTATAGAGGTGGAATTAAGGTAGCAATCTAGCCACATCAAATAGGATCAATCAAATCATAGGGTATTCCCAAGTACCATGCCACATATCAATAGATGATTGATGATTTCGACAAGGAAATCATGATTCTAGCGCAAAAAACGACATTGAAAATAGAGTTCACTAGCACCTATTATGTTGGTTTGAATGAAAAAGTACTTTTTAACCTTAATGGAGTAAAAAACCTAATTCTGAACATAAGAGCTAAAAAGTGAAGTAAATGGTCACTTATTATATCATTTCACCTTTATGTATCTTGATAGTGATGTGGCAAGAGTAAAATATGTTGAGAAGATGGGGTTACGAGCCTACAAGATTGGACATGCTACAAAACCAGGTGGCACATAGTGAACATCTACACAAGGTGAGTTGATTCTGCTACTTTCTTTTAGTGTTTATGTAGTTATTTGATGATTTTTAATGTATTTATAGGTTAATTTAGGATCTTGATTTTTTTTTTTGCAAAGTGTCCCCTTGTTTTGTAAAGTGTCCCATTTTTTCACAAAGTGTCCCCTTTGTTTGTAAAGTGTCCCACTTTTTTGCAAAGTATCTCATTCCCTCGCGAAGTGTCTCACTTTTTCACAAATTGTCCCATTTCTTCGTGAACTGTCACAAAAGGGTTCTAAATTGTCTAAGGCCTTTAGGAAAGCACACTAGAAAAAATTTAGTACACTTTCATGATGAATAATGTAAAAATTAAAGATGTTAGATTATTTATAGAGCATATTTTTTTATCTGATTGATAGGTATCCACCCATTTGTGTCAAAGTCTAGGGGGGTAGGCAGCTGATTTTTCTTAGAGATTTAGCTCCTACATTTACAATAGAGGACACAAAGCACCTACAAGTTGTAGGGATTGATTGGGCATACCTCATGCCCCAATTGAGGTACCATAATGCTATGTTGATGGCTCTATGCGAGCACTGGGATGCAAACACTTATACATTCCACCTTCCTACTAGTGAGATGAAAGTTACTCTAAAGGACATGCACCACATTCTCTAAGTTCCTATTCAGGGAGAGTGGGTATGTTCTAGAGAGATAAAAAAAATTACTAGTGGAAGGCCAATATGAAATATTATCTAGTGCATGATAATTGAGTGAGAGGATGGATCAATTTGGTGATGTTGTTTTATTCATGAGCCCTAGTTGTGAGATGAATTATGATGCACACAATGGCACTAGTATTCATCCCAAATGGGCATGCAGTGCAACTAGAGGGAGGAATAGTACACTTGGTATGTGGGATAATAGAGGATAGGAAAGTATACACTTGGGGGTATTGTATCCTAGTGCATTTATACTATGATCTTGGTCTATTTTTTTTTGGGAGGCAGACATCATGGTGTACTATACACTTCTCTATGTTTGGTGCCTTGAGAATATCACATGTACCAGGCCTACCATTTTCTCAGGCACTAAATTCATGGGGTATCCTCGAGCCTTTAGATATCCTCTATGATGGTTATGGAAGTACAAGGATTTACACTTTTGGACAGTGAGATTATATTGACTAGAGGAGGATGAGATCTTCTAGAGACCTTATCAACTAACACTATAGTGGCCAAATTGCATTGGATAGTTGATGAGGTTACAACTAGGAATATTTTTGATTGGCTGACATGATCATGTAGTATGTCCCTTCCACTAAGTTTGAGTCATGTGATAGTTTGGGAAGATTCAGACACCACCAAAGGCACAACCCTTTTTTAGGAGATTAGTGTGGAATGCCTAGAGACCATGTGATATAGTACAACTCATGGTAGATAATGTTGTCAAGAGCGAATTCAATTTCTCAAATCATGATGAGGCTCTAGTATTTGATGTGGATGATGTTGATGCCACATGTGATTATGAGGAGTGGTGGATAGTATCATGACTAGCTCCTATATTTTTGATTGATGAGCCTATAAGAGATGTAGGACCAGTGTTAGATGAGGGAGATGATAGAAAGGATGGAGGAGAAAAGGATGAAGATGAGGATGATCAAGAGAAGGATGAGGAGGAGGAGACACCCCTAAGAGAGTGTGATGAGGCAGTAGCTGATGATTGAAACAAGTGGGAAGAGTCCTTTCCCATTCATATGACTAGATCACAAGAAATGGCCACAACATGCATCAATACCCATGGTCATGGAGGAGCTAGCACATCCTTCATGCCCCCTATAGAGGATGATGTTGACATTTCCTAGCCTACCAGAGATATAGGTGATGATATTTAATTTTTTCCATGTACTTTATGTTAGTGCTTATGCTCTTTATATATATATCATGATGTGTATTGATTGTGTATTGTTTCTATCTCATAGGAGCCTTGAGAGACTATTGATATTTCTACCACTAAGTGGTTGTAGAGATAGTGTTAGAATCTATCGACAAGGAGGAGATGGACTTAGACTATGTGTCCCCAACTATTGTGGAGCAGGATCCAGAGACACTTAGGCCATTGACAAGATAATGGGAGACATATGAGAGTCTAAGGAGATGAGTCTATTGAGTTGAGAATGAAACAAAGGCACAGTCAACCTAAACCCCAATAGAGGTTGAGAGACCAGAGTTAGAGGTATCATGACTATAGGTGGATAGGGATCAGATAGCAAACGTGTAGTGAGAGGTCGTTGGATGGATATAGGGCTTATAGTTTGTGGTGCAGGGGCACTATGTTAGTTCATTTTGTGTAAATAAGTGTTTTAGGTTTTTTTAGGTTACCTTTAGTCATTTTTCATTTAATAAGATCATAATAGACCACTGTTTATGTATTCGATTCATACAGGAGGAAGTTTGCTAAAGTTGTCAAAATACAATATTGTAAAAGTGCAAAATGAAAAATGTGGAAGTCCAACAGCCAGGAGCATTCAAAGGTAGTTTGGTTCATTGTGTCAATTATTTTTTAGTGTTTTTATTTTTAAAAGGACTCACACAATTCAAGGCAAGAGGTTGGAGATTCTTATTAAGGTTTAACTAATAATAAAATTCATTTTTCTCTGCAATTCACTGGTAATTTGTTGTTGTAGACCCTTCTATGGGTCCGTACTATGCAATATTAGTTTAAAAGATTTTGTATTAGATGGAGGAATGAGTTAGCTGTAGTTTTGGTTTGATTTTATTTCATTTCATAAATATTGAAGTGATTTATTTACAATTTACTATAGGCGGCTTGTAACTCATAAATTGAAGTTTTGAGAGTGAACAATGGGATTATAAGCCATTCCACCTAGTGAAATTGTTTCTAACTTGGTGTAATTGATCCCTTATATGTAGGTTTTCTATTTGTGTTCTTTTCAAGAGAAGGTAAGGTTGTTTGAAGGGTTTTTGATGCTTCCCGAGGTGATATTTTATGAGTTTTGGCTTGAAAAGTGATGGCTATGAGTGGGAGTTTACATATAGTTCATTGGTAAAGGTTGGATGATGACTTGGAGAGAATGTGAAGACTTGGTATGATGTGTTTGATGAGTTGGTAGTGTAAAATAAGCTTTGGAACATCTAGTTTCAATAAACCCTCATGAAACCTAGCCTAAATTGGCAAAAACAAGGGTTTTGAATTTTGAGGAACTTGTGGTTGTTTCTATGATTAAATTTTTTTGATTCTAAATATTTGAAGTTTTGTTGAGGTCTAAGAATGAATTTTTGTGGTTGGGGAAAATATTAAAGGGTAGTTTATTTGTAAAAGTTCCCTATTTGGCTTAAGGGGCAATGTAGTAGTAGTTTGAGGAATATGTTATAAAGGAACTTGGTGATATTTTGAGGTATGTTTCTAAGGGCCTTACAGGGTGTTTGAAAATCAAATAATCTTGTGGGTTTGATGATAATTTTGAAAGATATGCTTAATTTTCTCTAGTTGGATTACTACAAGGAAATGAGAGTGGATGATGAGTAGGACAACAAAATTGAGATTTGTGTGATTGGAAGTTGTTTGAATTTGATCTAATTGTGATTATTGGAAGGTTTTTCTCCCTAATCTACATTAGTTTTCTCTCAGATTTAATGGATCACAATCATGATTGCATACTATCATCTCTCATCATCCTACTACTAGCCCCTCATGAGTACCAGATCTTGAGGGATCAAGTAGTCATAGACCTTAGTGAGATTGTATACATCGATGACATGTACATAAAAAATTGATATATTTATAGGTATTTGATGTTTTATCACTTGTTTTAATGTGTTTGAATGTTAAATGGTCATGTGATTAATTAAATAACCTTTGTGAAATTATTTAATTAATGTATTCATGATTTAACACATATTATGTGATCTAATTAAAACATATTTCAATTTCACTTGGATACAACATTGCGATTAAGTATGTGATGTTAAATTAAATGCATCAATAATTTATATAATGATATAACTTAACACAACACATAAGATCAACTTCAATGGTATGAAACCTAAAGTAACTATAAAAGTAAATTAAATAATTACTTTAGTGCTCAAGACACACACAACTATTTTTTGAGAACGAATCAATGTGAAATATATGGAATATAATCCAATAGCTCTATCAACACTACTTTATCATTCATACCATTTAAAAGGGATTAGACATAATATCAATGTAGATGTGCAACATTGATAGTTTCTTTAAGAGGCGTTCCATCTAGTTCTATCAAAAAATAACTATCCGACCCAAAGTTTTTGTGAACATGTATGGTCCTAACCAATTAGGACTAAATTTTCCTCTTGCACATGGATCAACATTGATGTTGAACTAATTTTCTAATAAGAAAAAAACACTTTTCTTGAATTTGTGAGGGATTACATTAAGATTGTAATAGAACTATTTCCATTTTCCATAAGCCTAAAGATGTTCAAAAGTGTTGATGTGTTGTTCATCGAGCATTTCAAGTTGATGTAATCTTTTCTCTTTATAGTGGCTATCATCAATAAGTCCTTGAAGAGCAATTCATAATGTAGGAATATCCAACTCCAAGGGAATTATTGTCTCACTACCATATACAATATTGTACGATGTAGTCCCTATAGAGGATTTGAAACTTGTGCAATAAGCCCATAGTGCATAATGTAATTGTGTATAACAATCCTTTTGATGCTTGTTAATAGTTTTTTTCATAATTTATTTGATAACCTTATTAGTTGATTCAACTTGACCATTGGATTGAGGGTAACAAGGTGTGGAAAAGTGATGGTGTATGTTGAATTTTTCTAATAATTTCTTCACATAATTATTCTTAAATGGAGTACCATTATCAAAAACTAACATGGAAGGAAGGCCAAAGTGAGAAATAATGTGTTCCAATATGAGATGACATATTACCTCAGTTGTTCTGGATCGAAGGGGAATATCCTCAACCTATTTTGTAAAGTAATAAGTTGTAGTGATGATAAATTTATTTCTAGCAAAAGGAGGTAATATATTTCCTATAATGTCTAATCCCCAAACCGCAAAGGGCCATATCAACACTTGAGCTTGAAGTTCACAAGAAAGAGTATGGATTAGGTTGCTATGCTCCTAACATTTGTGGCATTTTCCAACATAATCAAAGAAATCTTGTTCCATATTCCTCTAATATAATCCAATGTGGATTAATTTTTGAACCAATTTTTTTCCTCCAAAATTACCACCACAAGCACCTACATGGGCTTGCTCAAGGCCTATAGGTATCTCATATTTCTTTAGGCATCTGAGTAAGAGACCATGAAATGATCTCAGATACAATACATTGGAGACAATGATATATTTAGATGCAGGCTTGAAAAAATGGGCTCAAATGTTCTTGGTTGTCGGCTCAAGAAAGGTACCATTTTTCAAATAATTAATCACATATATGGACAAATATTTTTGGTAATATGGGGCTCTCTAACACTTCTATGGTTTTTCACCTAAAAGGAGAGAGTTATGCCACAAATTGCAATGTCCCTGCCAAGAATAATGTAAGTATGGATGAAATGTATCTAAATGTAATGTCCTAAATGTAGAAAATTAGAAAAAGATATTGATTATTAAATTAAAACTAAAGAAATGTACCTTGCTGGAAAACACAATGATGTATGCAAAAAGACCTAGAAATGTAAACAAAAAATAGTAGAAGTGAATGAAAATGAAGAGGTACACCTAGAGGCTAGAAAGTGATGGAATAGAGGTCTTGAATCCTATAGATATCATAGGAAAATCCCACTAGGGCTCATTCTCCAAGCTGGGTGAATTAGTCATTCTTTAGGGAAAATTTGTCAGAACAGGTTTCAAGGTACTAGGTGTATACACCTGAAAATGGTCACATCACAATAGTTTGGTAATTAATTAAATATTTTTTAATATTTAATTAAATCTTTGAATTCGATCTACGTATAAATAAATTTAAATAATTTATTTATATTTGTTCATTATTTCGTTTCTTAATTAATTAAATAAACATTATGATTTATTTATATTAATTATCAATAATCTTGGCTTGAATATTTTATTCAAATAAAGATTAAATATTTCTCTCTTTTAATTAAATTTCTCTAATATCCATTCATAATTAAATATTCCAAAATATTTAATTAAAATCTTCTAAATTCCATTTATAATTAAATATCTCTAAATATTTAATTAATTCTTCTAAAGTCACATCATAATTAAATATTTCAAAATATTTAATGAAATCTTCTATAGTTCTAAAATAAAAAATCAAATTCACATAAATGAAATTAAATAAATTTATTTATTTAATTAATTTGGGGATTATCTTCAACAACCATGAAACAAACTGCCAAAACAGAAAAATTAAATTCCTCTGTTCCTATGCAAGCTTGTTCCCATGGGTTGAAGACAAGCATCCATTCTTCTCTCCAACCTCCCAACCTCTTCCATTTTCCTCTCAACCTCTCCATCTCTCACCATTCAAACTTACCAGAAAACATTACAGCTGTTGATCCTTGCCAGCCAGGATTTTTCCTACAAAAAGTTATAAATAGGACTGTCAGGTCTTTGAAATCATATAGAAGCTTTCAACAGATAAACTATAGCCAAATTGCAAATAGCATAAGCCTTTTAGCATTCTCATTTCATAGCATAGAATAATATCATAACATATCATGGCCAATCTTCCACATAGTTTAGTTTCAATTTACAGCCCCTGTGCATAATCCACAGCCCCTGTGCATATCCGTGAGCATTCTCACCTCCACTAGCATATAGGATAAAGAAGCTTTATCACTTTGCATACTCATTCTGCAGATTGCCATTTGGAGAAGCCAAGCTTACACAATTTGAGAGCAACAACTTCAAACAAATTTTTGGAGATAGAGGAAGATGGAACGCCTCTGAAGAATTCTTTTTTACTTAATTTCATTTTAATTTCTTTAGTTTAAAGTTCTATTATTTGTGTTTATTATTTTTATTTTGATAACATATATTCCAATACACATTTTTGGCGCCCACCGTGGGGCTCTTGCCCCCAATTCTCACATCTTTTTGCAAGTTTTTCTGACAAGTTACGGTCAAAAATAGCGGATTAGTGCAAGAAACATGCTTCAACCATATTTATACCTAGTTCAACACCCATAATCAATCCTGCAGTGCCCATAATCAATCTTGTAGCGCCCATAATCAATCCTGCAGTGCCTATAATCAATCCTGCAGTGCCCATAATCAATCCTGCAGTGCCCATAATCAATCCTGCAGTGCCTATAATCAATCATGCAGTGCCCATAATCAATCCTGCAGTGCTCATAATCAATCCTGCAGTGCCCGTGAGGAATCCTATAGTGCCCATGAGGAATCCTGTAGCGCCCATGAGGTCTGTTATAGCACATTTTTGAAAAGGTTGCATTTGTAATCTGTAACTTTAAAATACAGCTTGACTGAATCCGACGCAACTGCGGATAGCCAATAAATTTAAATAAAATGAAGCAATCCTAGGGTAGTCATATAATTAAAATGAAGCAATCCTAGGATAGTCACTTCATTATTTCATTTTGGAACTAAAATGAACTAATTGTTTGTGTGAAGCAACATCTTCACTTAGCATAGCAATTTTTTTTATTTTGGGCTTAAAAAGGAATCTTTGTTTGCTTTGCTTAAACAGTGATAGGCCTATGCTCTCCCCTTAACTGGGTGATCAAAATGCCAAACTCATCAATTTCCCTTTATGCAATTTCCAATTTTATTAAATCCTTTTAGAGAGCCTGCTCTTATGGGCAAAAGTACTCACCCAAGAGGAACGACTCAAGTGGGTTCAAGCCAAAGCCAGGCTATTCCACCCCACTCTAAAATTTAAAGCAAAATTGGGGAAACCCTCTTTTGATGGTAGTGTGCATTGATAACCATCCCCAAAGCCTTTGTTCTAAAGGTAGGGAGGTCTCTCGAGGGAGTCTATCATTTGCCGCACTGAACGGAAACCCTTACTATGAACTTAGTGTAGTATCCAACCGAAGTCAGTTTCTAAACGTCATATTAATCACAGTGCAGGGGAGGGAAGAATCTACCCCCAAGATACTCACCATATAACTGCCAAGGATTGTTTGCTCAAGGGATCCGGTATCCACTTCCGTCACTTTGAGTACGCACCTGGAAAAGACAAAAACACGGGCACCCTTTCAGGGGTGACATGGCTGTGTGAGTCAACACAATTTTAAGATGTGGGTTGTTGATTACTATGATGACCTACTTGTGAACTAAGAGTGAGTCTGTTTGAAATACTTATGATGTGTAAAACCTGGTAAAACAATTTTTGAAAAACATTTTGATCATACACTCAATGTTTAGCATAGTACTTAAAACAACTACTCTACAAATTGCTTGATGTGTTTTCAATACATTAATTCAATTAAGATCATCCACCACTTGCAATCACATTGATTACTCTCATGTTAGAAGATTGGAAATCTACAATATTTGTTAAGAAATCCATTTTCAAAAGGATTAAAAAGCCAAAGAAACCCCTTAGCTACAAGAAACTATTGAAGAAAAGATGATTCTTGTAACAAAGCCGAAAAGTTTTACTCAAATATAGAACCTTTCTTCATAGGTATCATGATTGTGTTAGAGGTTTCACTGATGATTATGCTATAGAACCTTTGTACTCACAAGCTTTCTTTCAAAGAAGAGCCCTTTTCAAAGGCATAACCATAGTCAATGTATTCGT
Source organism: Sequoia sempervirens (assembly GCA_007258455.2). Lineage (NCBI taxonomy): Eukaryota > Viridiplantae > Streptophyta > Pinopsida > Cupressales > Cupressaceae > Sequoia > Sequoia sempervirens. The sequence goes on along the minus strand of VDFB02058242.1, from coordinate 361,303,398 downwards.
TTCTGTTATATTCCCCAACCTGCAATTGAATATTCTACTCGTCCAAATCAAAATTTTTAATAGAGAACTCAGATCACATTAGGCATCCATCACAAAATCCATCCTTTACAAAGCTATGATCAAAAATTTATAAAGTGCAAAATCATCATTTTCTTGATCTTTTGCTTAAATTCCCATCAACAGGATTTTCATCCTTTCAATTAGGGAACAACACAAGCTAAAGATTAGAAACCTTTGCAAGTCGTAGAATCTTCATTCTATCCTTTCATATCTATCACACAATTGCACTATTTCATTCTTTTGATCAAAAGTGAGTAGAATTTGGAACAAAACCTATGCCTGTCTTCACGAGATCTCAAAAAAATATGGAAAAAGATGAGGGAGAAACCACTACAAGCAAAATGGGTGACCATAATGAGAAAGAAGAGGAAACATTTAATGTTGACGAATTAACAGAAGAAAAGATTCAAGAAGCAGAACAAGATCCCCAATTCCATACTCTTATGGAAAGGATTTTAGAACGAAACAAAGAAAGATATTTTCTTTCATTAGCTAATCAAGGAGCTAAGTTACCTCACAATTTTGATATAGAAGGGATTAAACAGAATCCTGAAACTCCTCCTACTGATTTTAGTGCCATTACTCAACAGATAAAAGAATTACAAGGGAAAATAAAAGAGATGCAAGGGGGTACAACAAAGAAGTATGTTTTGGAAGACATGTCTCCTTATCCATTCAATAGGAGTCTTCAAATGATCCCATTTCCAAAACATTGCGAAATCCCTAAATATGATAGGTACAATGGAAAAACTGACCCCATTGACCATGTGATTGATTTCCGAAATATGAGTCTAGAATTCGCCTATGACGATACCTACTTAATGCGATTATTTCCATGAAGTCTAGGTGTACAATCCATGGAGTGGCTTTCAAAGATCACTCCACCCATCAAAACTTTTGAGTTAATAAATCAGTTTATATCACAATACTCCTACAACATCCAACACCAGATAACAATGCTTGATCTTTGTAAAGTGAAACAAAAAGTAGGAGAACCCTTCACTACGTTCTTGCAAAGATGGAGAAGGTTATTCACATGATATTCCCATCCTATTCCTGAAAAGGAAAATATGGATATCTTCATCAATAGCCTATATCAAGAATTAAGCTATAGGCTTAACCTTCATTGTCCTCATAACTTTCAAAAGTTGATTGAAAATGCAATCACCATTGAAGGGGCCTTAGTTAAACGAGGAGTGATAAAACTTGATAATCCAAGCACATCCAACCAAACCAACAATGATAAAACAAGGTTTTGGAACAAAAATAAAAATGTTGTCAATGATGGTATAGTAGATGAAAATAATCTACGAACAAGACCATCTATCTTTAATCTATCAAGTGCTCCACGAAAAAAGCAACAAGCAAATACCAACCAACAAGGAAGCAGCAATCAAACAGGACAAACCTCCAAGCAAGAAAAAATGACCAATCAAAACACCAAGGATAATCGTGCTAATTTCAATAACAATCTTGGCAATACCCAAACATCAAATCCATCTAGACCTTCATTCTTCTCAAATCAGCGGAATTTTACCACTTTGGGTCAATCTCTTGAGTCTGCTCTCAACCAGCTTCTTGATAATAAGGTTATCACATTACCACCACAAAGAGATTATGAGCCTCGAGTCAAACCACCATCATGGAATGACTCGTATTATTGAAATTATCATCAATGTAAGGGTCACAAAATGAATAATTGTCAAGCTTTGCGAAATCTAGTACAAGATTTAATTGAAAATGGCACTATTACAATTGAAGGACACCATACCAATGACGATCATCAAGCATTCAAAGATCCTTCACCGAATTATCAAAAGGGGGAAACATCAGATGCAAAAGCATAAAGCATAAACAATGTTGAAGACAATATAATCTGTCACATCTATGTTGATGATCAACGGGTTAATGTTATCAAAATCAAGGGAAAACAAGAATATCAACAGGTTAATGTGACTACGAGAGGACAAGAAAAGGTTGTTTTAAAAGGAAGTTCATCTAAAATAACTATTTCCCCTCCACGTCAATATAATCTGGTTGATCAATTGAGAAAAAACATCAGCTCAAATCTCCATCCTTGAACTTCTCAAAATATCGCCCATACACAAGAATATTTTAGAAGAAGATCTTGTAAACAAAACTATCAACATTGATTTGGATGTAAACAAATTTCAAGCCATGGTGGGACATTTGTCTTCCCCCACTTGTCTTTCATTTTATGAAAAAGATGATGCCTCCATGACACATCCACATAATTCATCGCTCTATCTTGAAGTCATGATCCATAAACACCGAATTAGACGTGTCTTAATAGATGGAGGAGCTAGTTTAAACATTTGTACTTTAAAGCTAATAAATGCCTTGGGAATATCAGAAAATTCTATTGATCCGTGAAGGAAAATAACTATCAAGGCATATGATGATGAAGAAAGAGCTTCTAAAGGACTAATAATGCTACCTATCAAAGTGGGACCTGTTGTGAAGAATACTTTTTGTTAGGTTCTAGATCAGGATCTTTCCTATAACATACTTTTGGGTCATCCATGGATTCATGATATGCAAGTTGTACCATCAACGTATCATCAATGCCTCAAGTTTCCATACGATGGAAAGGAAATAACCATACAAGCTGATTACAATAGCACACAAACCTGTTCAAATCTCTGAGCAACTCAAGATGCCTTTGTGCCACATAATAGGGAGGCTCTTACTCTTTCTTCCTTCAATCTACAAGGACAACTGCAAGAATTGACAAAGAATCTTGATACTAAGATAAATTTTAAAGACAAAGGGGTAGGTGAATATTCACTATCTCTTTCTACTTTACCTCCTTCTCCGAGGTCACATGGTCAGCCAACCTTATCAAATCAAAAGATTGCAACAACCTCTACATCCCAAGCTTTTGTGCCAATCACAAAGTTTGACAAAAAATTCATTAAAGCCAACACCACTGAAGAAGAAGCTGAAGATAGGGACATCCTAAGTTGGCTATACAAAGATGAAGATGAATCTCTCTTGCACATTAAGTTACCTATAGAACAATATGATAAGGGGTACGCTATCATGCAGAAAATGGGTTGTGAAGGAAATGGCCCTATAGGAAAGAGAAGAGAAGGAATTGTGGAACCAATTCAACCTATTTCAATACATCCAAGTGATAAAACAGGACTTGGATATGGTAAAGATAAAGAAGAATCTACTTCACAGCAAGCACAATCAACTCATGAAGGAGGATCAATGTCAGATAAACCTCATGAATCAGTTTTCCAATTGCAGAATAGTTCAGATACTGATTCCAATGAATATGAATGGGACACCATTTATAATGATGAATTTTGGAGAGACAAACAAGTTGATACCATACACAAATATGCACCTGTTCTTATACAAGGAGAAGGTTCAAGGCCTCCACTTGATTATGTTTTACAAAATGATCATGACTCAAGTGAGGACGAATTAGATTCTAACGAGATTGAAAATCAACAGGAGAATACCATCATAGACCTTGTCTACCATGAAGATGATAGCCACATCATGACTTTGAAAATTCAAGACCTTACCCAACCTAATGATCCCATGCCTTTAGTTTATCCGGAACTTATTGATTGGGACAATGATGCACCTATCCACATCCCTACATTTCATGATGATGAGGACATTATAAATTTCCTTTGTTCCTCTAATGAGGAAAATAATTGTTTCATCCAAGAATTTCATACTTATGATTTTGATAAGGAGGGTGTCAAGTCTCTTAGCTACAAAATAAATGAAATAAAAGATGGATCTATTGGTGAAAACTGAAAAATGGCAGTGATAGATCATAACAAGAGAAAAAAAAAGAGCGAATCTGACAGTGAAAACCTTTCTGAGGCACTGAAGGATGAGAAACTTGACACTCTTCCCAAGTATTATCATGAAAGATCTTCTATTTTGATAGAACCAATATAATCAATCAATATAAGTACAACAGAGAACCAAAAATCTTGCAAATTGCAGCGTCATTAACAATTGAAGAAGTCCTAAAATTCATGGAGTTCTTGAAGGAGAATCAAATCAATTTTGCTTGGTCGTATGCTGATATGCCAGGGTTAGATCCTAATCTGATAATGCATCATTTATCTAAAAATGCAGGGGCAAAACCTGTAAAACAAAAAATCAGAAAAATGCATCCACATGTTGCATTATTGGTCAAAGAGGAATTAAAAAAGCTTTTGGATGTTGGATTCATTCGAACTATTGATTATGTCGAATGGATTTCCAATATTGTACCTATTTCAAATCCAGATGGAAGGATTAGAGTTTGTACAGATTTTAGAGATTTAAACAAAGCTTGTCCCAAAGATGACTTTCCTTTGCCAAACATAGATATGATTGTTGATTTAACTATTGGCCATGCAATGTATTCATTAATGGATGGATTTTCAGGATACAACCAGATAAAAATTACACCAGAGGATCAAGATAAAACAACGTTCACATGCCCTTGGGGTACCTATTGCTGGAATGTAATGCTATTTGGGTTAAAGAATGCCAGAGCTACTTATCAAAGAGCAATGAAAACCATTTCTTATGACATGATGCATACATTCATGGAAGATTACGTTGATGATTTACTTGCCAAATCTCACACATGAGAAGAACATCTAGAAATCCTATCAAAAATATTTACTAGAATGGAGAAGTTCAATGTTCGACTCAATCCAAAGAAATGTGTCTTCGGCGTTACATTTGGAGAACTCCTAGGATACATTATTTTAGAAAAGGGCATAGAGGTTGATCTAGAAAAAGTACAAGCTATAATGGACATGCCACCACCATGAAATATCAGTCAGCTTCGATCATTGCAAGGACAACTATAGTCCATCAGGTAGTTTATAGCTCAACTGGAAAACAAAAGCTTACCATTTACACATTTATTGCATAAAAATGTCCCATTCAAATGGGAAGACAAATGTGAAGCAACATTCAATTAGATCAAGCAATACCTTATGAACCCACCAGTTTTAATTCCACCCATTCCAGGAAAGCCACTCATACTTTATATTTCAGCCACAGAGGTATCCTTGGGAGCATTACTTTCACAAGAGGATTCTACAGGTAAAGAAAGGGCCATATACTATATCAGTGGAACATTAACAAGTCATGAGTTAAATTACACTTTCATTGAAAAAGCTTGCCTTGCAGTGGTGTTTGCTTCTCAAAAGTTGCCACACTATATGTTGGCTCATACAGTTAAGCTGATAACCAAGATTGATCCACTGAAATACCTATTAAGCAAAGCTACTTTAACAGGCAGACTTGCAAAATGGGTAATGATCTTAAGTGAGTTTGACATTCACTGTGTAGATTGAAAAGCTATTAAAAGACAGGTCATTGCAGATCAGTTGGCTGAAGCACCTTTACAAGAAGAAAATACAATGCACATTGAGTTTCCTGATGCAGATGTCCTCATAGCAATGATTAAGAACTCATGGACATTGTATTTCGATGGATCCTATACACAACAAGGCTCGGGGGCAGGAATTCTCTTTGTCACATCTAAAGGAGATAACATACCAAAATCCTATTGATTGATGTTTCCTTGCACAAATAATATAGCTGAATATGAGGCATTACTCATAGGGATAAAGATAGCTTTGGAATGGCGGATTACAGAGCTGCAAGTCTATGGTGATTCACAACTTGTCATTAATCAAATTAATGATGATTATTAGACTAAAGATGATAAGTTGCTACCTTATAAGAACATGGTGGATGATTTCAAAAAGTATTTTGTGTCAATCAAGTTTTCACAAATCTCAAGGATTGATAATAAAGTTGCAGATGCAATGGCTACAATTGCTTCTTTGTTACAATTGTCAGAAGATAAAAAATAGTACGAATTCTTGGTGGAACAATTGTTTTCTCTCACCTATGATAATCCTAAGACCCAAGTCATATATCATTTAACCGGTTATGATTCTCCTTTATATGGAAAGACTTATACCTACCTGAAAGACAACATTTTACCTCCGGATTTATCCCAAAATCAAAAAAGGAATTTCATACGCCAATCATCCCGTTATACCTTGATCGCCGACACCCTTTACCAATGTGGTCTTGATGGTACACTCCTTCGATGTCTTGAACGTGACGAATCTAAAAAATCCTTACAAGAGGTTCATGGTGGTATTTGTGGGACTCATTCAAGTGGTTTGAATTTAGCTAAGAAACTTGTCAGGATGGGATATTACTAGCCTACCATGGAGAAAGATTCTTTTACTTTTGTCAAGAAGTGTTCTAAATGCCAGATCCATGGGAATCTTATTCATGCACCTACACAAGAATTACAACATTTTACTCTGATATGGCCTTTTTCTCAGTGGGGACTAGATCTTGTTGGAAAAATTCATCCTTCATCATCAAATGGGCATAAATTCATTATCACAGCTACAGAGTATTTTACAAAATGGATTGAAGTTGTTCCTTTGACGACTATGACTGGTAAACAAATCTCTTCATTCATCTTGAATTACATCATTTGTAGATATGGAATTCCCAATTCTATCATTACTGATAATGGGAGGCCTTTCAAGAATCAGGATGTGGATGAACTTTGTGAAAGATTTCATGTCCAACACAGATTCTCTACACCTTACTATCCACAAGGTAATGGTCAAGTAGAAGCTTCTAAAAAAACAATCTTGAAGATCTTGAAGAAGATAGTAAATGATGCCAGTCGTGATTGGCATGTCCAATTAAATCCAGCTTTGTGGGCATACAGAACCAGCATTCGCACACCAATAGGAGCTACACCATATGCCTTGGTCTATGGAGCAGAAGCAATTTTACCACTAGAGGTTGAAATACCTTCGCTGAGGGTCTCACTCAAGGGAATGATAAATGATGAAGACTACAGAGTATCTCACCTCCAAGAGCTAGAATTGTTAGATGAAAGACGTCAACATGCAATTGACCATTTGAAGGGTTATCAATAGATTATGTCTCGTAGCTACAATCAAAGAGTTAAACCATGGACATTTCAAGTAGGTGACTTAGTCTTGAGAGAAAATCCATTTAATCAGCAAGACAGAGAAAAGAAAGGGAAATTTGAACCTAACTAGCTTGGTCCATTTGTTATCATTGTAGCATACGGTTCTGGTGCATATCAGTTATCCACGTCAGAAGGGGACCTATTTGAAGAGCCAATCAATAGCATTCATTTGAAGAAATTATATGTCTAAATCATAAAAGGCCCTGAAAAAATCCAAAAAAATTAGAAAAAGTCCTAAAAAAATCCAAAAAAAATCATAAAAGGTCTTGAAAAAATCCAAAAAAATCATAAAGGGTCCTAAAAATCCAAAAATTAGAAAAAGTCCTGAAAAATCCAAAAAAATCATAAAAAGTCTTGAAAAAATCCAAAAAAATCATAAAAAGTCCTAAAAAAAAAATCATAAACATTAGAAAAATCCGAAAAAAGTGCAATAAAAAAATAAGTGGTGAAAACCTAGCAAATAGGTGCTACTTGTGATCAAAATAGGCTCCTCCATCTATTAGCTTATGTCTTGCATTCACTTTAGGTATCATCCATTCATATTTATCCTTTGTACATATCTTTCATATCCACATCATATGGCAGGAATCCTTGTGTTTCATCATGGCTTGATGAAATTTGTACATATCCATACTCCTTAGGTTGTGTTTACACTGGGGGAAAAATGCAGAAACATAGACTGAACAAGAGAAGGACAACAATCTTTTTGAACATCACAAACAGACACAAAACAGTTTGCCAAAACACAACAAACGTTGCCTTATCAAATCAATCACAACATGCTTATTCAATGCCAATTGACATCAAAACAACATGATCCAAACAACTATCAAAACGAGAACATCAATGATGATAACCAAGTTGGATGATCTTAATTTGAATAATGTTTGAAATATTTTAGGCAAGATTTGAATGGTTGTTTAATTTTTCTATCATATCTCTAGAGCAATTCAATGATGTATTGAACTAGAAAAGCAAGGAATGAGTATGATTTTTCTTTGTCTGTTGTTTGCGAGGAAATCATTAGTACTATGCAAATTGGTCGCGAGACATGCTCTACTATGTATCATTGATGACATTTTAGAATTTGCATGGGAAACGGGTTAACTCTTGTCTGTTTATGCAAGAAATACTCAGGTCATCTCAGTTCAATTATACCTAGATGCTTGTATTAACTTGCTACATCAAAATTCATGAAAGCAATACTCAGGTCATCACTGGTGCTAACATACCCTTTGATGCTTGTATTAACTTTCAACATTTCACTGCTCTATGATGATATAAAAAGCACAAATAAGCTCTCCAAATGGCAATATTGTATGGATGTCCTGCATGGTTAGTATAGATTGCATTCATGTTAGGATTTGCATTTATAGATTTTCCCAAAAGCTGGAAAAGTATCAAGTGTTTGATATTTTTTTGAATACATGACTGAGTATATTTTGATAGATTGCATTCATGTTAGGATCTGCATTTATAGATTTTCCCAAAAGCTGGCAAAGTATCAAGTGTTTCATATTTTTTTGAATACATGACTGAGTATATTTTGACATTCACAAAAACATCATTTCATACATTTTTCATACATATTTGCATTAGAAAATCATAAAATCAAAAATGTACATCATAATCAAAGCATTTATAAGCTTTCATAAATTTTATCATCCATCGTATTCATATAATCATTCATCAATAGATTTCATTCATCTTATAAATCATGCATGCATATACATCATAAACATAAAATTGAGAAACCATCATATTATAACACATCATGCATATAGAAAATAGACGCATTTATCTCATCATAAATCATCACTACATTTCATATATCTCAAAAATGAATGTCAAAATGTACAAGGATGTCAACTACACATGATATAACATCATCAAAAATGAGATCATTTCAGGGTGTATACAAATGTCTCAACAGAGTATCAAAAAAACATCATGTATAATGCACTAGGCAGTGCTATCCTCTGATGGAGCTAGTCTGGGACCTGTACCACTTGCGCCTAATGGACTTGCTCCACCTATCCCTAATGGCCCTCCTGGAGGTAATGGCTGTGTCACACCCCTACTGGTAGTCCGAGAGTGACTATGGGTAGACCATGACTGTGTATAACTCTCCCTCCACTCAGGTGGAACAACATCATGATATTTGGTCCTGTAAAACTTGGCCTCCCGAGTGGCTCTGGTCACCTCTCTCATCATATCACCAGGTATGGTGCTAGCTGCTACTCTCTGTAGACTATCTACCAAAGCAATGGCCTGCTCACCCCGCTGTCTAGTTGTATCCCTCTCAGTAGTAACTAAAGGCAACTGTCCCTGAAGCTGTGTAATAAGGGTCTATGCTTGTGCTAGTTTACTCTGTAAGCTCTGCACTGTACTCTGTAGAGAGGATATCTAACCTGACACCACTGGATCTACTGAAGGTGATGGATCCATATGTCTCATCCACGGTCCACCTCTGCAACGTCTCCTACCACCTCTCCTGCCACCTCTACCACCCCTACCACCACCACCCCTACCTCCACCCTCCTCCTCATCATCATCTCCCTCTAAATCATCATCACTATCTCCACTCTCATCATCATCCCCTCCCTCTGAATCGTCACCCTCTGAAGCTGAATCTCTCTGTCATCTCTGACCGCCTCTCTGTGGTCTCTATACAGTAATAGGAGCAATAGGCTCATCAGGATCAAACAATAGTGGTGCAGGATGCTCTAACACATACTGGCTATACTCTAGTGTTGTCCCTGCGTCAAGGACATCAACTCGGTAATCCCACATCACTACTCCTAAACTGGTGAACTCTGCCACTACTCCCTCATAGGAAATCCGTGGACCCCATACTGCAAGCTCTGGCTATCGCCGTGCATAAATAGAGGAACCCATAGGCATACCCTAAATCCAACCAAACTGCTGACATACTCATCCCGCAAGAAATCTCTCAATAATCCACGAAGTATGGCCAATCAGATAGCTGGATGTACAGACATAGGGCATCTCCCTCGCATCCTCTGGCCATGCCTCACAATCTAAATATGGCTGCCAACATACTATATCAAGATCATCTAAGAGACACTGCCAATGCGCCAGTTTTCCCAGTCTCGGCTGAGCAATAATATCACTATATCTCCATCTGTATGATCAACCAGCTGGTCATTGTCCTCGAGTCAATGGTCACATGACAACAAAGTGCTCCCATGCCCATATCTGTAGTAACGAGCAACCGACAGCAAAACTCTGGCCTCTACCATATACAATATGATGTAACTCGTCATATAAGTGAGCAAGCATGCATGTCCCCCACACATACTGTGTCCCCTGCATCACCATACTCTCCAACACACGGCCCCACCCGACTGTGAACCCCTTTGACCTATGGCCGGGGCACAAAACACCTCCAATGAAGCCTGCGAGTACGGACGGTAAACGTGGATATGTATCTGTCATCTTGCCTCATGGGATGAAATATCCAGCAATATGATCATCTCTGAAAATCCTCCTCAAAGCATCAGTGCCTCTAGCCTCTCGGCTATCAAATACCACTATCTCTCCCATCACTGGGATCCTCAAGATACGATATACGTCCTCAGGGGTCACTGTAATCTCTTCGGTCGGTAAATGAAATGTGTTGGTATCACTATGCCACCGCTCTACAAGTGCTGTCAATAAAGCTCTGTTGAGGCGCACCTCAGGTATGTCAAGCAATGAACTCAATCCACATGCCTCAATCACATCCCAATCTGACTGTAACAGATATGGAATCAATGTCCATGTACTCGAGAATGTCTCCCGTAACTGCAAAATGCTCAATCTCTCCTATTGACACATCAACATGACAAAGAAAAATCAATATCAAATCATCACGACTTATCAATCAAATCTGCAAATCATATCAAACTATTTGTTTTTCATCATCATGGAAAGTAGATAATCAAATTCACGTTTGTTTTTAACGAACTTAGAAGCAAACAAATTATATCAAACTATTTGTTTTTTATCATCATGGAAAGTAGATAATCAAACTCACGTTTGTTTTTAACAACCTTAGAAGTAAACAAATCATATCAAACTATTTGTTTTTCATCATCATGGAAAGCAAATAATCAACAACACGTTTGTTTTTAACAACCTTAGAAATAAACAAATCAATCAAACTATTTGTTTTTCATCATCATGGAAGGCAGATAATCAAAATCAAGTTTGTTTTTAACAACTTTAAAAGCAAATTTATCAGCTATTATTTGTTTTCCAACAACTTTGGGAATAAATTTATTTATCACAACACAATTCAATCATGGGTGCTATGAAAATGGTCAAGGGTGCTACAGAAATCCTTATACGTGCTATAAGATCATGGGTGCTACAGAACTAATCAAGGGCGCTATAGAATTCTTCAAAGGTGCTACAGGATTATATGCGCTACAAAAAACATTAAGGGTGCTATAGAATTCTTCAAAGGCGCTACAGGATTATATGCGCTACAAAAAACATTAAGGGTGCTACAAAAATTGTTATGAGTGCTATGAAAACTATTAAGGGCACTAAAACACATAATTTCACAATCAAAACATTGAAAAAAGTGCAACAAATGGAAAATTTTCAAAAAGCAGGAGTTTCACGGGGTACATACCGGGGGTCCATAGTGCGCTGGTCGCTGATGTCATTAGATGCGCTTGAAACAGTGTTGGTGAATCAAAAGTGCCATAATTATCAAACAAGAGCTCAAAATTTACAAATTTTACTAGGTTAAAATGGAAAATGACATGGAAAATGACATTTTTAACCTATTTAATGGTAAAATTGGGGCATCTTATCACATTTTAACACAGCAGGGGCAATTTTAGTCATTAATTTTCATTTCACATCTCTCCAGGTTAATTTCTTCACATTATTATTTTCGAACGATGAATCGACATCTTTAAAATCATAAAAATCCAAATATTTCAAAAAAGTCTAAAAATTCAAAAAATTCACAAAAATCAAAATATTATCGATTCATCGTTCGAGGGGGCATATACCTATCAACATTTGACAATCAGCATTTGGGGAAAATTTCAAAATTCTTTGAAGCAATGCATAAAACACATCACTTCAAAAAGGGGCAAAATGTATACACCTAAAAATGGTCACATCACAATAGTCTGGTAATTAATTAAATATTTTTAATTTTTAATTAAATCTTTGAATTCGATCTATGTATAAATAAATTTAAATAATTTATTTATATTTGTTCATTATTTTGTTTCTTAATTAATTAAATAAACATTACGATTTATTTATATTAATTATCAATAATCTTGGCTTGAATATTTTATTCAAATAAAGATTAAATATTTCTCTCTTTTAATTAAATTCCTCTAATATCCATTCACAATTAAATATTCCAAAATATTTAATTAAAATCTTCTAAATTCCATTTACAATTAAATATCTCTAAATATTTAATTAATTCTTCTAAAGTCACATCACAATTAAATATTTCAAAATATTTAATGAAATCTTCTATAGTTCTAAAATCAAAAATCAAATTCACATAAATGAAATTAAATAAATTTATTTATTTAATTAATTTGGGGATTATCTTCAACAACCGTGAAACAAACTGCCAAAACAGAAAAAAATTAAATTCCTTTGTTCCTGTGCAAGTTTGTTCCCATGGGTTGAAGACAGGCATCCATTCTTCTCTCCAACCTCCCAACCTCTTCCATTTTCCTCTCAACCTCTCCATCTCTCACCATTCAAACTTACCAGACAACCTTACAGCCGTTGATCCTTGCCAGCCAGGATTTTGCCTACAAAAAGCTATAAATAGGACTGTCGGGTCTTTGAAATCATATAGAAGCTTTCAACAGATAAACTATAGCCAAATTGCAAATAACATAAGCCTTTTAGCATTCTCATTTCATAGCATAGCATAATATCATAGCATATCATGGCCAATCTTCCACATAGTTTAGTTTCAATTTACAGCCCCTGTGCATATCTGTCAACATTCTCATCTCCACCAACATATAGGATAGAGAAGCTTTATCACTTTGCATACTCATTCTGCAGATTGCCATTTGGAGAAGCCAAGCTTACACAATCTGAGAGCAGCAGCTTCGAACAAATCTCTAGAGATAGAGGAAGATGGAACGCCTCTGAAGAATTCTTGTTTACTTAATTTCATTTTAATTTCTTCTGTTTAAAGTTCTATTATTTGTGTTTATTGTTTTTATTTTGATAACATATATTCCAATACACACTAGGTACTCATAACTATAGAAAATACTTTATCAATCCTATTAGTGGGAGTCATTCACCACATATGGTGAACTAGTCCACCTTCAAATTTCTAGAAATTCAAAATTCAAATCTATAGCTCTTGGTTAGCACTTTTCTTCTTGACAGGTTTTCAAATCCAAAATTGGAAAATCTAACTTGAAGGTGTTCTCCATGCTTCAATTAGGGTTTTGTTGACTATAAATGAATTTTACAAATTGATGACACCTTTCCACAACTTCATCTTTGACAAATATAGAAACAAGACCTACAAAACACATACAAAGAGGGGAGAAAGTGTTAAGGGTTAGAGAATAGGGGTTTGGTTTGGTCAAATCCAAGTTTAGTAATTAAACCTTTGAAAATGAAATGAAATGGAAAGAGAATGATGAATGAACAACATAAAATGTCACAACTCACCAAACCCTTGAAGTGGAAATTTGAAGATATACAAATGATAGCTCCATTTTACTTGAAAATGCTTGATTGAATGATTTGGAATGCTTAAGAGATTGAATGAAATTGGGGGATAAAAATGAATAGAAAATATCATATTTAAACACAATTATATACCCTAATTCCTAGAAATAAAACATCATAGGTCAACCTTAGGTCCTAAGAAATTAAAACTCACCAGTAATTTAAAAATATTTTGATTTTTGTGCCAGGGACTCATTTTCCCCTAATGGAAAATGGGTCCCACTCAAGGCATTTAAGTGGGTGTCAGAAATTATGTTGTCTTAAATGATGTTTATTGGGTTTATATTTAAAAATACACTTAAGTAAGGCCTGTTGTCATGAAATGGGGCCAAATAGGGTATAAGAAAGGTGTAATTATTGATGAAAAGCCTAGAAAAGTGTGAAATTTTGTTACAACACTTTACAAAACTTTGAATAAGACTTAGTAAATGATAAAAAGAATTTATTTAGGTGAATTATAATAATAAGATCCTAGAAAAGTTTGAAAAAGTATTACAACACTTCACAACACTTTTACAAGGAATCATAAAATTCTTAATGATTCACAAGGGCTCAATACCTAATGTGAATGTGTTGACCACATTACAACATTAAATAAAGCAAAAATAAAGAAAAAATCACAAGGAGGGGCTAAACATGAGAAAAAGTAGAAGGGTTACTTTTTCCATGTCCATATTTAGCCCCCACTTTATTGAGAGGATGAAGTTGCTTCAAACTCACACTAAAGTAGATCAATGCATCTCAATAGGGTTTCCAAGGAACTAATGCTTAATAGAATGAGACAACAAAAATCAAGAGAGATGATCAAGCCCCTAGGATGAAGATCCCATGGAAAACTAAACATAAGCACAAAGACAACACACATGAAAATTATGATGAAAGGGAGAAAAGAAAAGAGATAGAGAGAATCAGATCAAACTTCAATCATTTTTCCAATCCGATGTGGATGGGATCTAGGATATTTGTTTGGAAAATAAAATGCATACTCAATTTGAGGTGACAAAACTCTTGGTTGTCCATTGGGTGAGAAGTCCTAGAAGGTGAGAAACATACACTCATGGCTGGTATGCACTCACACACATGTAGGTGGCTATGGGGAAAGTCATGCCTTAGAATGTGATTCCTACTCAACCATACTAAAGTTATACCCCCTGAAAAATTTAATAAGGAACCACAAAAGAAAACGACTTTTCTAGCTTCATGATTCAAGAAAAGCTTCATATGCTTAGAACTCATGAACAAATGTGATGGAACCATAGGCATGCAAGCTGTGTTATGTAAAGTTGCCATATAACAAATGCAAAAAATGTAAAATGCAAAGAATTTTCAAAGGATTCTTGCTTAGTTCATGCGAGGTCTTAGCATAGGGAACATTGTGCATAATGTCTTCAAGAGAAGACCAATCAAAGAATAGAATATTTGCAGCTTAGGGGATGTAGTGTGTCACATCAGGCCACTAAGAGGAATGTAATATGATAATATTTATCACACTCATGAAGGAAAATACACCCAATTTCATCCATAAAATGTCAAAACACATCGTATGAAGTAAGAAGAATACACTAAGAACTAAGAAAAAGGAAAAATGTAAAAGAATAATGTCAATGTTTATACCCACTTTAAAGAAATTGAAACACACAGTACTGTGAAAAATTACTTTAAAGTAGCAAATGAAACATGAAAACAAGAAAGAAGACATGAGATCCAACTTGGAAAACCCTATGCCAAGTCATATTTTTTCAAGTAAGGCTACTTCATGTGAAAGAAAAGGAAAGAAGGAAAGAGGGGTTTCCCCGAAAAGTAAAAGCACTAAACACATAAGGGATCTATGAATTTGGGGTCATTATGTTTATTGTTGCAATGTTTTATAAGGAGCTAATAATTGTCATCATTCCCTAAATATATAGAACTGGAAGAATGACATAAAGAGAGTGAAAACAAAAGAAAAAAAAAACCATTTTGGGTCAACATGGAAGAGACATAGGGTGTCTCAAGGATTTTCATCATCCCCAAAAGGAAAACATAAAACAAAAAAGGAAAGAGAAAATGAAAAAGAAAAGTGTTTTGGGTCAACATGAAGGAGACATGTCAGTCTTAATGACTTGCTTCATTTCCAAAAGGAAAACACAAGAAAAGACAAATAAAAGGAAAAAAGGAAAAAAGAAAAGGCCTTTTGGGTCAACATGGAAGAGACATAGGGTGTCTCAACACTTCACATCATCCACAAAAGGAAAAAACCAAACAAAAGAAAAAATACAAAAGGAAGAAAAGATGCATGACATACAGAAGAATGAAGATACAAATAGAGGAATTACACAAAGAGAGAGGACATCAAATAAAAAATCACAAGGGATCTCATTACACACATTCAAACACACAAAAGAAAATGTAAAAGACTAGTAAAGAAAATGCAGGTCAACCATCTAACAAGTCATCGACATCACAATCATGTTCATTGGATTCAAAAGGAAAACAACTAGCTAGAGGGACAAGAGAAAGAGTTGAACTAGGTGAAGTACCAAGTTCATCACTCTATATTTAAGAGATATATTAGTTAATATCATAGATGAGGAAAACAATGTGTTAAGTTCACTATGCACTTCTTCATCAATTTAGTTGTTCAATCATCATCATCCAAGTTAATCACAACAGGGGGATGAATGATAATATCTCAGAAAGAATGTACCACTTGTTGAGATCGGTGTATGGGATCATTCTATGGTGGTTGAGGAGGAGAAGGGTCATGCATTTCTTTTTCCTAGAGTGGATTTTGATTTTATTTATTTTCCTCTTCATGTAACTTACAAGCACCTTAATTTCATTTGATTTTTTTTGTATTTGTGTTGGTGTAAGAGTGGGTTGATCAATGATAGTTTTCTTTTCTATGCCATAGGAGGTTGATCAACCACTTTCTCTTTTGCTTTATAAACTTATTTTATACAAGGTGGCATGACAAGATTGCTATCATGGTCTCTTGGTCTTTTAGATGATGTAGGTGAAGTGTTTGTTGTTGGTTGATCTTGGTTGTTTGGTTCTTGTTTGTGTTGAAGCATGGTTTCATCTATGATAGGAGTTTCTTAAGTGGATGGGGATATGTTACGGAGAGATAATTCTACTATTTTCTTAGCTTTAATTTTTTTATAGGCTATGAAAAATAAATATTTTCAAGGTGTTATAGCCACTATGGTGGACAATAAATATGTCATTATCAAGTGGAAACTTTAAGCATTTATGAAAAACTGAAGGGACAACTTTCATTGAGTGAAGCCATGGATGGCCTAGCCGCAAACGAAATTGGTCTAATGGTAGGATGATGGAGAATGTGGCATCTAATGTTTTTGGTCCTATCTGTAATGGAAGGATGATTGATCCTATCATAGGGAAAGAAAAACCATTATGTGTCTTGATCCATACTTTTGGTTTGTCATAGTCATCTTGATAAATATCATGTAATACTAAAATCTACTCGATGATCACATTCTCTCCATAAGGGGGATCTACTAATATCCCACTAGTGGGATTGTCATA
Source organism: Sequoia sempervirens (assembly GCA_007258455.2). Taxonomy (NCBI): domain Eukaryota; kingdom Viridiplantae; phylum Streptophyta; class Pinopsida; order Cupressales; family Cupressaceae; genus Sequoia; species Sequoia sempervirens. Next base: position 361,286,024 of record VDFB02058242.1, on the reverse strand, counting down.
GATATGGCTAACTATGTTAAGAGAACCATCAGGTAGATTTTTAAGTATATCCTTAGAGGAGAAAGAAATATGAAGAGTTTTATTAGGTTGGCCCTTACGAGGGATGATGTCTATCGCACCTACCATTTCATCCATAGGATTAACAAAATTTTGTTGTTCATCATCGATATCAACATTTATCACATTATTCTTTGCAGTTTCACTAGCTTTGACAAATGAAATATTATGTTTTGGCATGGGATTGGTGAAAATTTGCAAATTTTGATTCGGAGGGGAAACAAACTTATTACCTTGATCATTAGCACCCACAATGGATAGATGGTAAGAATCAACGAGGTCTTGCAAAAGATGTTTAAGATGCTTACAATGTTCCATGTGATGTCCATTTTGGTGATGATATTGACAATAAACATTTGATTTAAAGCTCGAGGGTAAAGGATTAGTAGGATCAGGTGTTTTGATGGTGGGAAAGGTAATCATTTTTTGTTGTAAAAGTTGAGACATTGTGTTATGAAGGGTGTCAGGTAAAGGTGTGAATTTCCATTTTAGGTCTTCATAACTAAATGACACCACTATTTTAATATTGGTAACTTGGTTATTAATGGTTGGAGTTGGTTGTGGAGGAGGGGGATTGAATTGCAAGAACCCTTTGTTTTGTTTTCTAAAAGTTTGTGATTTTTTTGGTGTGTAGGTTCAGATTTCTCACTACGGCTAGAAGTGGACCTTATATCTTGACTACTAACTAATTTTTGATAATCACAAAGAACAGTACACAAGTGCATGAATGGGGTAATTTCATCATGCTCAACTTGTCTTGAATTTTACTTTGCAAGTTTTCAATGAACATCTTTTGAAGGTGTGGGTCAGGAACCTTGACATCAATTTGGGAATAAAGTGACTAATAACATGAGATAAAATAAGTTATCTTTTCTTCCTCATGTTACTTGCATCTCATCAAATCAGCCAAGGTTTTCTTAGGAGGCATATGCACTTGGAAACGGTTTACAAATACATCAACTAGTTCATTGAATGAAAAAATTGAATTATTTGGTAAAGATGAGAACCATTCCAAGGTTGTGTCTTTTAAGGAGTTAGGAAGGATTTTTGCTAATAGTTTATCATCAAGGACAAAGTCATTGCATAGGACAATATAGGAATTCACATTTGACATGATTAGAAGGATCTCTCTTCCCTCCATATTTCTCAAATCTAAGCACCTCTACACGTTGTGGCATCAATGTTCACAATAATTCCAAGGACATTGGGCTACTTTTAACATAATATGTGGGTATTCCATTTTGGTTTTGGTTGATGGTGGAAATTTTATTTTCCATGGATGAAATGGTTTGGAAAATTTGTGTGATGAGATGATCAGTATAGGTAGTAGGAGGTGGAAGTGAAAGTGGTGATGGAGTGTATGTAGTAGTAGGACAAGTGAATGGAATACTTATAGGTGGTAGCGTGGTAGAAGATAGAACATTCAATGCCACATAGGAAATAGGGATGCTAGTAGAAATACCCAAGGAACGAATCACATTACTAACTTGTTGCATTGTTGTGGTGATCAGAGGAGTGGTATAGGTAGGTATTGAGGCTACCTTTGAAGGAGGAGGAATTTTTGTTCCTCCTTCATTGGTCACATTGCTTGTTGGAATAAGAGCACTAGTTGCTAAAGGAAGATGTTTGAAAAAGATCTTAACTATTTTTTTCACAAGGTCAAGCATACGGTGAATGTTTTCTATGGTTGGAATTGTAGTGGTGGAAATGTTTTCAAGGTTGACTTGGTGTTACAAGTGTACTAGGTCTTCATGAATTTGAATTATCTTTTCTTGTGGGATTTCATCATTCTTATGTTCATCATACATGTTTCCTAAATGCAAAGAGTTACTAAAGGTATTATCCATGCCTAATGCACTATTATCAATACTTGGAGTGGTCACTCTAGATAACCCAAGATCCACAATGAGTGTGCTATTGCTAGATGTCATGAGTCTCGAACTCATTCTCACTAAGGTATTAGCAATAGGGAACCAAACACTCATGCAAAGGATACAAAATGCAGGGTGAATGCACATATAATGTAAACTAGTGCAATAAAATGTTGATAATAGAAATTCTAGAAATAAATATAGAAATGCAGAAACAACACTCAAAAACTCATAAAATTAACTATAGATGACAAAAAATGTAATGTAGTATATGCAATTGGACTAATTTTCCTAGGGTGGTGAATGAGTCTAGGTAGTGATTTTTTTTTCAATTTTTAGAAATTTAAAAATGAATGATATGTTTTTCATATTTTCAGATGTAGAAATATGATGAAAATTCATAATTAAAGTGTTTTTTCAATGATTTTAAATGAAACAATGCAATCTATATGATCTTCTCACTAGTGCAATTTCGAAAACCTTAAGATGCAAAAAAATGTAAAACCTAATGCAATGTTGATACAAGCTATTCATAAGATGTGAATGAACTTGAAATTAGAAATAAAATTCTCTAAAGTTGGGTTCACTAAAATGTGAACAAATATTTTTGGTAATACGAGGCTCTCTAACACTTTTATGGTTTTTCACCTAAAAGGAGAGAGGTATGCCAAAAATTGCAATGTACCCACTCAAGACTAATGCAATTATGCATGAAATTTATCTAAGTGTAATTTCCTAAATGTAGAATATTGGAAAAGGATATTGATTATTAAATGAAAACTAAAGAAATGCACATTGTTTGAAAACACAATGATGTATGCAAAAGACGTAGAAATGTAAACAAACAATAACAAAAGTGAATGAAACTGAAGTGGTACGTATGGAGGCTAGAAAGTGATGGAATGGAGGTTTAGAATCCTATAGAGATCATTGGAAAATCCCACTAGGACTCATTCACCAAGCTAGGAAAATTAGTCCTTCAGGTTAAATCTATCCAAATAGGTTTCGGGGTACTAGGTACTCAGAAGTACTGAAAACACTTTTTCAAGCCCGATAGTGGAACTTATTTTACACAAATGGAAAATTAGTCCACCTTCATATTTATATAAATTCAAAAGCTAGATTTGTAGCTCCTGGTATGCACTTCTCTTCCTGATAGGTTTCTAGATTCAAAACTGGAAAATTTAACTTGTAGGTGTTCTCCAAGCTTCAATCAGGGTTTTGTTGACTTTCAATCACTTTGAAAAGTTTATGAAACCTTTCCACACCTTTCTCTTTGATAAATATGTACACAAGACCTACAAAACACATGCAAAGAGGGGAAAAAGTGTTAAGGGTTAGAGAATAGGGGTTTTCCTTGGTCAAACCCCAGTTTGGTAATTAAACCCTTGAAAATGAAATGAAATGGAAAGAGAATGATGAATGAACAACATGCAATGTCAAAACTCACCAAACCCTTAAAGAAAAAAATTGAAGTTATGCAAATGACAACTCCAATGTGATTGAAAATGCTTGATTGAATGATTAGGAATACTCGAGGACTTGAATGATTGAATGGGATTGCTTGAATAAAATTGAGGGATAAAAAATGAATAGAAAATCTCATATTTATACACCATTATGCTCAAATTCTCCAAAATGCAACATCAAAGGCCAACCTCGAGTCTTAAGAAATAAGAACCTACCAGTAATTTGAAAATATTTTGATTTTTGTACCAAGAGGGACTCATTTGGCCCTAATGGTGAATGGGTCCAACTCAAGGAATTTAAGTGGGTGTCAAAAATTATGTTTCCTTAATTGATGTTTATCAGGTTTATATTTAAAAATACACTTAAGTAAGGCTTGTAGTCATGAAATGGGGTCAAATAAGGCATAAGAAAGGTGTAATTATTGATGACAAGCCTAGAAAAATGTGAAATTTTGTTACAACACTTTGAAATATTTTGATGATTTTTCATGTTTTGCTTGATATGTTCCATTGATTTGTTTGATTATTAATTGTGAATCACCAAAGATCTTAATATTTGTAATACCAAAGATCAAAGCAACATGAAATCCAACAATTAATGCCTCATATTCAAATGTGTTATTTGTACATCAAAAAATTATTTAAAATGAAAAAGGAATAGTCTTTCCTATAGGTAGGATTAGTATAACCCCAACACTAGAGCCAGTTCTACACTTAGATCTATCAAAATACAACTCCCGTGTATTTGGTTCAATGGTCAATACATTATCATTAGGGAAAGAAGGGGTACTAGGTAATACGAAAGGAGTGTCAACTAAGTGGTCAATCAAGTATTGACCTCTATTTTTTTTTTTGTGAAAAAAACTTAAGGTCAAACTTATAAAACATCACCCATTTAGCTAGATGTCCTAATAAGTTTGTTTTATTCAAAATATGCTTGAGAGGATCAATTTTTTTCATTACTTGTATTTCCCCATTTAGTAAATAATGTCGCAACTTACTAGAAGTGAATACAAGGGCCAATTTTTTTTTTTGATTATTGTGTAGAATTTTTAATAATCTATTAAAGTTTAGCTAATGTAATAAACAATATGTTCTTTACCACTATCATCATGTTGAGCTAACAATGTTGCAAGAGCATGTGTTGATGCAGCAATATAAAGGATAAATAGTTTGTTTGGCATAGCGGGTTGTAGAATAGGTGGAGTTGCAAGGTATTCCTTCAAACTCTCAAAATCATTTTTAAAATCTTCATTCCAATCAAAATGCACATCATTTTTTAGGAGATGTGTGAAAGGTAACGTTTGATTGGCTAAGGATGTGAAAAAAAAATAGATGGATTGAATTCTTCCTTGTAACATCTACAATTGGGATAATGTTTTTAGGAGGTGGCATGTTGATTATAGCATCAATTATCTTTGTGTCAAACTCAATTCCTTTGTGAGATACGATAAATCCTAAATGTTTTCCACTATCTACTCCAAAGACACTGTTGTATTTGTGTATCTATTCAAAGATCCTCTAAAGGACATTCACATTGTCTTTTCATGTTAAGGATATGGCTAGGATGTCATCAACATAATATTCCAATATTTTATGTATGTAATCATGAAATATCAATATCATAGCTCATTGATAGGTTGTACCTACATTTTTTAATCCAAAAGGCATCATAACCCAAAAAAATGTTGCTCAAATGGTTGTAAATTTTGTCTTATATTGATCTTATTTTGTCTTATTTTGTAAATGGTTGTAAATTTTGGTTGATGAAGATTTGATTATATCAATGAAATCCATCCATGAATAATAACAAACCATGTCCTGAAGTTGAATCCACTATCATTTTGATATTAACAAAGGGAAAATCATCTTTTAAAGAGGCTTTATTCAAGTCATGAAAATTCATACACATCCTAATATGATTGTCAAGTTTTGCAACTACAACAATGTTTGCAATCCAAGGAGAATAATCAATAGGTCAAATTAAACCTATGTCAAGGGGGTTTTCAAGTTCTCCTTTAACAAGAAAGGATATTTTAGGATTCATCTTTCATATCTTTTTTTGAATAGGCTTATCATTATCAATAAGAACAATATTATGTGTGACTATCTTTGGATCAATTCTTGGTATGCCTAAATATTTCCAAGAAAACAATTAAGGAAAGTCATGAAGCAAGGTTGTAGTATCCTCTTGTTCTTCATCATCAAGGAACTTTCCTATTTTAATGAATTTTCCTTTATCATCTATGTACATTGGTATATCAATTGTATCTCCCAAGGGAAGCACATTTGACTTAGGAAATTCAGGATCATATGGTTTGATGCTTTTTTCTTTCACATTGGTATTAATATCTATTTTCTTGGTACTGACCATAGCACAAGTAACTTTTATATTTGAAGAAGATTTCCTACCAGAAGCACCTAACATTTGTTTTAGAGCTTCATCATTGTCAAAGTACTCCCATGATGGTGGAAAATCCATATCAAGTAATTCAGGATGCTTTAGTGTGAAATTTATTCTTGGTTTACATGTGATGGTATTAATGTTTATCGATGGTTGTTGATTTGCTTTGGTTTTCTTTGAAAAATAATATCCCAAGCCATTCTTTGTCTCTTGTGGACTAGGCTCTATAGGAACTTGAATGCCTTGTTCATGCTTGACACATCGTTTACCACTGTATCCCAATTGGTTGACAAGCTCATAACCATTTCCATAAATTCTTTCCATTTCCTTCGAGTTAGGTGGTTTTGATAATCTATCTCATTGAAATTGGTTGTGTAAGTTGTATTTTCTATCAAGGTGGATGAGGTAGATGCTTGGGAAGGTTCTTCCAAATTTTGAGATGACATAACCATTGGTTTCATCAGCTTTGTGTGTTATTATATATTCACCCATAAGTGAAGGTGTGAATTCTAATGAGCCCCAATCATCACCTGCCAATTTAGACATGGGTTATTCTTCGTGTTTGTTGGTACCAAGAGGTTTTATGTGATATTTTGGAATCAATGCATTCAAAGGACTTGTTGTTCCTTTTTCAAGTTGTAAGCAACTTTCAGGCTCGAGGTCTATTTCAACTTGATAAAATTTGTTGTTATATACATATTTCATTATTCGATGAAGGGTCGAAGGAACTGTATCCATCTCATGAATCCATGGTATTCCCAAAAGAATATTGTATGAAAGGTCATAGGGCATGACATGAATATGAGTTTGTAAGGTAGCCATTCTACATGTAATAAGGTAATTACACCGAGCAGTTGCTTTGTTATATTGTCAAATCCCCTAATAGATAAGGAATCAAGTTTGATTTGTGATTTATCCATACATAATCTATCTAGAAGTTTCACACTACACACATTAAGGGAAGAGCCATTGTCAACAAGGGTTCATTTGATGCCTATTCAATTGAATTGTGATATTATCATAAATGCCTCATTTTGGTTCCTTAATTCTAATAATGGAGGGAGCTCATGTTGATGGAAGGTAATGTCTACATTAATTGTATTCATTCCATGTATTAGAGTTGCCACATCTTTTTCATTCATACTAGAAGGGACTGCTACTTGTTGCAAGGTTGTTTGAAGCATGGTGTGATAATTTAGCGAGTTCTAAATTAGGTCTCAAAGGGAGATCTTTGCAGGGGTATTTCTAAGTTGCTCAACAAGATCATACTTCTTAGTATGTGAAGTTAATCGAGGAGCACTAGGTAATATGGGATTAGGAAAAGGTAATGACATTGGGGTGGGCTGTTGTGGTTGCATATTATTTCTAGTGTTATTTGTGTGAGCAACAACATTATGGTTAGGTGGGTATAGGGTAAACTCAGGTTTAGGTGGAGGTGGAGGCTTATAAGAGGGTGGGTAAAGGATGAGTTGAGGTTGAATAAAATTGATGTCTTGTGTTTTAGGATTCCCACAACAAACCTTAGTGGATGGCTTTGCTAAGATGAAGTCCTGAAGGGCTTCATCTAACATGTCAAAGTCATCACAGCTAAAAGTTTTTAGAGATAAGTTATCATTGGGTGGTTTGGGTTTTTCATGACAAACCTTAGTGGATGAAATTAATGAGTGGAAGCACTGGAGGGCTTCATCTAATGTATCCAAGTTATCACTACTAAAAGGTTTGGATGATATAGTTTTTCTAAAGTGAAGAATTCTTTGTATTGTTCCATTTGATGTATTTAGTTTTTCATTTGGATTTTTTGATGAATTTGATCTAAATGGACTAGGAACTAATGTTGAAACTAAAAATTGTAAAAATATAATACTATACATAATTTCCATGAAATTAAATGATCTGCTAATTCTAATGATTTGAATATAACAAAAAATGATTGAAATGAAACAAAAAAGTAACTAAAACAAACAATAACTTAAGAAACTAGAAACAAAAATATGAAAATAGTGATGCAAATTGTGTACTGGGACTAAGTCACCCAAGGTGGTGAATTAGTCCTAGTAGGGGTATTTTGTTATTGTTTTCATAATTTTCTAATGTTTCTTAGGTGATCTATACTATACAATGCAAATATAAAGTGCAGATGCAAAATTTCACTATTGGTTAAGGAAATAAGGTGCAATAATGCAAGCTTAAATGCACTTTTCACTAATTCATAGTATGAAACCCTAGAATGCAAATGAAACAATGAGAAAGGTAATATAAGATATTTGTAGGGTGTAAATGCACTTGGAATTAGAAGTAGAATATTCAAAATGTAGGTTCACCAAAATGTGGACTATGATTTTTTGCAATGGACTCCCCTGCACTTCTAGGGTTTTCACCTAAAAGGAGAGAGGTATAGCAAAAATTGTATTGTCCCCACTCAAGACTAATGCAAATATGAATGAAATATTTCTAATTAGAATTTTTTAGATGTAAAGAAATGATAAAATATATTTGATCACTAATGCAAAACTAATCAAATGTAAAATGTTTGAAAACACAATATGATTTGAAAAAGTATAGATTGAATGCAATATGAAACAAGATAAAGAAGTCAAATAGAAAGAGTGCACCTAGAAACTAAAAAAGACCAAGATGAAGACTTTAAATGTCTCTAAAATTCTATAAAATCTAATTTTCTAGCCAACTCAGACACTTACGCCAAACTGGGTGAGTTAGTCCTAGATAGGGGTTTGTGCCTAGAAAGCAATTTCAAGGAAATGGGTATTGGAATCTACAAACTAGTCTAGAAAATACCTCTGATGGGACTCATATGCCACTATTGGTGACTTAGTCTACTTTCAAATTTTGGGAAATTTGAAAGTGCAATTTGTAGCTTCCAGTTTGCACTTTGCTCCCTGAATGAAACTTGGATCTAAATCTATGGAAACACCTACAAAAAAGAGTATAATTTGATTTCTAATGGGGGTTTTCCTTAGTAAACCCCTAATTTGGTAATTAAACCTTGTTGAAATAGTGAAATCTACATGAAACCCTGGCCCTATGTGTTTCTAAGACTAGGAAACATGAAGCAAGATGCAACCCCATTCTATCATGCAAGAATAAGATGCACAAATGAATTTAGAATGATGCAAGACTCATTCCAAAAGGCACTAAATCACATTAGAAATGAACCTTAGTGACATAAAAAACCTTCCATAATTTTATGACTTTGAAAAAAAATCCTTAGATTTGATTTGATGGCTAGTTGCATCTCCTCAACCTAGATTTCTCCATGATTCTCCATAGGAATCCATGATCAAACCTTTGTAATGTGAGATCTTGGAAAAAAAGCGAGCTTGAAGATCTACAAAAACCATAGCTTGTTGTTCTAAAGCTTCAACTTTGTTTTAGATAGACTAATGAATATTCTTGTGAAAGATATTCAATACTTGTCTCTTGAATCTTTGTAGTAAAAATGACCTAGATTAATTTAAAATGACCTAAAAAAATATATTTATAATCATCAATACCTAATTGTCTATTATTTATACCTAAGAGGCTGAGATCCATAAAAAAATTTAATTAGTTAGGTGATTTTCTTGCTAAAAATTGAAAAAACCCCTAAAAGGGACTTGTATCAATGGGTAAATTTCTGGATTAGTTTATCAAATGAATTAGATCATAAACCCAAAGAAAATAATGAAGTGCAAAGGAAAATAAATGAAAACAAAAAAAATAGAGCAATCTCACCCAATGTCTTCAATCTCCATGGCTGATCTCCATTACACCTTCTAACTTGTTGATTTGTGTTGCCCTCAAATCGAGTGTGTGAGCAATCTTGACTATGCCATCGTCCTAAACAAGCTTTGAAGGATTTGAATCTTAAATTCCTATGACTATGACAAATGATAAATGAAAATAATAATGACTATGAATGCTAAATGACTATAATGCCTATATTAATGAAGTGGTGGATCCCAAAATTATGAACAAAATTGTCTTTTATAGAAAACACAATTTTGAATGGACGGATGAGATTGACTCTTGACAGAAACCTAAAATCAGAGGATGAGATTTAATTTGATAATCCCTAATCAAGGTTAGGGAAAAATTCTTAAGTGAGCAGCCAAGATGTCATAGAAGAAAATCGAATCAGTGGTGGAGAAAAGAGGAGATAATTAATTTTGAAAATAAAGATTTTCAAAATTGAGAAGATAAGAGATAACTTGCTTTATGAGATCTGAAAAATCAGATAAAAGATGAATTGAAAAGCAAATCTAATAAAATCAAGAATTTGCTTGCTTTATTTGATTTTTTTAGAAGAAAGCTACCATTTTGAATTAAAGTAATTCAAATTATGTATTTTGTGAGACAATGAGTGATTGATTTTTGAAATCAATTACTAAAAGAAGAATTAGTTAACTATGTGAGACATTTTTAAATAAATTGCTTTATTTAAAAATAAAGAAGTGTCACATACAACAATTAAATAATTAAAATAATTATTTAATTTAGAAGAAGTGGTTAATTAATTAAATAAATTAACAAACCTATTTAATTAAAAGAGAGGATTTAGGAATTAGTGACATATTAAATAAATATATTAAAATATATTTATTTGATAATCAAGAGGACATTAATGACATAGATTAATTAAATAAAATGAGAACTTTATTTAATTACAAGTTGACTTTAAACAATTAGTGACGCATTAAATAAATATGATTTATTTATTTAATAATCAGGAAGAATAGAAGACCCTGAATTAATTAAATAATTGTGAATTATTTAATTAATAGTTGAATATGGGTTAGGCACATAATTAAAGTGTCATAATTATGCTAGGATGAAAAGTGGTGACTTAGTCCCACTAGAGGGGACTCATATGACCAAGGTGGAAAATGGGTCCCACTTAAGGCTTTTGAGGTTGGTTTCAAAAATTTGAGTGATTTAAGTATTGTTTGTCAAGATTTATATGATTTTTTAAAGTGGAATAAGTCTCAAGGTCCAAAATAATGAGTCATAGGGGCCTATAATTGTTAATTTAAAGGATGATTAATTCAAAGGTTCCCAAGATAGGTCCAAATTATGCCATAGATTGTATTATCTCAAAGAAGGGAGTACAATTTTAGTGTCCATAGGCTTGCACTCGAATGACTATGAATCATACTCAAATGTGGTGCCTGCATTAACAACCTCTATTAGGGCACCTCATTGAATAGGTTGCAATGCATTAATCTCATACTTCACTACCTCCACACTAATCATGGGTCCCCATGGATTAACCTCCTGTGAGCACATAAACAAATCTGTGGTACCAATGGGAAGCCCTTGCTACTCTCCAAATTGTCAACATACCTACTTTGGTAAGTATCTATCAATGATGTGTTGAGACTATACTGTCCTCCCAATAAGGTAACATGTCTAGAGAGAATATGGTAAATGAATAGCATCATCCTCCCAAGGGGAAAAAGTGGTACAATCTCCATATAAATGAATCAAGAAGGTAAATAGTATGATGTCAATACTTGATGTCACCAACCTACCCTTGTGTCACAAAAAAACCATATATATACATAAGGAATTCCTACTCCAAGCTATCTCTAAATAGGTGGCTAGAACACCATAATATGCTCCCATTCCAAGACTAGGAGAAGATTAGTGCCAAAACTAATCATCATGCATATCTATAGGATACATCATGAAGCCAAAAGTATAGCATGGAAAGCATGCATGATCCCCAAGAATATACTATATGATCAATCATCATCTCTATGAGTACATGTCCCCATCAAATAGGGAACCCATGTCCTTGATGATCGGGAGACACACCACCAAAAATCACATTGTAATCAACAATGAACATCCTCTCATATCACTCTTCCAGAACATCCCACTAGATCTCATAATCTTTGATGCCAATATTTTCTAGGTCCTCATGCTCAAAGGATCACTCAAGGGTCGAAAGTCTGCAACAATATCATATATCACACACTCTGGGCCATGAATCATAAGACATGCAATCGTCTAGAAATCCTCCAAGAAATGGTGGCTTCCCCAATAGGTAAATGAAAAGAATAGGTCTTGGAATGCCACCCCTCTATGAGAGTTGTTAGAAAACCTTGATTAGCCCAAACAATGGGCATAAAAGTAACATAACATATTCCCACAAAATGTAGGGTGTCCCTCTCCTCATCAATCAATCAATCTCATAATCAGAAGGATGGTCAACTCTCTAAGGTATAGATGGGTGGATATCACACTTGTGATCATGAGAAACATATCACATCAATTAAAAGGACAAGAAAAATTTATTGGATTATAATCATAGAGAAAAATTTCTCACAAGATAGCTCAAATTTTCCAAACAGTCAAATGTGCCACATTATTAAAGGTATATGATGAATAGATCAATTTTGGTATAGAGTTAAACATTTGTAACTCAAAATTTTTTTTTTGTCACATTGTCAAGCAATTGGAGTGAATTAAGCATATGTCACATATAGGAAAGTAGGTGCTGATAACTAAATAAAATGTGGCATACAATTAATAAAATGTAGCTTACTAAATTAGATTTGAAACACTACCCTACATATGCATTGCACCATGTCAAATGTGGTGCAAAAATTAGTTGCAAGAAGTAAGCATAGGTAGCTCTATTTTCTTCAAATGTGTTGCACTAGACACATGCATGAACTAAGCCACACATGCATCAAACATGATTGAAATTGTTCGAGCACTAAAATCTAGTAAAAATTGAAAAAATTATGAAGGAAAGTATACCTGCCATGCCCCTTGAGCCCTTTGGCCATTGGAAGGACCTAACCTAGTATATGTGTTGTATAGTGACTAGAACATGAGACATTGTGGCAAGAGCTTTGCAAAGAATCACACTCAAAGCTCTCAAAATTATAAAGGTAAAATGCACAAACAAGCCTTTTTCACCACCCTAGGCCCTATTTTTACCCTTCTAAGGTGGGATTTTTTTACCCCCTTCATAACTTGGTGCATTTAAACACTAATATGAACCCCCAAAACTTTAATATCCAAACCTTTTGGTACAAATGCAATCTGCACTATAAAATTAACTTTTTAGAAGAATTTTTCTTTTTTTTTTTGAATTTTTCTAAAACCTGAATTTTTTTCTGAGGGGACATTAACCTATTCCATTGTCATGGAGAAATTTGTGACAACTCATGAGCATAAAATCCTCAATTTTATTTGACACAATTCTATAAAAAACACAATATATCAAAGAGGGGGAAAATGTAGATACTCAAAATTATCCTAATCTGCAAACAACACTTTTTCACTAGCTTTCACCATTCTTCTGCTAAAATGATTAAATAATACATTCTATTTAATTATTATCATTTCTCATGTTTTTCTATTAATTAAATAATTTCATATTATTAATTAACTCATTCTAATTTATCATTATTAACTAATTAAATAAATCTTATTTATTTAATCATGTCCTATTTAAACATTATTCTTCCTAATTAATTAAATAAAGCTTATTTATTTTGTTATGTCACTAATTTCACTTATTATTCTATTTTAATTAAATAGCTATGATCAATTATTTAATTAACATCATACACCCCTCTTAAATTAAATCACATTCACACTTCTTCTAAATTAAATAATTAATTTAATTATTTAATTCCTCTTTTTCCTCTCAATATTATCTATTAAAAAATAAACTTTTGAGTATGTGTAGGATCATCATGGAAAAAATAGGCCCTTAAATGGAAAAATATTCATAAAAACTAGAGTTAGGAAACTTGATGTAAAAATTTGAATAGGTTATCTATATTATTTCAAAAATATGTAAGAATAGGATCTATACCAAATTGAATGTAGTTTCTAAACCACTAGGTTTATTTAAAAATAAATCTATTTGGTGAAATTTGAAATTTTAATGCAATAGTACTTAAATTTCAAGGAAAAAATAAGAAGTATGTGTATGTCTGACCACCCTAACCACAATAAAATGATATTATTTTTCTTATAATATTTTAGATATAAGTAGAGGACTCATGTCCCGATGTGATGCATATTTTTTTATAATTTTTTTCCAAGTAAATAATTAATTTCTTTTTTTATTACAACTTTTAAAAAATATAAAAATTGGTATGTATGGCCACCTTAACTTGGTAAAAGCTTCATGAAATTCCTTTTTTTTAATCCTATAGTATGTGAAACATAAAATGTGACACATATTTCAAATTCAAAAAATGTGATACCATTTGAAAGCTATAGATGTTTTTAAATCAACTTATCAATTAGGACTTTAGTCATAATTCAAATAGAAAATGAATGATAATTATTAGTAAAGTCAAAGTAAAGCATAATTTATATTGGTGGAAAGATGAGAATATCCTTTAAAAACCCTTTTCGTTTCATCAATTTTGGGTAAAAAAAAGTTTTCAGCCACATACCCTACACATACCCATCATATCGCCACTTTTTGGCCCATCATTATCCTGCACATACCCTTTTATTTATTGATTAAATATTATCTCGCATGTTCCTCCAATAATTAATTAATTATATCATGCATTATTCCCTCAAATCTTAACTAAGATTCTCTCTTAGTCAACTGATATTGATTGACCACTCTTCTGATCAATAAATTCTCTGAACTTCCACTCAATCCAAGTAATTTGATCAATCTAATCAATTCACTCCCACTCACTTTGATTCTTCTGATCAATAAATTGACTTATTTCCTTAATCAATATTCATGCAACCAATTAACTATAATTATTCAACTAGTTTTATTTAATTAATTGGACAATCAATTCCTCTCATTCATTCTTAGCCCTTGATCTCAAATTAGCACCTCTTAATCTAGATCGTTCATCTAAATCATTCAAATCTATAAAAGAAGCATTCTTCTCACAATTTTGGATAACCATGATTTGGACCATGAATTCTCAATATTGTGGAGCTTGGATAAAAGGACATACAAAATATGAGAGCCATATTTAAGGGAAAAAATGGAGAGAGATAATGGAGATGATTTAAATGCAAGAATTGGAAGGTAAAATGGTATCATTTGGTTACATTGCTATATTGCATCATGTTCTTCATTGAAAGATTGTATTTGAGTTTAATCATTTGAATTTAAAGTTAGTGGTTACTTTGGATTGATTGATTGTTTAATGCTAATTGAAACCTCATTTTACTGATCTTACACTTTGCATTCCTAAAGTTTTTTGTTAAATTGCAAAACTATAACATTTGAGTTGTTAGTAAACACTATGAGTTTTTGGATATTATCTAACCCTCTATCTATATAGGACATGAGTGTATCTCTAAGACTCCAATTTAATGTGCTAAAGTCCAACTCCCACACTACCATCCTCTAATACAAAGCTATTTAGTCTATAGTCTAAGACCCTTGCAATTTGCTCACCTAGTTCCAAAAAAAACCCATTAAAAGTAGAAATGAAATAGAGTCCTATTTTCCCTTCCTTTTAAGAATGTGCTTTCCTTCTTAACTTATTAGGTAGTATAAGGTAGTTTAGGGTAGTTTTCTCCCTTAGGCTCTTCCATGACCTAAGAGCCTTGGTGGTGATGAATCCCCCTTCTCTACATTTTTGGTGAACCCAATATGAATGTCCTTGCCTTCATTTCTTTGTGTTAGGAATATTTCTCTCCCACCTTAGTTGTGTTGTAGATTCACAGATTGTAATGTGTTTAGCTTTGTTACCCATTCTATGACCTCTAGATACATAATTAAAGAGATCCCTCAACATACAAGAATGAAATCTAGGTAGGTCACTATCTAAAATCTAGTACATAATCTTCTACATCTTAAAAGATAGTTCCATTTGAGTATGTGAACATGGTCTTATTCATGAATATTCCTCCTATTGAGAATGTGAGTACAATTCCTAATATAACTTTCACCTTGCATGATGTGCCACTAAATTAGGATCCTTCCCTATTATAGAGTCCTACCTAAATTAATATAAATGTTGTAATCGGCATCTTAGCTGATTCAATGAGTTAGGAAAATATGATAATGGAAGAAACTCTATTAAAAAATAGTTCACTAAGGAGAGAAAAGAAGAGCTAGAGACCACTCTTCATACCCATGATGGACTATTTCCTCTATGGTCATCATTTCTTTATCAATCTTGGTAGGACCCAAGGCTATTGATGTGTTATTTGTTATAATCCCAAATTTTGACCTATCTAGAGTTAGGCTAGACATTTTTTGGTTAGCCTCTATGAATTGTGTTGCCTTTGTAATCCATAAATTCTTAAATTTCCCCAATGAAGGCATTGTGCATGTAGTGCATGACACTAGCTATAAATCGTTGGTGATGCATTAGTGCTTCTCCTTGGATCACTTTTGTCCTACTCCAGTTGGACATCTCCCTCCTAGGGGAGATCTATATAGAGCTTATGTTAAATATAAGATCAAGGACTTAGTTCCAAAGGTTATTTATCTAGTGTCTCCTTATGATATTTATATAAAGGCCCCTACGATAGCACAACAAAAAGCTACCTCTTCTACCCTACATAAGGGAAAGGGGAAGCTTGCTCACATTTTAGATCCTTCTCCTTTTGTGTCTTCAATTCCACCTACTTCTACTTCTTGTCTCATAGTGGCCTCTTCAGTTCACAATCCTATCCCCCACATGGGAAATGTAATGGTGCCCACATGGGGGAAGGCGAAGCATCAAGTTTTTTGGTTCCTTGTCTTCCCCATGGTTCTTTGACCCACTATCTATGAAAAGGGGAAACCTCCTCATGGGATTATTCTCACTTCTTGACCTCCACAACCTCCTATTGTTCTTCCACATGTCCCTAGGGAAACAAATGGGAAAGGGCCTTCTATCGAAGATCCTATGTTTTTTTCCCCTCTTGTTGTCATTTCTACTTGTGTGTCTCCTCCTCCTACTCATGAGGCAAACCTTCCACTGAAAATGGTTATGAAGGATGCTCCTACAATTGAGCAATAGCCTCCAACATCTTATTAGGCCACATCCTCTAATGCTCACAATTGATTTAATTGAATTGTACATGAGTGAAAGTGAAAGTGAAAGGATATAGGTGCAAAGCATGTCAACTTACAGAAGATGTAGGGGGACCCAATTGTATCTCTCTTTGCATTCTCTTTTATTGTTTTTCTTTCTTATGTTGTTCCTACTTTAGTTTCCATCACCTATGTATTGCTTCAAGTTCCCCAAGCGAGTCTTGATGATGCTCACCCAAAAAAGGTGCAATTATTCATCTAATTTTGTTTCTTTAGTTCCATGTGCTTGTAATTATCATCTTGTGATGAAATATTTGGTTCTCACTCCTATGCCCTACATGGGAAATACGATGTTTCCCAAATGGGGGAAGGTGAAGCATTAAGTTTTTTAGTTTCCTATCTTGGCCATGATTCCCCAACCCACTCTCTATGGCAAGGGGAAGCTCCTACATGGGGTTATTCTTGGTCCTCATCATCCATAACCTCCTATCATTCTTCCACCTATCCCTAGGGAAACGATTAGGAAGAGGCCTTTTGTTGAAGTTCTTGTGTTTGTTTCTCCTCCTGTTGTTATTTCTGTTCTTGTGCCTCTTTCTCATACTAAAGAAGCCACCCTTCCACTAGCAATGGTTATTAAGGATGCTCATGTAGTTGAGCAATATCCTTTGGCCTCTTCTTAGGCCACATCCTCTAGTGCTCACAATTGACGTAATTGGCTTGTGTATGAGTGTAAGCGTAAGTGAAAGGATCTAGTTGTAAAGCATGTCACCTTGAAAAATATGGAGGGGGAGCCAATTGTGTCTATCTCTGTCCTATTCTATTGTTTCACTTAATTTTTTTATTCCTGATTAAATTCCCATCATCTCTATCTTTCATTCAATTCCCCTTGAAGTAGGTCTCAATTATGCTCAACCCAAAAGGGTGCAAGTCTTCATCTCTCCCTCCATGGATCCTCATCTCTTGATGAACCTCTTGGACATCCATCTTTCCTTGTAGACTATGGACATGTAAAATATAATGGTAGTGTCCTCTACAACCATTTCTTCTTCATCCTCTACATTTTCTTCTTCTATAGGGATTAAACATCCTCTACTAAACTTCTAATTGGAGGATGACCTTGTTGTGGGTGGAGGTGGGAAGAATGGTTCACCTTATTCAAAAGTTAGTTCTATCTTAACTTGCATCATCCTCATTATCGAGGTTTCCCCCTGTTGGTTCCCAAATCAACAAGTTCAATGAGTCCTAAAGAATAGCCACTTTCTCATGTTCAAAATCAAAGATAGATTTTACCAACAAATAAGATTTACTCAAAGACTAGAATCTCCTACACTTCTGGATCTGTTAAACCAAGGTGGGTCTTCACAATAGTATGCTTACAGATAATTTTGTGCCAAATTATGAAGCACATAGTGAATAGATAAATCTCATTTATATGCTTTGTAGACACAATACCCTGAATGTATATTTGACCTTTATGATAGTGTACACACTAAACATGAGAGATGTGATTCATTAAAGCTCAACACACAAAGATACAAATATTGATAATTAATTTGATTTAAAAGATGTAGCTACTCACAAAATAATATCAAGAAACTATAACATCAAGGACTAATGCCTAATCCCAGGGTGGATCACCTAAACCATGAAGTTTAAAACTCATTGTAGCCAAATCATAATTATGCCTATCATAATTATTGATACTAGAAGCCAAACTAGTCATACTTTATCAATCCAAGCATAGAGTTGCAAAAACCTCTATTTATGTTCCTACAATTTAATTCATTCTTTGAATGAAAGTAACAACACATAACAGGAATTCAAGGAGAAACAAGAAGACAAATATCAAAAACCCTTGATTTATTTTATTCGTAATTTATGCACTGTGTATAATGGAGACAACTAACTCATAATATATGATCATTTAATTACAAATATAACATTGTTGTGAATAATTTCTTCATTACATGACTCGAAAAAAAATAGAAACCTAAAACAAAACACTATACATTTCAGACTTTGTTACAAGATATTCCCATGAGACAGAAAATAATGAGCAACCTCTCTGAAAGAAGTAGGAATTCTACACTTAAGGAAATTGAAAAACCTTAAATGGAGATCTCCCAAAGACATCTGGAACATTCAAGTCCATAGATCAATAAATTCCTCCAACTTGTAGAATCTCCCATCAGCCCTTTGATTCACGCATCTTGCATTTTCCCTATAACAGAAAATATTCTCCCCTTGAAGAGCCATCATTTTCCATCATTTATCCTTACTTGTAACTGAAAGAATATTCTATTTGTAGAAAATATAACCACTTCATGAAAATACTTTACTCTCCCTCATCATTTGTAGGAAAAACTCTTTCACATGTTTGTTTACCACTCATTCCATTTGCTACAAACAAAAATTATTTTCCCATATCTTTTTTACCTTCAATTACTTTTCTCCATTTAAATTAGGTAATAAATTTTTATTTTCCTAAGCAATCCATCTCCCTTGATTTCTACTCACTATTAAAATATTATCAAATGATAATATTTAAACATGAGTTACAGGGACCCCACCATCACATTGCACAAATCTTTACCCAACATTGCCAATCATTGATCCAACCAGAAAATGGAGAAGGCCATTAATGACAGGCAAGTTTATCTCTCCATTGATTTACTTCCACCACAACAAATAAAATTTTATTTTATTTGTGGAACCTTTTAATTTTTCCCTAGCCATAAGCTTCAAATTTATCTTCATTTTAGGCATTGAATTATTTATTTGACATTTTACACTTTATGAATTTTCTAGCAATAAAATTATTGCTTTACTATGAAGGATTAAATTCATTTTTAACAGGCAATAAAATAATTACCCATTCCCCTTATATTGCACTTTCGTACTTTATTTATCTCACCATCAAACAAGGCCATTAATCAAGAGCATGAGACTCACCCAATTTATTTACTTCAAGCATTCACTAATCACCATTCAACATCAATGATGTGAGGAGAAAAAGAGAATGAGATCAGCGATAGGAAAAATAAAAAAGAGCCATCACACATCTCCAATACATTGAGGAGAAAATCCATAAAAACTATGATGAGTGATATATCAAATAAATTCATGCTTCCTCCTTTTTTATACTACAACTGAAAAATTGTTTTTGAATGAAGGCCTTTTACTTTTATTTTCATTGGGCTATAAAAACTTATTCACCTGTGCATTTACATTTTTACTTCCTAGCAAAGAATTTTTTAATTCTATTTCTTTCAGCTGCTGAAGATTCTTATTCACCCATGCATTTCACCTTCAATTTATTCCTACCATCATCAAATAATAATATTTTCCATTTTGCAGGCCCCATCTTTGCTTTGCACAAACACCTCCCATTGACTATCACATATTGTAGATGAGCTGAAGAAAAGGAAAACACAACAACGATGGGAGATACATGTTATCACATATCATGAATGCAGTGTGGAGAGGGATATATCAAATCATGATGGGCAATGGAAACAATAGCCATCGCTCATCACTAATCTATTTCTTCATTCTAGACTCAAAATGTGGGCAATGCTGCTCGAGAACTTTGAAAAAATATTAAAACTTGTATTTTGCTACAAAGCTTTAATTAGCATGCCCAAATGAAGACTAATTGCTGGAAAACATTACATCTTTGATTTCCTCCAATTTCATTTAGAACTCGCAATGGGCAATGAAATTGTTATGCAACTGTGAAAGCCATGAAAGCCACCTCTTAGCCAATCAGAAGAAAGAATTAAACTTTATTTTTCTCCAAAACATTTTAAATTATATTATGTTTTCCCTAAATGTTTGTTTTCACTTTCATACTATTTAAAATATTCAAAATATTTTAAATATGAACATTTGAAACATTATAAAAAATTGCGACTTCCAATTAAGCCTACGACCCATTTGGAGAAAATTCACTACAGGAAAACTGGGACACATGGAGTTGATAATTTTTGTGTGCAACCATTATCAATTATTTAGAGAAAACTCATTTCCTCAAACTTCACCCAACCACCAAAATCAAGTACCTCCTTTGTAAACTGGTCCTGGGATATGTTCACCACTTCCAAAATGCATTAAAATAATGCATCATATGACCTTTGATTTTGACCAAAATGGAGTTTTACATGTTTCAAACCAAAGCAAGAAATGGGTTGTCCTTAGAATTTAAAAATTTGAAACTTTTTGAGACACTAATTTTGGCCATGTTGCAGTCAGAAAAGGATTAGTTAACCCATAAAAACTCATTCAAGAGGCATGAAACTAAGCATGGTTGTTACCATTTGAACCAAAAATCTAGTGCAATAAATGGAATTGAAAAATTCTTCTTGAGGTGCAAGATATTAAATGCCAAAGTGGCTCACTCAGACATTTTTTCAATTTCACTTACCATAAACCAATTTGAGCACACCAAGTCACCTCCATGAAAATTTATCAAAGCACCTCTTGGGGAACTGCCACTAGACACACCAGGTCATTTTGGTACATTGATTATGTGTGCAAAATGGATTTCCTTGAATCATCATTCATCGTAAGATATTGAGGGTCAAAGTTGACCACCTTGAAGCATTCTAAAAATGCAGGTGTAAAAAGTGAACAAACTGCATTTTCTTTTGACCTGGTAAAAATATCAAATCTAATCATGAGACTCTAAACATAGACTAGGGAGCACATGAATGTAAGGAGAATGGAAAGCAACAATTTTTTCATCATGAAAATCATTGAGTTACAAAATATAAGCTCGAACGGGAGGACACTTTGCAAAATTGAGAGTTCACAAGCAATAGAAAAGTGTCAAAACCCTCCAACTTCGCTTTTCAAAACTATGCCATTGAAAAATGGTGCATTGTCATTTTCATGGACTTTTAGGTCCTTTTTCATGGTGTTGGAACTATGTTGCTCTAATTTTATGTTGTATCATGGCTTGAACATGGGTATTTAGGTACTAAAATTCAAAGAACAATGTCTTGTGAAGGTGTTGGGAAGTGTTGTAAGACATTTCTACATTCTTCTAGACTCTATTTAATATAATTCACCTAAAAATCACATTTTTACTCATCAACAAGTCCTATTTTGAAGTGTTGTAAAGTCTTGTAACAAGATTTCATGCTTTTCTAGGCACATCTTCACTATTTACACCTTTCTCATGCTTTATTTTGTCCCTTTATGCCCTCATATGACTTAATTAAGTGTATTCTTGAATTTTATCCCAATAAATAACATTAAATACAAAAATTTTCCCGACACATAACTTCAGGTCCTAGGTGGAACCCATTCACCATGGGTGGCGAATGAGTCCCCCTTGGCCCCAAATTCAAAATATTTTAAATTTCCTTTTAGGATTTTATTCAAAATCACTTCATGTCATCCTGTAATGAGGTATGAATGGATACTAAGGCATAATAATTGTATAAATAAGTGATTTTCACCTCATTTTACATCTCCAACACATCTCTCACTCAATCAAGCATTCAATCTCACATTTCAAACCTTCAAGCATTCTACAACATCAATTCAAGCACTTTGATTCTTCCATTGGCATTACTTTATATTTGCATCATCAAGGGTAAGGTGAGTTGATAGCATTTTCATGTTATTAGTTTATCTTTCTCTTACATTTCATTATATTTTCAAGGGTTTGATTACCAAAAGTGGGGTTTGACCAAGGAAAACCCCTATTCACTAACCCCTAATCATTTTTCCCCTATTACTTGTTTGTTTTCAGCCTCTTGTTTGTAGATTTAATAGGTTATTAGGTGTTGAAGATTTATTTTTATGTTAACTAGGTGGTTCAAGTCAACATAAGTCAATTTCAAGCTTGGAGAGGATTATTTGTCCATTTTTTGTAGATTTGACTTCAACAACCTAACAAGCAGAAATTTCCAAATTTGGTGTTGTAGAGTTGTCTCCTAATTTTTTAGAAATTTTAGAGAGGACTGATTCACCACCTATGGTGAATGAGTCTCACCTTAGGACTATAAACTTGAGTTTTGTCAGATTTTAGTTCCCAACAAACAAAAACTAGCTCCAAACAGTTTTTCACCAATAGGTGGACTGATTCACCACCCCAGGCAAATGAGTCCCACTGTGAAAAATCAGTGAATTTCATCAACATCTAGAATACTCCAAAAATATCACATTTCATCTAGGCGCACTTAGATTCAACCCTATACTTTTTGTTCTGCATCATTTCTTCATTTTCATAGTTGTTAGCATATCACACTATGTTTTCAAACAAGGCATAAATCTTAGCTTTGCATTCATTTTCAATCATTTAGATCAATTAGTTGCAAGTTAATTTACATCATATCACATTTTCCACATCCTAATTTGAGTGTTACATAAGCATTTTTGGACCCAATCTCTCTCCTTTTAGGTGAAAAACCCTAGAAGTGCAAGAGAAGCATTTCAGGTCTCAAAAATCTATGTTTTAAAAACACTATAAAAACTCATCATGGGAAGCTAAAAATTGACATGCACATTCAAATATATCACATGAGTGTGTCTGAAAAGGATTTTTGTATGGAAATCAACTGGATTTGAATTGTGACCTTCCAAAGTACGTGACTTGGGAAAAAAATTTAGGGGCACTTATGAGTGTGCAAAGGAAATTTTTTCAATATGGGCATTTAACATTTGAAAATTTGAAGATGGAAACCCCCCTCTTCCCAAAAGGTATTCACCACCCCTCTTCCTAAGGTTAGTAGTGGCTTTCGAGTGCCTCGCCCTTCTCCCACCTAGTTATAACATGGAACTCTAGAAAAGTACATGTTCAATTCAGTGGATGACATCCTAACTCTGTCATCAATTTTTGTTAAATTGAATACCTTGGCTTCACAAGGGCTTGGTAAAAAGGACCTTTTGGAGCCTTCTTCATTGGCCCTTTTTCTTATAAATTTGAAGGTTACTGCTCAGTATCCTACCCTTGCATGTCTTTCCACCCTCCCCTTACAATGATCTAGATTGGGAGAAGGATGACCAACTGGTTGATGAGGACTAGGGTGGCACATCTTCTTCATCTGTAGATTAGATTTTTTTGTGTGATTATGTTCCCTTGTACTTGTCCTTTTTTGTGTGTGATCCTTGCTACCCTTATAAGCAATTGGATATAGGAACACAAATTTTTTTGTGCATTTATTCTATTTCTATCATCATACTTATTTGTGTCATAAAATTTCTTTTTGATATTAGGGATGATCCAAAGCATTGGAGGCATTTAGGCCTTCTTCCATGTTGACCCAATTTTTATTTATGTTTTGCATAATTATACTATAATATATTTATCTATTTATATTTAAGGATAGTTTTGACCCTAAATTCTCATATCCCCCTTATTTCTTAATTTTTTCATCTCTGTCTATTTTCTTCATGATGTTTTGTATTTCATGTTTTTCCCTCATGTGTATAACAACATACCTTAGATACATCTCACTATGTGTTACATTCCACATCTCTACCTCCCCTTTCTCTCCTTAGGATGGCATGCTATCATCTACATAACACATATCATCCCTGTTAGAAACCAAGATCTGATTGCAAACCAGAAAAATCACCTTCCACAGAAGAGAAAAACAAAAAAGAAAAGATTTGCAAACGATGTGCAAATTAATATATTTGAAGTACAAACAATTACAAGAGATAATTTTTTTTATAAAAGAAAAGATGCATAAACCTAATCTTACCTTAAGTAACAAGATAGCTCAAAAAGATAAGGATAAAACCTATAACTTAGGAATTAAATAAAGCCTAAGTAAACTTATGCTAATGTGGTAATTAAATATTAATTACACTAACACCCCCCCATAAGTGAAACTTAGGGAGAAGCAGACTATTATGCAAATAT
Source organism: Sequoia sempervirens (assembly GCA_007258455.2). Classification (NCBI taxonomy): domain Eukaryota; kingdom Viridiplantae; phylum Streptophyta; class Pinopsida; order Cupressales; family Cupressaceae; genus Sequoia; species Sequoia sempervirens. The sequence continues at coordinate 361,261,369 of VDFB02058242.1, read as the reverse complement.
GAGTCCCGACAACAAGGCCTAATCAGCTACTCATGTACAAATGCAAAGAGAGAGAAAACCTAGTGGGAAAAACCCCCCTTCAATGAGATGAACTTTTGCAAGGAATCATTGGAAGAACTCTAAAGAAGCAACACTGGAACCCAAAATATGGCAAGCAAGGAAAGATAAGTCTATTTACAACTAAAACCAAAAATGGAATCATAAATGCAAAAGCAGACCCGATGCCAAGGAACACTAGAAACTCACATACTAGATCAACTATGGAATCTATAAGCAACAATAGATGAAAGGATGAAAGGACCCATAATGATAACAAATCTGGAAGTTGTGTCTCTCAAAGCCAATACCAAACTAAAACTAAAGCTTCCCATAAGATGAGTACCATCAAGATTCTAGAACATTAACGATAAACACATGGCTCTCAAATGAGAAAGATCTGAACCAATGTAGATCAAGAACCATAAAATCACAATGTGAAGTGTGAACCAAAGCAAACCAAAGATGTGTCCAACTAAGCAATAAAGAACTAAAGGAAACAATAGGAAACCAAAAAAACTCATGCAAGTTGTCACCAATATGAAAGATGGATGCAAGAAATCCCCCTTAATGGAACTTTATATCAGTTCATTATTACAATACCCAATGATTGCAGAAGGAGAGAATGCAAACCTAGTGCATGAAACAAAAATGAATTCATACATAAAATAAGTTAATTTTTTTTTGTAAATTTTCTCAAATCTGCATAGAGAACGAAACCAGATTTCTCACGCTGTGAAAATTGTGAAAAAGGAATAAGTGAGTCAAAAAATATACTTCCCAGAGTGAAAATAGAAACATCTAACTTCCAAGGCCAAAAAAGATATCAAAAAATAAAAACCAAAGAATTTGACCTACACCATTACATAGAGCTCTGAAACAGCTTTTCGGTGATATCTCATTTGCAAAAAAACGTTATCATATGTGAAATTAATGCACGTTTCTGTGAAACTACTCCAAAAGGGTCCGATTTGGCCATGTGAAGCCCTTAGGGGCTAAAAAAAAAAGGCCCCTGGTCGCATGGGCAAACCAGGGGGCTAGTGGCTAGGGGGCTATGGTGTGGCCCTTGGTCACCCATGTGACCAGGGCTGGGGCTAAAAGCCCGGCTGGAGCTAGCGCTTGGGCTCTAGTCACCCATAAGACCTAGCACTTGTGATTTAAGCCCTTGGGGGCTGACAAACCAATCTGGCAGCACTACAAGGGGGAGCCACTAGCGGCTACTTGGTGGCCGTTGGGTGGCACATCCCAATAAAATGGGCGACAACAATTTTCAAACAACTTTTTTATTTTTTAATGATTTTTTTGAATTTTTCTCTAAAATGATGACTTGTGAAGCATGCCTAGGGGTCGTGTAGCCCTCGGGTAAAAACATTTTTCCTCTCCGGACAACTGTGTCCAAATCAGACAAACTTTATATGAAAATAGGGGTTTTTTGGTGCTGGGAATCCAACGGTGAGGTCCGTTTTGGCCTAAAGTGCTCTGAAAATCAAGCGACCCCTAGATCTATCAAAAAACTCATCATGCTTAAAACCCTCATAGATCTGGAAAATGGTGATGAAAATGAATAAAATAAAAGCCATTTCTAACTTTTTCTAGCACTCTGAATCCAACAGAAAACCCCAATCTGATCCAAGACACTACATAAATGTGCTCAAGGAATGAAACCCTTGAGGGACCCTAAATGAGCTCTACAATGTATTCCTCCAAAAAGGCTGAGAAGGGGTTGCAAATAGGGGCTATGATACCATGTTAGAAACCAAGATCTAATTGCAAACCAGAAAAATCACCTTCCACAAAAGAGAAAAATGAAAAAGTAGAGATTTGCAAAAGATGTGCAAATTGATATATTCAAAGTACGAATAATTAAAAGAGATAATTTTCTTTATAAAAGCAAAGATGCATAAACCTAATCTTATCTTGAGCAACAAGATAGCTCAACAAGATAAGGATAAAACCTATAACTTAGGAACTAAATAAAGCCTAAGTAAACTTATGCTAATGTGTAATTAAATATTAATTACACTAACAATCCCAAGGGAGGGCTACTATGCTATCTAGTTTTTAGTAAGGAGAATTCTTTCAAAAGGATTCCTTGGTGTAAAATTATTTACAATGAATTCATTGACAAAAGAATCCATTATTGAAAACTCTATCATTTTCCAAAATGATGTATTCTCTCAAAAATGACTCACTCATGAAACTTTCTTTCAAAAGGGATTCTACAGTGAAACGGTATGAAAATTTTCCTTTGGAAAAAGGAATACATTTTCTAAAATGAAAGAGTCTAAAAAATTTCCTTTGAAAAAGGATCACTCTTTCCATTAGATTCCTTAATGAAATATCTTTCGAAAGGATTCCCTTGATGACAAAATCACTTTCATAAATTTTTGTGCCTTTCAATTCAGGTGTTCCTTTGACTGGGTCCCTTGGTGTCTTGAAACGTTCCCTACTAAAGGAACCCTTTTTGAAAGCCTTCTTTTCAAAATGAATTATTTGGTTTCTTTCAATGTGTGTATTCTATTTGATATTTGATTTCATTGGGTCTTGGTGTGAGACATCCTATATCTTGGTGTCTAGCTTGTGGGTAGCCTAACTAGATCCGTCTTTTTTGTGACTATCCTACAATGTAGTTTGTAGCAATCAAAAGCTTGTTTATCTGATCATATTGTGTCTTGTGTCTTATCTAATGAAGCTATATCTTATTGTTCTGGCTCGTGTCTTCTTGTGTCTTATGGATGTGTGTCTATTATGATTATCCTTTTTTTCTAACACGTTTTTCTATAGCCTAACATGTTTTGGTGAGATCACAACTAGCTTTGTAGGATCAAAGACTCATGTCATCTTAGTATCTTGGTGAACCTCCCTCTTTCACATCAAGGTATATTAGATTAAAGATATTCTTCCTTGAATATATCAATATATTATCTTCAACCTCTTTCTAATTTATCTCACACATGTATTGAAACATATAATCACAAAAGTGGGGGGAAATGGAATGGTGGAAATTTTCACATAGGAAAATTTCCCATTAATTTACCCTTATTTTAGCCATGTACAAATCTAGTTATGCAAAAACCTATCACTTTTATCTTTCTATTTTTCTATGTCCCTGTCATTTTGTGTTGATGAGGAATTTTTTTTTGAGGATGTGCACACACCATGCAGAAATCCATGTGCCATGCTATCATTTCGTCAAGATTCTTGAGTCAAGAATTAGTAGAAATGTTAGGATTCCTTGTCACCTATGAATGTAATGTTCTCTATCAAATCTTAACTGATGAGAAATGACTATTTTCCCCCATTTTCTCATTTGAACTCCCATTGTTTCATGCTAGAACCACTTCTTCTCACACTCTCAAGCTACTTCTTCATTCTCGCAACATTCTTGATCGCTCCAACATTTCTTCTTGCTTCATTCTAACTATTTCTTACTTCTAGTGGATTCATACTTATCTCCTACAACATCTCCTTTCTCTAGTGCCATTTATATTGTAGGTTCATGAAGCTCTACCTCCTTGGCATGGTGAGATTTCTCTACATCTTTCTCTATCAGTCTTGATTGCTTATAGAAGGGAAAGTGATAATTTTTTTTACTTGTCTACATTATTGCTCTTGTATAGTAGCATCCAGGTTTTTATTTCTCTCTACTTCTCTGTGTCTCTTTTATCTTCTTCTTTATCAAATTTCTCCATATTTTTATCTATTTGGCTATTCGTGGAGGTGGGAACAATGAAATATGGGTTTGATTGAGGTCAACCTCAAAACACAACCCTATTGGCTTTCAGTTGTTTTATGGTTTGTACTTGATGTAAAAAAAAAATTATGGTTTGTATCCTCGATGTAAACATTGATTATGTAGTGCTTTGGAATTTACATTGATTTCTCATATGGATGTTTTGTAGTTGATTTGTAGTTACATGTATTTGATTTATACCTTTGTTATATATACATTTGTTGAGGTTGAAAATGTTTATCATTTGTGTTTTAGCCATTTGATTCCTCAAAGACTACATGCCACGATGTTTTCCACATGCTTCAAAGGTCATATCATTTGGCTTAGTTTAGTTACATTAGTATTATTGACATAATTATGGTCTCTACACTTGAAGCATTTTAGATTGATCAGTTCAAGTGGTTTTCTCCATTCCAGTCCTTTGATATTAAGGTGGTTTTCTATGCTCTCATTATGATGAAAATTCATGCTAGAAAATTCAAAAGGTCTATACACCTTGTAATCTCTATCACATATGATATTGAGACTTTGAATATTACATTATTTGCATCACATTTAATTTTACAAGTTTTTTAAAGCCTTTAGTATTAAAGGCCCAAGCATCAACATTAGATGTATGTATAATTTACATCACTTGGGGTGCTAGGAACTTAAAGTGTCATAACAGTTTGGAAAAGCAAAGAGAAATTAGAAAATCTTGAGGCTATCGGGCAAGCTAAATCATCAATCACAAGAGTTAACCCGAGGCATACTTAGGGTTATAAGCTTGCATCAAAGCTTGGCATAAGGCTTTTGTTGTTTCACTTTATTTTAAAGCTCACCTTAGGGAATGGGAGGTAGAATGTCACATGGAAGATGTGGCAGCAAGGATGTGCAATGATAAATTGAAATTTTGTCGATTTGAAGTGAGAAATCTCAATAGTAAAGTGGAGTGGAAAAGCTCAACTATGGATGTTCTTAGCTGGGTAGTTATGGATTTCTTCGATTGATTTTTTTGGTATTTGTTTGATTCTCTTGCATTGTAAACATGTAATACAAAAAGCATCTTGATTCTTACTGGCCTTGAGAGAATTTTCTAAGGATTATTTTTAAGGGCATGAAATTATTTTTTTAATGCTAATATCATTTTTGAATATTTGGTAGTTATAGTAGTTGACTATAACAATTTTTGTGAGGAAAATCCTTGGTAAATATGTTTAAACCCATCAGGGTTTCTAGATAATAAGATTCAACTATAACTGAATAATTTCTTGGTGGTGATATTTGTAATTCTTTTGTTGCAAGGGTTTGTTTTTTGGAAGAATAAATATTTAGGGTTTTCCATTTAAACCCTAACTTGAGTTGGTTTATAGTTACACAAACTAGTTTTAGAGAATTCTTAGTTTCTTTAAAAGATGGCTTTCAAGCATTTTTATAGGTAACCTAAGTGAGGAATGTGAAGCTTCAGTTATATTGTGCAAAGTTGTATTGCATTGAAAATATTTCATTATGATTCTCAGATTATTGTACTTAAAGAAGACGTCATTCTCATACAACATTCTTCAATGTGCTAATTGAAAAAATATATAGTCTTCTATTAAGATTCTAGGACTGCAAATTGCACTTCTAGGGTTTTGATAGAATGTTATAATTGTTATGCATTGTAAGGGAGTTGATGCTCCTGTATCTTATGAAGTTAGTTCTTTTGAATTTTGTGGAGTTTTTGCTCTTGAATTGTAAAGAGTTATTGCTTTAAGTGAAAAAAGAGATAGATTTTTTGAGTGGTTTTTATTCCCCAAGAGGTTTTTCCACTTCTAATTTTTTTTTGTGTTATGTGATGATTTTGTGAGTGTTTGTCCCTATTAGTTTTAACATAGATGAATAGTTGTTTCTTCATTTTTGCAAATGTCTATATCAAAATGTCATGCACAAAAGTTTTGATATTGTTGTGAACATTGATACAAGAGCTAATATGAAAGTATTCATTTGGTCTAGTCTAGATCTCAATGCATATTAATTTTCTGTTCATATGCCTAACTAATGATTAATGAACAAGTCAAGTTTTCTCCACAAACTATCATTGGTTCTCTTGGCTCAAAAGAAAACACACATATATATATATATATATATATATATATATATATATATATATATATATATATATATATATATATATATATATATATATATATATATATATATATATTTTAAATTGTGACTTTCATAAATCACTAATTCACCTTCCCCCCTACCGCTCAATGATTTTAGTCTTCCAACAATTAGTATTAGAGCATAGGTTCATTTCATACGTCTAATCCACCTAGGATAGATTTTGGTTTCTGGAAGTTTTTCAAATATATCAGAAGTTCAAGAAGGTACTTATGTGATGAATCCAAATCCTTGATTAATAAAGTCTAATTAACTTAAGGGATTTTTGGTAAGTGAAGTACTAGGTAAGTGCAAAAGTAAAAAGAGTCAAAAGAAAAACACTAGTATCAATTCTAGTGAAGTATTGTCTCAAGAAAAGTCTTTTCTAGTTGACTCTATAAGTGTTCATAAGGAAAATCTTGTAGATGAAAATATGTCTAATATAGAACTTGATGAATTTATAGTGGACATAAATGATTCAGATATTGAAGGAGAAATTTATTTTGAGGTAGAACTTATTTTATTCAGTTGATGAGATTAAGAGTCTTAGAAAGGTGAACAAGGAAGTAAGATATTAATTAGAGAAAAAGGAAGAAGATCACAAAAAGTTAGAAACTGAAATTATCTCTTTGAAAGAAAAACTTGAAAAATCAAATGAGTCAATTATTTTTCTAAGAGTTGAAAATCAAGAAAGTAAAAGAATAGCTCAAGTGACTAGGTCCAATTTAGAAGCCAGAGCAATTAAGTTCCAAACTTTAGAAATTGAAATAGTTTTTCTAAGGAAAGTTCTTGAAAGTGTAAAGATATAGTTATAGAAAAATCAGAATTTTGATCAAAGTACCAACAAGCTAAATGAGATACTAGATAAGAAAATACATCACAAATATATTCATGGTTTAGGGTATGAAATAGGACAAAATTCTAGAGTTCAAGATGAATTAAAACATTACATAGTGTTTGTAACAAAATATGGAAAGAGTTTCAAAATAAGGAAAAATCCAAGAAAGAAGATAGAATTGAACTATCATGCTACTACTTCTGAGACAAATAACAAGGTTGCTGATAGAAGTCAACACAATGACACAAACAAAGAAAAAATAAGAAATAATCAATCCACAAAATATTTATTCACCAAAAAACATCATTTGATGAGGTAAAACTATACTCATTTTCAAGGTTATTGGTATATTTGTAACACTTATGGTCATAAGGTTGCATCTTGTATGTTTGTTGATAAAAGGTGGTTTGTGTTTTCAAGAAACAATTCTTTTGTTTCAAGGAATCAAATGTGTTTCAATTGTCATAATTTTCGGGATAAAGTTGCACTTTGTAGAAGGTCTGCAAAGTCTGCAAAGAGTGTAGATAAAAATATAAGGCATTTTAAGTGTAATCATCTTGGGCATATATCACACTTTTGTAGAAGTAGTGTTGAAAACCTACTTAGGGATCAAGATAAAGAGAAACGATCACACATGGTTTGGAGAAGAAAACATAATCAATCTAGTGATAATATCTCTTACCCCTATAAGGTTCAACAAGTTTGTTGATGAGTGCATGCCAAAATGAGTTCATACTTGACTGGTTTAGTACATGAATTTTCTAAGGTGGAATTTAGTGTTTTCTTAAGGAACATAGATGTCGAGGTTGATTGATAGGTTGCATGATCAATAATTTGTATCCTAATTTTCACATTTTGCATACACTTGTGGTGGTTGAGTTAAAATGATGTTATGATCTTTATCTATTGTGTTCATATGTCAAGAGTAAGGATGAATGCCATCTTTTGATCCTTATTCCTGAAAAAGAGATCTTTTTGACTAGTAGCATGATGATAAAAGGTCTATGATAGTCTTCTAGCAACCTTACCAAATAAAGGGATGGTCATTAGCCATATGGATAATCACTAAGTTTTGGATAGATAGATGTGATGAAGTCATGTATAGTTTCCTATTCATCTGTGATAGTGCATTTTAAAATGATGTGATGATCATACTTTTCTTAATACAATGACATGTTTGGTTTGATAGCAGTTAGTAAGTGATAGGTGTATGCATCTTGAACTTTGATAGTTGTTGATGATTTCAAAGGAAAAATACAATTTAAGTGAACAAGACTTGGTATGGTCTAGTGGTCTTGATAAGTTCAAGGCTCATAAGTGATAGTGGTTTGCTAAGCTTTCTTGATAATAATCTAGACTATGGAACCTTGCCTAACAAATGGACAATGGTTTGACGGTTTTGACTACTAAGTGGATAGTAACTTGGACTTGCAATTAATGTTAATAGTGTATAATCCATAGTGATGACATTGTAATGATTTCCAAGTTCTTTGACGTTAGTCTAACGGTGATTTTTTTTCTTTACTAGTAGTCTTGACCAATGTGTTTGGATAGATTATCTCTAATTTTTGTGTTACAGTCAAATAGTGTTTTGGTGGTAGTTTCATGAATGTAGTCTTCATTATTTTGGAATACTTGATCTTGCAAGCATAGTATTTATGATAGTAGTAAATGAGTGGACACATTAAGTTTGTAGGAGATTTGATATTGCTACAATTCAAGTGCATGTGTGGCTTTGGAATCAATGCATAGTAGATGGTATCTGATATTTTCTTTGTAGTTACTGAGCATGTTTTGGACATATGTCAATGTCATAGAGTTATGATGCTTGAGAAAAATGACTTTTTTCTAAAAGCATAGTGATTTACAAAGATAGCACATAATGCAAATATATACAAAATGTTTTAGTAGTGACTTAACTAGGTCAGTGGATTTTTTGTTGCCTAGTGTTATTGGTCCTATTTAGTAGCCTTTTTTTGGCATACTTACCAATAGATGAGAAGGGATGAGTTATTGGATGTGGTCTTAATGATGATCTATTGAATTTTGTAGTTGTATACACAATAAATATGGCATCTTTAGTTCATCTTTTTAACAGTAACACCGAGAAAAGTATATTTGCAAGGTGTGACCTATATATTGTCAAGATTGTTTGGCAAGTTTTCAATTATTTTTGACAATGGGAAAATATTATAGTTAAGTGTTTCCAAGAAGTACTTACTTAGTGATCTTTGCTAATTTTTATAGTGATAACACTCAGTGGAAGTGATTGAAGGTATATAAGTTAGTAATGTCAATTGATGTCAAAATAACAATTGTTTGATGAGGAACTCTTGTAGTGGCACTATACCTGATAGTAGTTTGAGAGTTGGATTCCAATATCTACTCCCGAGGGATGCTACTTAATCTAGCATATTCTTCCATATTGATCAGTATCTTCAATGTACACAAACTATTTCTATATGGTGTCTTTAATAGTGTTATGATGCATTTTCTTCATTTAGACAATGTCTATTTATTTAAACTAGTATGGTACTCCAACATCGGTAGTATTTGATGATGAGATAGTAACAAATCAGTTATTCGTTAATCTTTGGGATGATATAGTCTTAGTGTTGATCTATCACTACTTTGTTAAGATAAAAGTAGTTTCAATTCTTCTTGTGCTTGGATATTGATTGTTAACACACAAAGTAAAGTAAAAAGATATTTTTGGTTAGCTAGCAAGGTTATTTTTTAAGAGGAATGTCATCCGTTAGAATCCCAAGAATGAATATTTGTCAAAATTGTTTCAAGGGTGATAGATGGTAGACTCTGCAACTTTTTTCAATATTATTCTAGGAGCTTATCAAATGTTGTAGTGCTCTATGGATGCAGATATTGCTGTGAATGACAAATTTCTCCTATAATAAACTCAAAAAAATCAACAAATTATTTTCCATGATTAAATAATTTTCACATCTGCAATAAGGTTTGCAAATGGAATGGTAATTTCTAGTATGTTTGCAATGGTTTGAAAGTGACTTCAATGACCCATTTGGATTACTTGACAGTATTTGTGACTGTGTGCTGAAAATGCAGTTTGAGAAAATGAATGATGAATTGTGTTTCAATGTTAACTAATTCAATAACTGTGGTACTTAGAGAGGAGTAATGATACCAGTTTTGATATATCTTTGTATGGAACTTCTTTGTAGGGGGAGCTTGTTTCTCTATGTTTTCATTCTCATCTCTCTTAGATATTTTCATTTGTTGCTTTGTTGTTCTACTTGTAGCTATTTTTGGTTGGATAGTTGGTTCACTTCTCAGTTGTTTATTAGCATCTCACATTCTCTTGTTTCAGTATTTTTCATTGTGGCAAAAAGAGGGAGAGAGGATATGTGTTTTCCCATCAAGGACAAAGGGGGAGTTTGTTGGATTTTAGTTGTCTTGTGGTTTTTCCTTGATGTCAAAATGTTTTGTGGTTTGTATCCTTGATGTCAACATTGATTATGCAATGCTTTGGAATTCACATTCATTTCTCATATGGATGTTTTGTAGTTGATTTACAGTTACGTGTTACATTTATACGTATTTTATTTAGATCTTTATTATATATACATTTGTTGAGGTTGGAAATGTTTATTATTTTTGTTTCAACCATTTGATTCCTCAAAGACTACATACCACAGGCTTCAAAGGTCATATCATTTGGCTCAGTGTAGTTGCATTGGTATCATTAGCATCACTATGGTATTTGCACTCAAAGTATTTTAGATTTATTAGTTAAGGTGGTTTTTCCAATTCCAATCCTTTGATATTAAGGTGGTTTTCTATTCTCTCGTTGTCATGAAAATTCATGCTAAAAAATTCAAAAGGTTTATAGACCTTGTCATCTCCATCACATATGATATTAAGACTTTGAATATTACATTATTTGCGTCACATTTAATTTTACAAGGTTTTTAAAGCCTTTAATATTAAAGGCCATGTTACTCAATTTCCATCCATGGGCTCATTAGGGAGACAAATTGTGTTTCAGAGGTTCATAAAGGCCCAAATGGGACATTTGTATCAAGAGTTAGTTCATGAATCCGATGTTTTTCCACAAATGAGCTCAATTCAAGTGCATGTCTCAATCATTTTGGCATAGAGTTCTCTAGAGAAGAAGGTCAGCAAGACCCTTTTGTTGTCTTGCCGAATAGTAGCCCACCCTATCTGTCTGAATGCGCCAGTCACTAGGACTTGTGAGTTGCTATGACTCTTTATCTGTACATCTATGTGTATTGTCTCACCAAAGATAGCTCACAAGGTTGGCACTGAAAGAATGGGGACTTCATCGTGATGTCCCAGTGATCAAGCACAAGTCTTAGCGAAATCAAATGGTGTCTTGGCAAGATGTCAGGAAGACAGGGTGAAGTACTACTGAATGGGTCTCAGCTCGCTGAAAGTAGTTTGCCTTCGGCACAAGGTCTTGTCGAGACAGATGGGTCTCACCGAACGAATGGAGTCTCTGCATAAAATGTGAACTTGGGGTATGGTCTAGGCGACAACGAGGGGTCATGTTGACAGTGATTAAGGAATGAAGGTCTTAGTATGATGTTTTTTCTTTAGTGTGAGGTATTGTTGATCTGGAGAAGTCTCATCGAAAGGATTCCTTTGGTGTATGTAAGCAGGATTTGCCACAAGGTCTTACTAAAGAAAAAGTGTCTCGTCGACAATCGTCGAAGTGAAGTAGCGTCAGAAAAGGGAGCAAGCTTCGGTGAATGGTCTTGTCGAATTAGCAATGTCTCCCTGACTAGGGAGAAAGTAAACTCATCACCGAGAGAATAAGGAGCCCAGTGAGAGGTCTCACCAACAGGCCAAGGTCTCGATGAATTTGATGCCCTTGCTATGATTCCTGCCAAAGGGATGTGGCTTTGGTATAATGAACAAAGATCAATGTAAGGTCCTAGCGACCAAGAGATGTCTTGGCAACTGGCAAGGGCCTCATCGAGAGGAATTGATATCGGCATAGTGTCTCATAGAAGGCTTGGTGTCTCACCAAAGGATGTTGAGCTTGGGGAGTTGTTTGAGCTTTACCATAAGGTCTCACTAAATGTTGAAGGTCTCCCTAACATATATGACATCAGCGTAACCTCTAGCTGTCAGAGTAGTGTCTCGCCAACATGATGTGGTCTTAGTGACCAAGGCAGGTATTGGTATGACTAGTGGACCTCATTGTGAAGTCTTCCCGACTCGCCTGTGTCTCGTCAAAAGGAATGTGGAGCTTAGTAAAGTGGAGTGTGTTCGGGGTGACATCAACAAGACTCTCATTGATACAAAATGAGGAAATCTCACCAGATTAGTTTTCCTTTGGCATGAGGTCTTGCTGAGACAGAAGGTCTTGCCAAAGGGTTGCGCTCTTAGAAAAGAAGAATGAATTCAATAAGAAGTCTCCCCGACACATTGAGGTCCTACCATTAATGATGGAGTCTCACTGTGACATCTCAGTGACTTTGAAGCTCTCGGCAAAAGCTTGTGCCTTCATTATGATGTCTCCATGACCAAAGATGTTTTGCCAAAGTGATGAGAGCTCAGAAAAAAGTGGGAAGCTCAAAAAGATGTCTCAGTGATTAAGAGGAGTCTTCCTGACTGAAATGAGCTTGCTAAAAGGTCTCATCAACCCGGTAGGGTCTTGCCAACATGGATGTGCTCGCCGAGAGATAGGAGGGCTCACTATGAGGTCTTCTCGAACACATGATCTCTTGCTGATAGTGATGGATTTTTCAAATGAAAAGGGTATCGGTGTGACTCAGTGGTGCTCATTATGACTTCTAACTAATGTTGATTGGCGTGCCAATGGGTTTTGGTAGTATCAATATGACTTCTAAAGCTCACTATGTTGTCTTACCAACTGTCACATATTGTGTTGATAGCTACAAAGGGGCATAATTGCATTGGTGAGACACTTTCAGTGTCTCACCAAGATGCGATTCTAACCAAATGGGCTTTTGACCATTGGGGAATCTACGTGGAATGTGCTCAGCCAATCAGAGGGAGCCAAAGATGAACCAGTGATGATTTGACTAATTGATCCCTCAGAAAACAAGATCAACGAAACAAAGGCAGCATGAATCTGCTCTAAAGTCAGAAACATTCAAGGCATCTCAGCTGAGGAGGTTCAAGGAGGACACAAGGACCAGAAGTAAATGTGTCTGGTAGCTACAAAAGATCTAAAGGGCTTCTACAGGAAATAACTCTTCACTGACATAGACGACAAGGACATGCAGGAATGTAACATTAAATTCAATCAAAAGATCTAAGGATAGATTTTTTTGAGGACTGATATTTTTGCAAACCCTAAGGGGCCGACACACTTTTGATATATAAGGCATTTTTTTCCTTTTTGTAAGTAGTTCAGATAATGCATCCAAAAGAGTTACTAATTTTTAGCAATCCTCTCTCAACTGGTGTATGTTTTGTAACTCACATCGATTTTGGAATATAAAGTTCAGAGTTGCCTTTGCCTCTATTGATGCTTCATAATTCTGTCACTATTCTTGCAACGTGTTGTGCATTTCAGGTTAATAATCAAGTTATCTTGTGAATTCTTTTATTCCTTTATAAATTTATCTAGTGTTTCATGCCTTCCTTTGTAAAAAGCACCATTATATGAATCACAAAACTGTGTTTACATAATCACACATAGATTCTATTATGTGAAGATCTTTTCCTTTATTGAAAAGTGTGTGCATCAAACCTGTTCATGACATATTAATGTGAGGCTCATAAAATTTTATGTGTCTTTATGATCATTGACAAGTTTCAAGTGCACTCTAAGTATTCCATTGATCTCATCAAACTCGGTGTATCACCATAGTTTAGTTTCATTTGTATGCACTTATTTTCCCTTTCCCTTTATAGGATTATAAGTTTAGGTGATACCCAAAGGAAGTCAGCCTTCTCTGGAGGTTCATTTCAATTTTAGGTGACCCACAGCCTTGAAATGATCCCATGTTTCACTAGAAAGCTCAGTCTCCATCACTGTGCATAGGGTGAATTTCTAGGTGACAACAGTTTCTGGCAAGCCTGGTGGGACAAAAATTAGGTTGAGCTATTGGTTTAGTATGCAACCAGTGAGTCATATACTTTATAGAAGTCATTTGACATACTTGGCAACTCCATAAAGAGGAAGAACTCTAGAAATCAACTCCTTCTATAGTTTATGAGAAGACTTTGGACAAGGAGTAGCTCAAGTCCTTTCGAATATTTGCAGCTGTCACACCAAGAAGACAAGGCAGAGGAATAGAAAGGTGAGGAACAACAATTATCTATTCTAGAAGAACTCAATCCACTACTGCATCTGTGGGATCACACATTATTGTCCCATCTTTGGTTTCATCTAGAGTGCCAGTAAATCCACCTTAGCCACCTCCAATGGCCGCTCCAAGGAATCAACCCTTTGTTTCTTTTAATGGAGGGAGTCCTCTAAATTTGGTACAACACAATGACATCACAGTGGCAGCCTTGAAGAGTCTACCAACCTTCACAGGGGAAGACCAAACTACCCCGATTGAACACATGTGAGATGTGGCTTTGTTATGCGGAGTCCATCACATAACCCAAGAGGATGTTGTAGTAAGATTACTAGCTACTTCACTGAAAGGAAGAGTTGTGCAATGGTATAGGGGCTTAGTAATCAGTTCAATTGCAACTTGGGATGAATTTGGAGACAAGTTGCATAAACAATTTCAAGACAGGTCTGATAACTTGTCTCTATTAGAACAATTAACCACAATTAAGAGAGCCCCTCAATAGCAGATGAATGACTTCAACTTTAGATTTCAAAGACCCTGGGATAGAATCCCTATAACAGTGAGGCCACCTCCAGAGTATGCATTTTTGTACTTCTTGAGGGCTCTTAACAGTGATATAGTTGTTATAATATCATCAATGGGAGGAATTTCTCTACCAGATGCCTTTGAAATAGCCATCAAAGCTTAAAATAGCTTAATACAATCTGGTAAACTTGCTCCCAGGCCACCAATGCCTATATTCCTATAGATTCATGCAAATATTCCCTTGCAGATACCTTCTTTTGCACCTTTGCCATCTGTTCCAGCTGTTGTAACACAAGAAAATACAATTTCAAGTTCTCCAAATGATTTACAAGAGATCAAAAGTTTATTATAGACTTTTGGAAATAAACTATTCAGCTTAGAGAAGCAACAATCATATAGTAGGCCTTATCAACAGTAGAATCTAGGTCAACAACAAGCATATCAAGGTAATAGACAAACTTATCAAGGCAACTACTAGGGTTCAAGGAAAAATGTGAACTCGAGACCTTTTCAGGCTTATGCTCCAGCCCTTGTTAGTGCATTCAAGGACCTGGTTCCTATTCAAAACAACTTAGCAGTAGATTATGAGTGGTGTTACCCTTGTAACTAGCCTCACAATCAAGCCACTTGTTCAAATGGACTCATTAATAAAGCATTGCTAGTACAAAATGCCTCAAGTTCACAACAGCATGCACTTAATGATCCATCTCCACAACACCAAGATCAACTTATCAATGATGCTACCCTACTTAACTGGCAAGGTGAGGAATTTTGTGGATTGAATGTAGATAGTTCTCCAGTTGTAGCTAATAGCAGGGAAAAGAAAAGATCTTTTGAATTTGATCAAGTAGCTGACAAAGGAAAGGAAACAACTGCAGAACCATCTACATCTTGAGTGACTCCTATTTGGCAAAGAAATCAGCAACTCCTAGTCAAGGAGCAGTGACACTTGAAAATTGATCACACTGGGATAAAGGTACATCATAAAGTAAACCCAGTTGTGCCCTTTAATATTCTTGATAGTATGAAGAAAATGAATGTTACAATGTCTATGTGAGACTCATTAGCCATCCCAAGTCAAAAGGATATATTACAGTCAACCTTGTCAAGTTTGAAAATGTTTGATGAATTCAAGTCCCCAATAGGTCAAGTTAGAGTTGTGTTAACAAATAATCCTTAGGGAAATGATCAATATCCTAGCAAAGAGACAGGAAAAGGAGTTAAACCACCTCCATTTTATGTATCAGTAATCATAGGTGAAAAGTTAGTTCATAACTGTATGGTAGACAGTGGAGCTAGTAGCTCAGTGATGCCAAAGCAGATTGCTGACAAACTTGGACTAAAGTATTAGCCTTTAGAGAAGGGAGTGATTCAATTGGATGGCTCTTCTATTAAGACATTGGGAATCATTAAGGATTTGAGTCTTACCCTTCATGCTTGTCCTAATTTTTCAGTTCCCCAAGACATATGTGTCATAGACCTTCCACCTTTCTTTTCCTTGTGTTTATCAAGATAGGTGGTTATGTGTCACTTGATTGGTCACATATGATTTTCAGAACAAGATATGGAACTAGGGTTACCATTAAATCTAAAAGGTTGGCTGAAGATCACATTGAGCCATATAATCCAAGTCCTATCAATGCTATTCCCATTACTCCATATACAAATTATGTTGTTTTGACTGATGGTGAGCTGGTTGCCGCTCAAGAACTTAGGTTAGAAGCTATTCCTGATGTGTTGTTACATGAATGGGCAGTTGAAAATGTGTTGGGTAGTCCTGAAGACCTCATTCGAGATGTTGGTATGGGTAACTATGTCATTCTTTAGCTTGACACAGAGATTCCAAACCTAGAGAAAGATGTAGATCAGTTACTGCAACCACAAAGTGGACTTTGGGAAATATTCTTCGATGGTACCAGGATCAAGAATGGATTAGGAGGAGGTGTAATTCTTGTATCTCCATAGGGTGATTGGTATTACTCTACATTCTATTTTGCTTTTGCATGCTCTAATAACACTGTTGAGTATGAGGGCCTCGTTCAAGGTCTTGTTGGGAAAGGAAGAGAGGAATAACCCGCTTGAAAGTATATGGGGATAGTGAGTTAATTGTCCATCAAATAAGAGGCCTGAATGTTGCTAAAAATGACACACTAAAGTATTATAGAAATAGAGTGTGGAACATGCTTGAGGATTTTGATTCCTTTAACTTAGTGTCTATTCCAAGGAACTAGAACAAGCATGTTGATAGGATTGCAACCATTGGGGCACAGTTTGATATTCCAAATGATATTAGAAGAGACAAAGCACAATAATATGTTAAGATGGTTATCGGACCATCAATTCCTGATAACAACATCCACTATCAGGTATTTGAAAGTGATGAATAGATACTGACCTTTCTACTCCAAGAAGATCAATTTTGTATAGCGAACCAAGAAAAGAGCAAGTAGTAGTATGAGGGTCAAGTGATACAACTAAAGAAAAATAAACTTCCCAAAGGGTTGGTTACCCTAGAATTCATATTCAACTCTAATGATCAGCTTAAAAAGAGAAAAATTGGACTTCAAGTCAAGGAGGATCATTATGAGGAGGTTGAAATCTTTAAAGGTAAGCTTCTCAAATTAGGTAAAATTTGTTCAACTGAGTATAAAAGAGCTTTCATTATTTTATGCCAAGAGTATCATGATGTTTTTGCTTGGAAATTTTTTATTTAAGAGGGTTTGATCCTCATATTGCACAACATACAATTGAGTTAGAACATAGTGTCAAGCCTATTAGACAGAAACAAATACCATTGAACCCTAAGCTTGAACCTTTGATGATCAAAGAGCTAATCAAGTTGGTAGAGGGGGGTATTGTGTTTCCAATTAAACACACATCCTGGGTTTCTAATCTTGTTCCAGCTAGGAAGAAGAGCGGTGAGATAAGATTATGTGTAGATTTTAGAGATCTTAATAGAGCATCTTTGAAGGATCATTATCCCTTACCGTCTATAGAATAAATTCTCCAAGCTATGACTGGTTTAGAAAGATTTTATTTGCTAGATGGGTATTCTGGTTATAACCAGATTCTAGTCAAAGAGGAGGATCAGTATAAAAAAGAATTTACAACAAAATGGGGCACTATGGCTTACAAGAGAATTCCTTTTGGTTTATCAAATGTTGGTGCCACCTTTCAGTATGCCATCGATATGGTGTTTCAGAATTTAATTCATAGATGTCTGCTAGTCTATTTAGATGACATCACTATGTATTCAAAAAATGCAGATGAACATTTGTCACATCTCAAGCAAGTTTTTGAAAAATGTAGAGAATGTGGGATATCCCTCAATCCTACAAAAAGTATTTTTGTAGTTCATGAAGGAAAAAATTTAGGCCATATAGTATCAAAAGATGGAGTCACCATTGATTCTGAAAGAGTTAAGGCTATATTGGAGCTACCATTGCCTAATCATAAGAAGGGATTGCAAAGCTTTTTAGGGAGAATTAACTTTCTAAGAAAATTTATTCCTTATGTTGCAAATTTACAACAAATTTTGACTGCCATGCACAAAAGAATGCAGTTTTTAGTTGGAAAAAGGAGGAAAAGCATAGTTTTGAAGAAATCAAGGAGGCTTTATGATACAGGAGCATCCAGTGGTGTAAGGGCAATCTTGCATCACCCAAAAATAGTTAAATTTCAAGTTTATCATTTTTTAGATGTTTTCACATTTCTAGATACCCTTTTCATCATAATAAAATTTGCAATTTACGGTTTTTGTTTTCTCTTCATGGGTGGAAAGATATTGCAGTTTTTGTTGCCCATATTTGCACCTAAAAATCTTCCAAGTGGGATTTGAGGCACTTAGAGCTTCCGGATCGGCCCCGAAACTTGCCAAAATCAGCATAGAAAATTTTGAGCGCGTTCTTGACTTCGAGAGCTTTCCAATGGTTCAAACGGTTCGCGAATCGAAGCCCCGGATCAAAAGTTATGGCCCCGGGAAGTTGGCGCACTTTCTAGAAGATACCATTGCAAATGCTCCTTTGAAATTTGAACTTCATGTTGTAAATTTTTGGCGCCAAACCGCCTAAACTCAATTTGAATGTTGTTTCGGCTCCAAACTATTGAGGAGCTCTATTTATGGGCGGGTTTCCTAATTTTGGGTAACTTTTTGGGGACAAGCTCGCATGTTGCAAAAGGGTTATTTTGTAGCTTTCTGTAGCTTGCATGTGTTGTAGAACTTGGGGATTTGAGATCCTCTGCATGTAAGAAGCTCCATTCTCTGAATAATAAAATTATTCTCTTGTTTGTGGGTTATTTTATGTGTCTCGGGTTGCGCCCTCATCACTTTAGCATCTACTCCAACATTGATAAATCCATATTTCTCTAAAGACTTCTTTTTGTATGCTTTTGGTAGTAGTAGTTCAATCTCTGCTATGCTGGTTCACAAAAATAGGGATAATTTAGAGCAGCCCATTGCTTTCTTCAGTCAAGTACTTGTTGATTATGAAGAGAAGTATACATTTGTTGAGAAGCATGTTCTCGCTATCATAAGAAGCTTGAAGAAATTTAAGCCTCTAGTTTCAAATAATAAGATTCATATTCTGGTTGCACATTTGAGTGTGAAGGAATTTTTGTTGAATAAAGATTTGAGTGAAAAAAGAGTAGAGTGGATCACTAAGGTCGTGGAGTATGATGTAGATATCAAGGTTACCAAACTGGTTAGAGGTAAGGGTCTCTGTGAGTAGCTTGCTATAGGGTCAATCAATGAAAATGAATTAGAAAAGGATGTTATTTTTGCTAATACAAATGAGTCTCAAGATGCCCAAGATAATGTACCTATGGGGACAATTAATTGGGTCCAAGACATGACTGAATTTTTACAAACTGGTGAGTGTCCATTAGGACTGAACAGGGCTAAGAGAAGATAATTTAGACTGTAGTCCATACCTTATATGCTGGTAAATAATATTCTTTTTAAAAAAGAATCTAAATGGTGTTCTATTAAGATGTATTCACAGTGATCAGATCGAAAAGGTACTTCATGAGTTTCATGATGGAGCTGTAGGAGGTCACTTTGCTCCAAGAACTACTGCATGGAAAATAATGAGAGCTGGTTACTACTGGCCTAGCTTGTTTAAAGATGCTTATGCATGGTCAAGAAAGTGTGTCAAATGTGCTCTATTTTCAAGAAAGGAGAAGTTGCATGTTATGCCTCTACATCCAATTCAAGTAGAGAAGCCCTTCATAAGGTGGACCATTGACTTTATTGGGCCAATTAATCCACCATCCAGTACTAGTCACAAATGGGTGCTCACTACTATAGAATATTTCAAATGGTGGATAGAAACAATAGCTTTGAAAGAGGCAAAAGAGTCTTCAGTTTTGAGCTTCTATGAGGATATCACCACTAGATTTGGAGTTCTTGACTCTATCATATCTGATAATGCTCTTGCATTTGTGGGATTAAGATTAACTGATTGGGCTATTAAACATGGCATTCATTTGAATACATCCTCAAATTATTACCCTCAAGGTAATGGTTTAGATGAAATCACAAACAACAATCTCATCAGGATTATCAAAAGAACAATGGAGGATAATCAAAGGACCTGGCACATCAAATTAAAGTATGCACTTTGGGTAGACAGAATGACTCCTAAGAGGTCTATTGGTAATTCACCATACATGTTAGTCTATGGCAAAGAGGCAAGACTACCTTTGTCTATGGAGCTTACATCTCTTGACATTATACATCAGTTGGAGATGTTTGAGGAATAGGACCTAATGTCCATGAGATATGCAGAGCTCATGGATCTCGAAGAATCAAGGGACAAAGCAATGAACGTTTTGGAGTATCATCAGCTCCAAACAAAGAGGACATTTGACAAAAGGGCTATAGTAAAATCTTTTAAGGTGGGAGACCTCGTGCTCAAATGGGATGTTCTGAAAAGTAGGACCAACCATCACACTAAGTTTGACAACATGTGGACAGGTCCATTCATTATCAGAGACTATAAGGAACACAATGCTTATCAACTGGCTACAATAGAAGGGGAAGTACTTCCTATCCCAGTCAATGGGATACACCTTAAACCCTACTTTCAAGTCTGATGAGTGTCTTTCTTGTACATATCTAGTTAGGTTTTATGTTTTCAATAAGTGCTTCTGCACTATGGTTTGTTTATTTTATTTTTTTGCATTCTCTAGGTGTTATTTTAGCACAATAGAGAGCTCCTTTCCAACCTCCCCTTTTTATCATTCTTGACAACTTGTTGTGTTCTATGAGCCTCAAGCGAATTGCAGCCATGTACAAAGTTGCCTCGATTCTGTCTCAGAGGTTTTCCTAATGACTCCATGCCCAATGGATAAGCCTAGGCTACTAGTCTTAATGTTTAGCAGGAAAAAATCCAGCAAAGGTCACCATAAATGTTTCCCAATTTCCACCCATGGGCTCATTAGGGAGACAAATTGTGTTTCAAAGGTTCATAAAGGCCCAAATAGGACATTTGCGTCAAGAGTTAGGTCATGCATTTGATGTTTTTCCACAAATGAGCTTGCAGTTGAAGTGCATGTCTCAATCATTTTGGAACAGATTTCTCCAAAGAAGAAGGTCAGCAAGACCCTTTTGTTGTCTTGCAAACTAGTAGCCCACCCTATCTATCTAAATGCACCGGTCGCTAGGACCTATGGGTCACTATAACTCTTTATCTGTACCTTCGTGTGTATTGTCTCACCGAAGATAGCTCACAAGGTTGGTGCTGAAAGAATGGGGAGTTTACCGAGATGTCCCAGTGATCAAGCACAAGTCTTGGTGAAATCAAATGGTGTCTCAGAAAGATGTCAGGCAGACAGGGTGAAGTCCTGCTGAATGGGTCTCAGCTCACTAAAGGTAGTTTGCCTTCGGCACAAGGTCTTTCCAAGACAGATGGGTCTCACTGACCAAATGGAGTCTCAGCGTAAAATGTTAACTTGGGGTATGGTCTCGGTGACAACGATGGGTCATGCTGATAGAGTTTGAGGAATGAAGGTCTTGGTATGATGTTTTTTCTTCGGCATGAGGTCTTGCTGATCTGGGGAAGTCTCATCGAAAGGATGCCTTTAGTGTACGTAAGCATGCTTTGCCACAAGGTCTTACCGAAGACAAAGTGTCTTGTTGAAAATCATCGAAGTCAAGCAGTGTCAGCAAAGGGAGCAAGCTTCAGTGAATACTCTTGTTGAGGTAACAATGTCTCCCTGACTGAGGAGAAAGTAAACTCATCGCCGAGAGAATAAGGAGCCTGGCAAGAGGTCTAGCCGATAGGCCAAGGTCTCCGAAAATTTGATGCCCTCTCTATGACTCCTGCCGAAGCAATGTGGCTTCGCTATAATGAACAAAGATCGATGTAAGGTCCTAGCGACCAAGAGATGTCTTGGTGACTCACAAGGGCCTCACTGAGAGAAATTGATATCGGCATGGTGTCTCACCGAAAGGATGTTGATCCTGGGGAGGTGGTTGACCTTCGCCATAAGATCTCACCGAATGTTGAAGGTCTCCCTGACATATATGACATCGGTGTAACCTCCAGCCGTCAGAGTAGTGTCTCGCTGACATGATGTGGTTGCAACAACCGAGGCAGGTATCGATATGACTAATGGACCTCATTGTGAAGTTTTCCCGACTCGCCTATGTCTTGTCAAAAGGAATGTGGAGCTCGGTAGAGTGGAGTGTGTTCGGGGTGACATCAACAAGACTCTCACTAATACAAAAGGAGGAAAGCTCACCGGAGTAGTTTTCCTTTGGCATGAGGTCTTGCTGAGATAGAAGGTTTTGTCGAAGGGTTGTGCTCTTGGTAAAGCAGAATGAATTTGATAAGAAGTCTCCCAACACACTAAGGTCCTACCGATAATGATGGAGTCTCACTATGACGTCTCAGTGACTTTGAAGCTCTCAGAAAAAGCTTGTGCCTTCGTGATGATGTCTCCTCGACCGAAGGTGTTTCGCTGAAGTGATGAGAGCTCAGAAAAAAGTGGGAAGCTCGACAAGATGTCTCGACGATGAAGAGGAGTCTTCCCAACCAAAATGAGCTCGCTGAAAGGGCTCATCAACCTAGTAGGGTCTTGCCAACATGGATGTTCTCACCGAGAGATAGGAGGGCTTGCTATGAGGTCTTCTCAAACACATAATCTCTAGCCGATAGTGATGGATTTTCCAAATGAAAAGGGTATTGGTGTGACTTAGTGGTGCTCAAGTGTGACTTGTGCCGATGTTGATTGTCATGCCAATGAGTTTTGGTGGTATTGATATGACTTCTAAAGCTCGCTATGTTGTCTTACCGATTGTCACATGTGTCGATAGCTATAGAGGGGCATAATCACATTGGTGAGACACTTTCAGTGTCTCATCGACATGCGATTCTAACCGAACAAGATTTTGACCATCAGGGAATCTACGTGGAATGTGCTCAGCCATCAAAGGGAGCCAAAGATGAACCATTGATGATTTGACTGATTGATCCCTTGGAAAACAAGATCAATGAAAAAAAGGCAACACGAATCTGCTCTGAAGTCAGAAACATTCAAGGTAGCTTGGCTAAGGAGGTTCAAGGAGGACACAAGGACCAGAAGTAAATGTGTTTAGTACCTACAAAAGATCTAAAGGGCTTCTCCTGGCAATAACTCTTCACTGACATAGATGACAAGGACACATAGGAATGCAACATTAAATTCAATCAAAAGATCTAAGGATAGATTTTTCTGAGGACTAATATTTTTGCAAACCCTAAGGGGCCAACACACTTTTGATATATAAGGATTTTTTTGCCATTTTTGTAAGCAGTTTGGATAATGCATTCAAAAGAGTTAGTGATTTTTAGCAATCCTCTCTCAGCCGGTGTATGTTTTGTAACTCAATTCGATTTTGGAATATAAACTTTAGAGTTGCCTTGGCCTCTGTTGATGCTTCAGACTTCCATCACTATTCTTGCAAAGTGTTGTGTATTTCAAGTTAAAAATCAAGTTATCTTGTGAATTCTTTTATTCCTTTATAACTTTATCTGGTGTTTCATGCCTTCCTTTGTAAAAAGCACCATTATATGAATCACAAAACTGTGTTTACATAATCACACATAGATTCTATTCTGTGAAGATCTTTTCCTTTATTGAAAAGTGTGTGCATCAAACCTGTTCATGACATATTAATGCGAGGCTCATAAAATTTGATGTGTGTCCTTATGATCATTGACAAGTTTCAAGTGCACTCTAAGTATTCCATTGATCTCATCAAACTCGGTGTATCACCATAGTTTAGTTTCATTTGTATGCACTTCTTTTCCCTTTCCCTTTGTAGGATTATAAGTTTAGGTGATACCCAAAGGAATCCGGCCTTCTTTGGAGGTTCATTTCAATTTCAGGTGACCTACAACCTTGAAATGATCCCCTATTTCACTAGAAAGCTCAGTATCCATCACTGTGTGTAGGGTGCATTTCTAGGTGACAACAGGCCTAAGCATCGACATTAGATGTATGTCTAATTTACATCACTTTGGGTCTTCAACACTTAAAGTGTCATAATAGTTTTGAAAAGAAAAGAGAAATTAAAAGAGCTTGAGGGTATTGGGCAAGCTAAATGATGACTCAAAAAAGTTAACTCAAGGAATACTTAGGGTTATAAGCTTGCATTGAAGCTTTGCATAAGGTTTTTATTGTTTCATTTTTATTTCAAAGCCCACATTAGGGCATGGGAGGTAGAATGTCACATGGAAGGTGTCGCGACTAGGATTTGCTATGATAAACTGAACTAGTGTCGACTTGAAGTGACAAAGCTCGACTGTGGAGGTTCTTAGCTTGGTAGTTATGGATCTCTTCAACTAATTTTTCTAGTATTTGTTTGATTCTCTTCCATTATAAACAAATAATACAAAAATAATCTTCACTCTTACTGGCAGTGCTGCCATAATAGTGGTTTACAATTCCTGAGAGGAACGAATTTTAGCTGAAATCACATATTTTTAAAAAATATAATGATTTAAGCCTTAAAAACCATTTTAAGGATTCCAATTGAAAAGGGTTTGATCAAATCACCTTAGATCAAACCCCCTTGGATAGAACCTCACTAGTTTCAAACCATACCTATAAATGCATCTCCTTTACACCTAACAAAATGCTGATAAAAAATCACTTTTGATTTAGATTTTGGGGGATCAAATGAATTCATTTAAAATTTATTTCAAATGATTATGGAATTCCTCAGAACAAGCTATCCAATGAATATAATTTTAATACGTTTTGGTTTTGTTATGTATTTGTTTTTTAAGTTTTATTAAACATAGGTTTTTCATCGAAAATGAATTTCTTTGTTCTTCACATGTGGAAAAATAGAAGATTATCAAAAAAAAATTGAAAAATATGAGTGCACCGATATTGAAGTCCTTAATCCAACAAAAAAAAAAAAATAAAAATTGACATATACAAAAAAAAGTTACAATATACTGATGTGTGAATTATAATTCGTTTGACTTTGAAACTTGATTAAGGAAAAATATTCAATAAAAACTATCTAACCAAGTGGAAGCACTAGATATCAGAGTTACAAATCTAAATTTGAAAGAATTATAATTTTATCCTTCATGGAAAAAATTATGCTATATCTGAGGCCACTTTTAAAAATGTTGTTTTCTAAAAAAATCTATTTTCATGGGAGATGGAAAAAGAAGTGCAATTTGATTCCAAAAATTTTGAAAAAAATATTTTTTAGAATCTACAGAAAAAATTTGATGAGACTCTAGTTTGTACCATCTTCAAATTCCTCACAGTTTAGCCGCTATAAGTGCCCGAATGTGAAGATTTAGTTAAAAATAATAATTTCAGTGTCCAGTTTGGCCAAAAATTGTAAACCACTATTATGGGATCACCCCTTGAGAGAATTGGCTAAGAAAACGATTATTTTTAAGGACATGAAATTGTTTTTTTTATGCTAATATCATTTCTAAATATTTGGTAGTTATAGTAGTTGACTATAACAAGTTTTGTGAGTCAAATATTTGGTAAATATGTTTAAACTTGTTAGAGTTTCTAGATAACAAGATTTGGTTGTAACTGACTTGGTGGTGATATTTGTAATTCTTTTGTTGCAAGGGTTTGTTTTTTGGAAGAATAACTATTTAGGGTTTTCCATTTAAATCCTAACCTGAGTTGGTTTACAATTACACAAACTACTTTAAGATAATTCTTAGTATCTTTAAAAGATAGCTTTCAGACATTTTTTTGGGTTACCTAAGAGAGGAATATGAAGCTTCAGTTATATTGTGCAAAAGTTGTATTGCATTGAAAATCTTTAATTATGGCTCTAAAATTATTTTATTTAAAGAAGATGTTATCATTCTCATACAACATTCTTAAATCTTCTTATTGAAAATATATATAGTCTTCTATTGAGATTCTAGGACTGTAAATTGCACTTCTAGGTTTATGATAGAATGCTATAATTGTTATGCATTGTAAAGGAGTTGGTGCTCCTATATCTTATGAAGTTGGTGCTTCTAATTTTTGTGGAGTTGGTGCTCCTAAATTTTGTGGAGTTTGTGCTCCTGAATTGTAAAGAGTTGATGCTCTAAGTGAATAAAGAGATAGATTTTTTGAGTTGTTTTTATTCCCCAAGAGGGTTTTCCACTCAAGAAAAAATTTTGTGTTATGTGATGATTTTGTGAGTGTTTGTCCCTATTAGTTTGAACATAGATGAATAATTGTTTCTTCATTTCTACAAATGTCCATATCAAAATGTCATGCACAAAACTTTTGATATTGTTTTGAACACTGATACAAGAGGGAATATAAAAGTATTCATTTGGTCTAGTCTAGATCTCAATGCATATTAATGTTTTATTCATATTCCTAACTCATGATTAAAGAAAAAATTATTTTTTCTCCACAAACTATCACTTATTCTTTTGGCTTAAAAGAAAATATAGATTGCTATTTTTTTTATAAATTGTGACTTTCATAAATCGCTAATTCATCCCCCCTCTTAGTGATTTCAGTCTTACAACAAACCCCAACATTTTTCTTGTTAATGTGTGTGTAGGTGCATGTTCATTTGCTTGGAGCTAGTAGGGGAATTAGACCTTGAGTAAGTTGAAATTCTTCTTTATTTTTTATTTCACTATTAGTGTAGCTTTTATAATATTCTTCTTGTTGTAATTCACATTCTTATACATTTTTATTAAATTTCATAACTATAACAATTGGTTTATCACTATACTTTGTGAGTTTCTAGTTGATACCTGACCCTCTATCCATATAGGATGCCAATGTATCTTTGAGGTCCTCCAACACAAAATGTGAAAGTCCAACTCGCATGTTGCCATCCTTTAACAAAAAATTGTCAAGTCTATAGTCGGAGACCCATTTCCAAAAATCACATTTCAAAAATAAAAAGGGAAATAGAGTCCTCTTTTCCTTTCCTTCTTAGCCTATCTTTCCCTTAACTTGTTAGGTAGCCTGAGGTAGTTTAGGGTAGTTAATTGTCTTAGGCTCTTTCGTAACTTGAGATCCTTGGGCATAATGAATCCTCCTTCTCTACACCTCATCTACAATTTTATTTTTTCTTTTTCACAAGGATTCACCACTCAAATCTATATTTCTTTGACATCTCTATGATAGGTATTTCCTTACAAGTGATTTTTGGAAACTGTTGGGTACAATTAACAACTACAACACTCTTCATCCTATCTGATGTGCCTCTAGTCCATTATTAGATTGAACTTGATAAAATTATTATACATTTCAAGTGAAACATTTGTTAAAATTTTACTTTTATGATATCATTCTTTGATATTTAAATTTTAAAAATATGAATTAATTATGCAATTTTCTTATAGTAATATGGAAGACCTAAATATAATAAGAAGTAATATTACATCAAGGAATGTCATGTTTTTTATTATATGAATACTATTTAAAGGGTGTTATACCCTTAACACAAAACTCCATGAGGGTAGAAGTTCATAAAAACATTGTCAACAAAAAATAGACCAATAATAACAATGTAACTGTGTCGTAGAAAATTGGACCTTCTTGAAGAAAGAGAAAATTTCACACATAATTGGATCCACTTTTGATCCCCTTCACATCATTTCCCCTTTAAAACAAAATTTATAGACCCCTTAGACCTATTAATTTTTATCTAGAGGCCCGTTTCACATGTGAAATCACATAAAACACAACAAACAACATTTAATAACATCATACCCCAACAACCCACCTTGAAATAGCAATAGTGGAAACCATTTTCCACCTTGAACGAATGAGTCCTCTCTGGTGGGACCCATTCACCAAGAGTGGTGAATGAGACCTGTTTGAGGGAAAATTCAAAATCAAGCAGGAATTCAATCAAGTTTACTCTTATTTCCAGTAAATGTCGGCCTCTTAGGTCTAATTAATGGGAAAATATGGTGTTGTTGCCTATAAATACATATTTTAAGTCATTTTACACAAAAAAATTTATCATATCTTATCATCACATTATCATTCTTCAAGATAAATTTCAAAGAAAAGCATTCAACAAAAAGTTTAATCATCAAAAGTTAAAGTTTTAGGACAACAAACTAGGGGTTTTTAGGTCCTGAAGCTCACTAATCTTTTCAAGATCCAACATTGCAAAGGGTTGATGTTGGATGCCTATGGTGAATCATGAAGAAATCTAGGGTGAAGAGGTGCAACTAGCCACCAAATTATTCCTAAGGACTTGGTTTCCTATTGATTCCATCTTCCATTTTCACTCTATCTTCAGATTAAGGTTTTCATTGTGTTTATTTAGCATTTTCATGTCATTTTATATCCTTATTTCATGTGATTTAAGGTTTCTAAGGTAGATATCTTGCATCATTTTAATCAATCTTACATGTCTTGTTCTAGGACAATAGAATAGGACCCTTCTTAAGTTTCAGTCTTTCCTAGTCTTTAACACATCTAAGGCTAGGGTTTGTATAGATTTTTCTCTATTCAACTTTTAATTACCTATCTAGGGGTTTGACTGAGGAAAACCCCCCATTATATCAATTCTTTGAAGCTATTTTATAAAAATTTTCTAAGATCTAGAATCGGGTTTCCATCAAAATTTGTTGTGTAGGTGTCAAGGTACAAATATGAGTTTTGAATTTATAGAAAATAGAAAGTGGATTGATTTGCCATGCTTGGTGAATGAGTCCCACCTAAAGATTCAGATTTGAGTTAGATGTTATTTTAGATCCTTGACTATCAGAAAATAGGTTATGTGTAGAAAGGTCCTAGCTTGGGATTGATTTGCCCAAGGTGGCAAATGAGTCCCAGTCAACTCCAATATAGATTTCATCAGTTTTCCAATTTTTTATTCAACCCTCTATAGCTTCCCAAGTGCACACATTCTTAGAAACAACCTTCTGTTTAGGGTATGTGCAGGGTCATCATGAAAAAATAGGCCCTTAAGTGGCAAAAAATTCAAAAGAATCAAAGTTAGGAAAATTGATGTAAAAATTTAAATAAGTTATCTATATTATTTTAAAAATATGTAAGAATAGAATATGTAGCAAATTGAATGTAGTTTCTAAATTACTAGGTTTATTTGAAAAAAAATCTATTTGGTGAAAATTTGAAATTTCAATGCAATAGTACTTAAATTTTAGGGAAAAAATAAGAAGTAGGTGTTTGTCTAACCACCCTAACCACAATAAAATGATAAAAAAAAATTATAAGATTTTAGATATAAGTATACTCATGTCCTAATGTGATGCATATTTTTTGTAATTTTTTTCCAAGTAAATAATTAATTATGAATTTTGTATTACAACTTTAAAAAAATATATAAACTCGTATGTCTGACCACCTTAACTTGGTCAAAACTTGATGAAATTCATTTTATCTTTTTTTAATCCTATAGTACGCAAAACATAGAATGTGATGAATGTTTCATATTCAAAAAATGTAATATTGTTTGAAAGCTATAGATGTTTTTCAATCAACTTATCAATCAGAATTTAGTCATAATTCAAATAGAAAATGAATAATAATTATAATTTATTAAATTCAAAGTAAATCATAATTTAAATTGGTGGAAAGATGAGAATCTTCTTTAAAAACCCTTTTTGTTTCATCAATTTTGGGTTAAAAAAAGTTGTCAGCCGCATACCCTACACATACCCATCATATCGCCACTTTTTGGCCCATCATGATCCTATACATACCCTTTATTTGTATATTATTTTTATCCTTTTGCATATCACACCGTGTTTTCAAACAAAGTATAAATCTAAGTTGTACATTCATTTTTAGTTATCTAGCTTAGTCAATTGCATTCAATTAAGTTCATTTGCACCATACAACATCACAAACATCCTAAATTGATTCTTACATAATCATTTTTGGACCCAATCTCTCTCCTTTTAGGTGAAAACCCTAGAAGTGCTAGAGTAGCATTCAGGTCTCAAAAATCTATGTTTCATTTTGGTGAACTTGACTTTTCAACATCATAACATTTTGATTTACATTTGCATCTTAGGTATTCATTATTTCATGCTATTGCATTGTTCTAGGGTTCTTAGAAAATTTGCATTAGTGAAAGCATTCTTCACTTTACATCATTGCATTCCCTCCCATTATTTCACCTATCTATATTTGCATTCTAGATTTTCATTGTATAGGGTTAAAATTCTATAGGAAAACACAAAAAAATAAAAATAAAATAAAAAATTCATCTCCCGGGACTCATTTTCCACCTAAGGTGAATCACTCCCTTTACAATTTTTTATTAGACTTTCCAAATATTAATTTCCTACATCTATCTCTTTCTATTTACTATAATTTCATTTCTATTTTAGTTTAGTTCATTTTGTTTTCTTAGTATAACACTCATTTATTTTCATAGCATTTATGGATAGTCTTAGACTCTTGCAAGTTCCGTTTTTAGTTATCTTTCGTAGTCCTTTAGAACGGCTTAAATTGAGGAAACTATAGCAATTTTTCAAAACCAATCAAACAACACATCAAAGGATCCCATTAAACACATGATCCAAATTCACAACACTATCTCATCCAAGTTACTTAGTAGTGATGATGTTGATAAGTTAGATGAAACCATCAAGGGTGTTCTCTCACTCCATCCTCTAACACTTGTAATGAGAAACCTAAAATCCTTAATGATGAACCCTCCCTCAAACTTTTTGATTTTGATGAATTTTCTTTGTTAGATGAAGCCCTCCAAGAATTCATCTTGCATACACCATCCACTAAGTTTTGTGGTAACCACCTTGTGATAACAAACATTCATACCTCAAATACTTTCCCTAAACATCCTCACCTAATTGGCTATTGTGTACCCATCAAACCTTTTAGTAGTGATGATTTGCATTTGATAGATGTGTCTCTTGAAGACTTCATCTCATCTAAACCATTTGCTATGGTTTTTTGTGAAACCTCTAAAATAGATGACATTAACATAATTCAACCTAAAATTACCATTTACCCTCCTTCACATCCACTTCATCCTTCCAATAAACCTAAACTTACCCATTACCCTCCTTTGCATTTGATTCATCCTTCCAATAAACCTAAACTTACCCTTTACACTCCTTCACATCCCCTTCATTCCTCTAATGTATCGCAACAATCTAGTGATGATATTGTTGCTCATACATATAACACATGAAATAACCCATAACTGCCACCACCAATTCCACCCTCATTACCTCTTCCTAGTCCACCTAGTGCTCCTCATTCTAACCCACCCTCAAAGGAGTATGAACTTGTTGAACAATTAAAGAATACTCCTACCAAAATCTCTTTTTGGGATTTGCTTCAAACTCCACCAATTACAACACCATTCTTCAAATTGCTTTAAAATAAATTACAATCCCTCCTGGAATCACTCTGAATGATGTGACAGCTCTTGTTCAAAAAAATAGTCTCGATATCACTTTTCATCAACATGAGATCCCTCCTTTGGAATTACAAAAACAACATGAGGCCTTTATGATAATTTCTCAATTCCATCACACAGGAATAAAACACAATCTCATAGATAATGGTTCTTTCCTTAATGTGTGTAGTGTGAGTCTCCTTGATCATTTAAAAGTTTATTGTTCATAAATCATACTTGATTTCATTTCTATTCAAGGATTTGATAATACAACAAAGCAACTGCTAGGGATAATCACTTGACCTATCATAGTTGGAGTGGTTACTTTGTAGACTCCTATCCATGTCATTCCTTAGGACCTTTCATATAATCTCCATTTAGGACAACCATGGATTCATGAGATGAATTTAGTGCCTTCAACCCTTAACCATGTCATGAAGTATGTTTATAACAATCGTATATATCAAATTAAAATTGGCCTTGAGCCTGAAAGTTGCTTACATCTTGAAAAAGGGGTTACAAGTCCTTTGAAAATGTTGATTCCAACCTCTAACATTGATCCTCTTGAAATTGAACACAACAATTTACAGAATTGGTCTCTAAATTATTTGGTGATGATTGGGGATCCTTATAATTCACACCCTCGTTTATGGGTGAATACATACACAAAAGAAAGATGAGAATCATGAAGAACCAAAAATTATTTCTACTCAAAATTTTGAAAAAAAGTCTCAAACATCTATCTCTTACAACATGGATGAAAATGCAAGATATACAAAAAAAATTGATGAGATAGATTATCAATCCCCACTTACCCGATGCAAAATGGAAAGACTCTATGGGAAAGGTTATAAATTTGTAAAACAATTGGGATATACGGGAAAAGGAAATGGAAAGCATGAACAAGGTATTTTTGTCCCTATTGAACCTTATACACAAGATGTGAAAATAGGATTGAGATATTCATTTTATAACACAACCAAAGCCACTCATAAACTATTCTTAAACATTAATGTGATCAGATGTCACCCACAACACAAACCCACAATTAAACATCCTGATTTGGTTGATCCAACCCTAACACCTTCATGGTTGTATGCCAACAGTGATTAGGCCTTGAAACATATATTAGGTTTTTATGATACACCATCCTCATCTACTTACACTAAACACATTACTCATGCTATGGACATTACCGAGTAAGAATCAAGTGATATCACTAAAGAATTTTCTAAATCTATAAGTCCTAAATCCAATGCACTCCCTTTAGGAGACACACTTGACATGCTTATGAAAATCAATAAAAAAGATAAAGTTATTAAAATTGGGAAGTTCCTTGATGATGAAGAACAAGAAGATACAACTACTTTACTTCATTATTTTCCTAAAAACAATTCTTGGAAATATTTGGATATGCCAGGAATCGACCCAAAAATTGTGATGCATAATTTATTGTTCTTGATACCAATGTTAAACCCATTTGTCAAAAGATTTGCAAAATGAATCCTACTATGGCCTTGCATGTTAAAGAGGAACTTGAGAAACTTCTTGATGCCAACTTTATTTGACCTATTGATTATTCTCCTTGGATCTCAAACATTGTCGCAATTACAAAACTTGATAAGTATATTAGGATGTACACTGATTTTTGAGACTTAAATAAAGCCTCTTTAAAAGATGATTTTCCACTTCCTAATATGAATATGATTGTGGATTCAACTACTAGACATGTTTTGTTGTCATTCATGGATGGAATCTCTGGTTATAATAAGATCCTTATTAACAATAAAGAACAATACAAAACTGCATTTACAACTATTTGGGGAACATTTTGTTGGGTTTTAATTCCATTTGGTTTAAAGAATGTTGACGCAACTTATCAATGTGCGATGAAATTAATATTTCATGATTATATTGTCACTAAATCATTAACTTGACAAGACAATGTAAACATCCTTTGTAATTTTTTCAAAAGAATCAAAAGTATAACATGCAATTGAATCCTAAAAAGTTTGTCTTTGGTGTAGATAGTGGTAAAATATTAAGGTTTTTCATTTCTCACAAGGGCATTGAGGTGGATACAAATAAAATTGATGCACTTGTTAGCATGCCACCTCTGAAGAATATTTCTCAGTTATGCACGTTACAAGGTTGCATTCAAGCTATTCATCATTTCACCGCATCTTTAGTTGATCACACATTACCCTTCACACATCTTCTTAAAAGGGGTGTTCCTTTTGATTGGGATGAGGATTGTAAATAGGATTTTGAGATTATAAAGGAATATTTAGCTACTCCACCTATTTTACAATCGGTTGTGCCACATAGATCATTTTTGTTGTACATCGTTGCATCTTCCCATACTCTTGCAGCATTGTTGGCTCAACACAATGATAATGGTAAAGAGCATCCTATCTATTACATTAGTTACACACTAATTTATTATCATACACATTATTGACCAATCAAAAAACAATGTTTGGCTCTTATATTCACTACTAGTAAGTTGCGACATTATTTACTGAATGTTGAAATACAAGTCACAAAATTTGATCCTCTTAAATATCTTTTCAACAAAACTGATCTCTCTGGATGTTTATCTAAGTGGGTGATGTTGTTAATAGAGTTTGATGTTAATTTTTTTTGCAAAATTCAATCAAAGGTCAAGCCTTAATTGATCATCTAGCTAATGCTCCTTCTCCCTTTGATTTACCTACTATTGATTTCTTTCCTAATGATCATTTCTTCACCACTGATAATAAACCATGGGAGTTATTCTTTTATGGGTCTAAGTGTAGAATAGGTTTCAGTGCTAGAGTGGTCCAAGTTCCACCATATAGTAAACCTATTCCCTTATCCTATCATTTAAATTTCCTATGCACAAATAATACAGCTAGGTATGAAGCATTGATCACAGGTTTGCAAGCTACTTTATCTCTTCATGCTAAAAATGTTAAGATCTTTGGCGATTCACAATTAGTCATCAAAAAAATTAATGGTATATATCAAACTAAACATGACAAATTATTAAGATACAAGGATCTTATAATGAAGCTATTAGAAAAATTTGATTTGTTTATTATTGATAACATCCCACACAAAGACAATCTACATGTAGATGCAATGGCAAGTACCGCTTCTCTCATATCCCCACTTGATCCTTCTAAAAATTTCACATTCATTATTCATTCCATCATAAAACCTTCAATAAATTCTTTGATAGATGAATTTTTTGCAATAACTCAAGCACCTTTGTGTGAATGGTATGATACAATATATAATTACTTAAAGAATGGTACCCTTCCCAAACCTACAACAACAAATACTTGAAAGCACTTATGAAAACTTGCAACTAAATATGTGATTCTTGTAGACGCATGGGTATGTGCAAGATCATGATGGGCCAAAAAGTGGCAATATTATGGGTATTTGTAGGGTATATGGCTGACAATCTTTTTTTAACCCAAAATTGATGAAATGAAAAGGGGTTTTAGAGGAGATTCTATGCTTTCCACCAATATAAATTATGCTTTAATTTGAATTTAATAAATAATTATTATTCATTTTCTATTAGAATTACGACTAAAGCCCTGATCGATAGGTTGATTGAAAAACATCTATAACTTTCAAACGATATCACATTTTTGAATCCAAAATATCGTCACATTCTATGCTTCACATAATATAGGATTAAAAAGAAAAATTAAATTTCGTGAAGTTTTGACAAAGTTAAGGTGGTTAGACATACATTTTTTTATATTTTTAAAAATTTGTAATAAAAAATTCATAATTAATTATTTACTTGGAAAAAAATTACAAAAAAATATGTATCACATCCAAACATGAGTCCTCTACTTATATATAAAGTCTTATAAATTTTTTTTATCATTTTATTATGGTTAGTGTGGTCAGACAGACACCTACTTCTTATTTTTCCCTAAAATTTAAGTACTATTGCATTGAAATTTCAAATTTTCACCAAATAGATTTATTTATTTTAAAATAAACATAGTAGTTTAGAAACTACATTCAATTTTCTACAGATTCTATTCTTACATATTTTTAAAATAATATAGATAACTTATTCAAATTTTTACGTCAAGTTTACTAACACTAATTTTTTTGAATTTGTTGCCACTTAAGGGCTTGTTTCTTCCATGATGATCCTGCACATACCCACATTGTATAGATCTTTCAATGGTATCCTATTATGTTGTCTTACAGATTCTAAAATCCCCATTGCGATCAAATAGGCTCATGCTGGTGCCTGTGGAGGTCGTTTGTTATTGCAAAAACTTATTCATACGGGTTATTATTGGTGACATATGGAGAAGGATTATTTTGCCTATGTTAAATGATGTCACAAATGTAAAGAGCATAGCAATTTGATTCATGCTCATACCATTGAGCTCCATGCCAATGTTCCCATTTGGCCATTTTCAGTATGGGGGTTAGATCTTACTAGAAAAATTTCAGCTCCTTTCTTCGGACATACATTTATCATAACTACAACCGATTATTTCACAAAATGGGTTGAAGCTATTCCTCTTCATTCAATAACTACTAAAGTAATTTGTTGTTTCATCTTGGAACACATAATTTCTCACTTTGGACTCCCTTCTACAATTGTTTCAAACAATTGAACACCATTTAAGAATAACAAAGTTCAACAATTTCTCTAACTCTTCAACATTCAACATCATTTTTCCACACTGTACTATCCGCAATCCAATGGACAAGCTAAAAACACTAATAAAATTCTTGAACAAATCCTTAAGAAGACCATTAGCAATAATCATAAATATTGGCATACACAACTTTCTTATGTGCTTTGGGCTTATAGAACTAATTTTCAATCATCCATTGGAAACACCCCTTATAGCCTTGTTTATGGTATTGATATGATTATTCCCTTGGAGTTAGAAATTCCTACTTTGCAAGTTGCTCTCCGAGATCTTTTTGATGATGAAACTTATCAAGCTCAACAATTACACCAACTTGAGATGCTTGATGAACAACATATTAATGCACTGAAAAATTTACAAGCTCACATCAAACAATTACAACACAAAAACAACAATCATGTTATCCCTAGATTGTTCTCTAAGGGAGATTTTTTTCTTATTGACAATCAATGAAATGTTAGTGCTGATAACGAAGATAAAGATAAGTTTATCCCTAATTGGTTAGGACCTTATATAGTTGATACCAATTATGGGTTTGGTGGTTTTCTCTTAAAGCAGGTTGATAGAACACCCCTTAGGGAGCCCATTAATTCCACACATTTACGTCGGTATTATATTTGATCCCCTTTGAATAGTATGATTGGTATAGCAGTGTTGATTAAAGTTATGGGATCTTTTTCCATGTAACTTTCACATTGCTTTGTTCTTGACAACTACCTTTGTGTTTGTCTTGGACAACTAAAGTAATTATGTTCATTTTATAATTTCTTTAGGACTCATACTATTCCCTTTCCCATTGTATTATGTTAAATACTTATTAGTGTATTTAATTTAGCATATTCTTTTTCTCCTCACCAATAATGTATCTATGATAAAACTGCAATATTTTTTACATTAGATCACATCAACTCTATTAAATCATGATGTCATTAATTGAATAAATTTTATCACAAATTATTTAATTAATCACATAGCATTTAACATTCATATACAATAAATGATACATCATCATAATAACAAAGGTGCGTGTCTCTATATATATATCAAAATTTTTATATACATCTCAAAATCATCTCATAATGGTCTGTGAGAGATATACCCCTCAAGATCTAGTGCTCATGATCCGGTCCTTGGATGCCATGAGCTAGTCATGTGTGACCATGATCACAACCTATCAAGTCTCAGTACATACTCTAGACCCTGTGCTCGACCAATCACAAAAATTTCCTCCTTTGTTATCTGATCCCTCTCTATGTCTAAGCTAGCTCTACATGAAGTCTCTCTACCTCTACTAAGGCCTGATGAAGTCACTTCCTCACACTCGCATATGCTACTCACAACCTCAAGAATGGACTGAGTGACTCTGGCTCTTTCTCCATGATCAGTGGGGGAACATAGTAATGATCTATCTCATCCTCCTCAAAGGATGCTCACACTATCTTTATGGTTGCTTTATGATAGAACTCTCAACAATCTCTCATCACTCCTGCAAGATAGATAATGTACACAATTAGTCACACATCATCATGACATATATATATACAAATAACTAACGCATAAATCACTAAAGGACATGCATAAAATCAAATATCATCACCTATGGCTCCATACACATGAGGAATGTCTACCTCCTCATCTCTAAGGGGCATGTAGGATGTGCTAGCCTCTCTTTGAATCTATGTGTTGATGTCTATTGTAGCTATTGCTCGTGATCTGGTCCTGTAAGTATGTGAGGACTCTCCATACTCATACTGATCCTCAATAGCCACCTCATCACCCTCACTCAAGGGTGACTCCTCCTCATAATCATACTCCTCATAATAATACTCCTCATAGTCCTCCTCCTCATCATCCTCTCCTCTCTCCTCCTCCTCATAGTTAGGATCAACCTTTGATTGGTACTCATCGATCACATTTGTAAAAATATTTGTTGGCATGTACCGTACCTCCTCTACTCTCTCCTTTGGCTCATCATCTATTGCTACTACCTCTGCATCACCTAGAGGGAAATCCATAGGGAACATAGGAGATGGTAGTGCATATTCCCACCACTCCTCATACTCATTTGTGCTACCAACATCATCAACATCAACTGTTAGTGGTTGGTCAGATCTGAATCATCAAAATCACTCTCACAAACATGATCTATAGTC
This sequence comes from Sequoia sempervirens, assembly GCA_007258455.2. Classification (NCBI taxonomy): domain Eukaryota; kingdom Viridiplantae; phylum Streptophyta; class Pinopsida; order Cupressales; family Cupressaceae; genus Sequoia; species Sequoia sempervirens. Next base: position 361,223,149 of record VDFB02058242.1, on the reverse strand, counting down.
AGTTGAATAGTATCCTCTAGCCTCTGAGCACTCCACACTGATCGTCTAATGAAGGGGCATGCCCTCGGTGGTATCTAAACCTATCCAAACTACTACATGACTTGCTTGTAGTAAAATGGTCGTATAATGTAGTCATGCCTCGCTACTAGATATTTTTCCATCTGCATCCTCTATAACTGCCCAATGCGATCTGGTCATTGAAGAGTTAGTAGATAAGGTCTCCATAAGATCTCACCCTCCTCTAGTCAGTCAAATCTTACTCTCCAAAAGTCTAAATCCCCATATTTCCATAACCGCTATAGTAGGTAGTCGAATTCTCATGGGTACGCTACTAATATAGTACACAGATCTCTGACAGGCCTAGTACATGTGATATACTCAAGGCACCACACCTGTAGAAGCATACAATGGACCATATTGTTAATCTCTTGATATAAAAATCTCCCCAGATCATAGTACAAGTGTACCAAAATGTAGCGACCCCATGCATAGATTGTCTGTTGATCATACATCCCTCGTACTAGGTGTACCAATCCCCCATCCAAGTGTGTCACTTTTCCATCTGGATTGAGTACTAGTGCCATTATGTGCATCATAATATATCTCACCACTTGAGCTCATGAGTACAGTAGCATAGGAAGCTTGATTCGTGCTCTAACCCTCTCATCATCTATTGGTCCTCCTAAGCAATACTGCATATCTCTTCTTTTCATAGAATGATCAATCCCCTCATAAATACATTTGTGCTCTCCAAATAGGCACTTAGAGAATGTGATCTACATCCTTGAGTGTGATCATAATCTCCTTGGTGGAAAGATGAAAGGTACATGTATCTTCATCCTACCGATCACACAAAGCCATCAACATGGCATCATGTATGCCCAATAGATACCCATTGACTATAGATGCTCTGTCTCTATTACTAATAGCGCTAGTGATAAATCTCTCAAAAATGATAGTTGTCTATCCCCTAGCCACTACCACAATAGCAAAGGAACCTATCAAAATAATAAAAAAATACTCTAAAATTCATCTAAAATATTCAATTTTCATATTATTCATTGTGCAAGTGTGCTAAAGTTCTAGTGTGCTTTTATAAATGGCCCTAAACACTTTAGAAACCTTTTTGGACATTTTTCAAAGAAATAGGGACACTTCACAAAGAAATGGGACACTTTGTGAAGAAATGGGACACTTTGCGAACAAAAGGGACACTTTGTGAAGAAATGCGACACTTTGCAAAAAAAATTCCAAGAACCCTAAATTAACCTATCCATGCACACTAATCATTACAATATCATCAAAACACATGGAAAAATTTGCAAAATTGACTCACCTCATGATATTGCTCGTCGTGTGCCACCTACTCATGAAGATCGTCCAATCGTGAAGGTGTGTAATCCTGTCTGCTCGACATCTTCTTCTCCTACTCATCACTCTCAAGCTACACAAAGGTAAAATGAATAGCAGGTGACAAATTACTTCCACCCACTACTTTTAATCACTTTTTACTTTTACATATTAACCTAATGTTATCCTCTTTTCAATAGCTTATAATGTAGTCATTCTTCATATTAACATAACGGGCACTAGGGTAATCCATTTTTTATGTTGTTTGATGTGTTTGAATCATGATTCCACACCTGACATCCTCATTTTACTATTGTTATGTGGCATGGTAATTGGAAATTCCCTATGATATGGTGTTTCTTCTTTGATGTGGCTAGATTACTACCTTGATTCCACCTTTGTAAAGCAAGTAGAATCAAGGGGGGGCATACATCTACCCTCAAATTAGATTCTTAAGAGTTATATAAAAGGATTTTTTGGACAATTAATGAATGTGCGTTATAAGATGTTCCTAATGTTGTGGTTTACAGATAACTACATTGGGGGCTTCGTTCTCTTGTCTTCTAAATGTGTATCCTTTTATGCAGTAAGGTGAATCGTTTAGAGTCCTGTAGCTTACATATGCACAATGAGTCATATGGGTGCTAAATTTGGGGCTAAATATTCCATAGAAAACTGGACCCTCTTGAAGAAAGATACAATTTTACACATAATGGGACCCACTTTTGATCATCTCCACATCATTTCCCCTTTAAAACAACATTTATAGAACCCTTAGACCTATTAATTTTGATCTAGAGGCATGTTTCACATGTGAAATCACATAAAACCTGGCAAACAACATTTAATAACATCATACCTTGACAACCTACCTTCAAATAGTAGTAGTGGGACCCATTTTCCAAGGGTGGTGAATGAGTCCCCTTTGAGGGAAAATTCAAAATCAAGCAGGAATTCAATCAATTTAACTCTTATTTCTAGTAAATGTTGGCCTCTTAGGTATAATTAATGGGAAAATAAGGTGTTGTTGCCTATAAATAAACATTTTAAGTCATTTTACACAATCTTTTGATCATATCTTATCATCACATTATCATTCTTTAAGAGCAATTTCAAAGCAAAGCATTCAACAAAAAATTTTATCATCAAAAGCTGAAGTTTTAGGACAACAAACTAGGTTTGCAGGTCTTGAAGCTCACTAATCTTGTCAAGATCCAACATTGCAAAGGGTTGATGATGGATTCCTATGGTGAATCATGAAGAAATCTAGGGTGAAGAGGTGCAACTAGCCACCAAATCATGCCTAAGGACTTGGTTTCCAATTGATTCCATCTTCTATTTTCACTCTATCCTTAGATTAAGGTTTGCATTGTGTTTATTTAACATTTGCATGTCAATTTATATCCTTATTTCATGTGTTGTAAGGTTTCTAGGGTAGAGATCTTGCATCATTTTAATCAATCTTGCATGTCTTGTTCTAGGACAATAGAATATGACCCTTCTTATGTTTCAACCTTTCCTAATCTTTAACACATCTAAGGCTAGGGTTTATACAAATTTTTCTCTATTCAAGTTTTAATTACCTATCTAGGGGTTTAACTAAGGAAAACCCCCCATTATATCAATTCTTTTAAGCTATTTTTTAGAGATTTTTTAAGATCTAGAATCAAGTTTCTATCAAAATTTGTTGTGCAGGTGTCAAGGTACAAATCTAAGTTTTGAATTTATAAGAAATAGAAAGTGGACTCATTCACCAAGAATGCTTGTCAAATGAGTCCCACCTAAAGATGCAAATTTGAGTTAGATGTTGTTTTAGATCCCTGGCTACTAGAAAACAAGTTCTATGCAGAAAATTCCTAGCTTGGGACTAATTCACTTAATGTGGCGAATGAGTCCCAGTCAGCTCCAATATAGATTTCATCAATTTTCCAATTTTTCATCCATCCTTGTATAGCTTCCTAGGTGCAAAAATTCTCAGTAGAAACCTTCTCTTTATTTGTATATTGTATTTTGTTTATTAATTTTATCTTTCTACATATTACACTATGTTTTCAAAAAAAGTATAAATCTGAGTTGTACAATCACTTTCAGTTATCTAGCTTAGTTAGTTGCATTCAATTAAGTTCATGTGCATGATACATCACACACATCCTAAATTGAGTGTTACATAAGCATTTTTGGATCCAATCTCTCTCCTTTTAGGTGAAAACCCTAGAAGTGCTAGAGTAGCATACGGGTCCCAAAAATCTATGTTTCAGTAACAATAGAGAAACAAAAACCACAAAGGAAGCAAATAGGAAGCAACCCCCCAAGTTCCCTACTTGGATATTTTTCCCATTCCTCCATGAGTAACTTGATCACATCCATCTTGGAATGACTAGAGCTAGGTTTCGTAGAAGGGTTGTGTTTGTTAATTACCTCCTAAAGCATGGAAGCCAAAGGGACCATAGAATGATGGATCACTTTAAGAGTTAAGCAAGTGATAAAATTAACCTTCCTTTCAAGTGCATTGACCCATGTCAACATAGCATTGTAGCCATTATCTATTTTCTCATAGAGGTAGCTAGCATCCAAATAATGCTCATGAAGTGGAGAGGAGTCGAGGGTGTAGTCCTCCATGATCATTTTATTGAGCTTGTGGAAGTAGCTAATACTATCAATATTATCTTAAACATCCTCCTCCATCTTCTCATTATTGTCATCCTATCTGGTGTCATGTTTATAATTTCTATAAATTTTATCAATAATCACTTTATTTGTACTTAGTTAGCCTATTGTATCTTCTCACACTGGTAAGTTTAGACCTAGCTTCAGGTTCATTGATAGTCATGTTTTCTTCATCACTACTATCAATAGTATTATCTTCACCTTCTTGTCCTCAAAGTTTTCTTCTTCCACATAAAAGGTGAGAGTTATTTTTCTTTATTTGGGTTTTTCTTCCTCACTTGTTTACCAAACATTTTAATAGGGGTATTTTTTTTAATTCACACAACCCCACTATTGCTATTTTTTGGTTTTGCACATGACTAGTTTTACTTTTCTTCTTTTTATCTAGGTTTTTAGTGTTAGTACTAGTCAATAGTAGGATTAAATTTGTGTTTGGTACTAATTTTGGTAGAAATGGGGGTTTGAGGGGGTTTTAGCAAGTGGATTAATATCAAGATCCTCTTTGACAAGGTTCATACAAATGTGTTTTGGGGGAGGAAGAGTGCAAGATGAAAATGGTAAAGCCTAAAAATTATCCCCCAATGGAGTGGGATTAGGAATTATTTCGGTATTTAGTAGAGAGCTCAATAATTTCTTTAATACAAAGTTCAAGAGAAAAAAGAAGGAAAATAGGAAATATTATAATTAGGTGATACCTAAAATGGTTTAGTAGAGGCATATGGTAATAATAGAAATATTTAAACCTACCACAAGGTTCAAATATTTCATAATCACAAGAAAAACTTGGTCGAACAATGATGACATGTTTCTCTTATCATACCCCACATGCAATTTGGTGGGGTGTTCTTTCTTCTTGAAAAATTGATTCATGTTGTCAGTGTCCTAAATTAATTTTTTTTTCTTTATGCTTTTATTGTTGCATTAGAGACCAATCACTTTAGCAATAACCTCCTCACAAACCTCAAATAATATTCCCCTAGTTTAACCTATCAATTAAACCATACATTAGAAAACTAGAATGATAGGTTACCATGTGAACATTGAGGCTTTCCATTAAAGGTTCTAAGACTCTCTCAATGTAGATATGCTAGATGAGGGCGTATTTATGAAATTCCTCATAAGATCCCCTCCCATTCTCTAAAATAGAATAAGGAGAATTGCCCGCCTAAGATGGTGGATAATGATTTACTTAAAATTTTTGAAGTAACAAAGAGGATGCAAAGAACCAAAAAAATCTCAAGATGAATAATTAATACCATAGCCCTTCTTGAGATAATAAAAATAAAGTAAAATTTACATTACCCTGAACAAATGTGATGATATTTTCCCACATGCCAACAACCTTTTCTAAAGTCTCGTCATTGAATGAGCATAACTTAAGATAATTTAGGAACATTGTGAGAGGGGAGCTTGCAAAAATGATCTAGTAAGAAAATAATTGAAATGTAATTATTCAATATATGTTTCGATATATGGGTTTCATCTTTACCCCTATCAACTCAATATAGTGATTGTCATTAAATCAAGTAAGGGGAGCCTTGTGTGGTATAGGTGTTAAAATGCAAGTTTCCTTACTTTTACATTAGATCATATTCCATCTCATCTTATGGTATAGGTAATTCCTAGCCTAGAAGGTCCTCTTGTACAAATCCATACTTAATATCTAATCCTACCTTACCTTATTAGACATGATGGCAATAATAAGCAATAAAATAATGAATTTAATAAAATTATAATCACTCCCTATTTTGTATACTGACTTTATTCTCTTCAAGTATTGATCCTTTAACATTTTCTAGAAAATCAGAGTAGTTTCTCCAACACCTTATAGAATCCAAAGATATCCCTAAGTTGGGCATGGTTCAATGACCTTGTTGCCTTATCTATAGAGATGAGAGAGTTTTGTCATTTCTCAATTAATGAGGATATTTTGGATATCCAAAATTATATCATCACAAGACCCTCAAACATAACATTTCTCTTTGATAGAATAAGCAACAACTTAGAGTCTCCTTCCACATGAATATTTTTTAATCCCTATAGATAAAGCCATTTTGATACCAATTAGCATAGCCATAGCTTCATATATCATAGATGATTTCACACCAATGCCCCCAACATAATCAATAATAAATTTTTCTTTAGAATCTCTTATTATACCACCATACTAGCAAGGAATAGGTTTCCTTTTGTAGCCCCATAAAAGTTGAGTTTATACCAACCCAACTAGTGAGAGCTCCACTTGGTGTTCTACCTAGCTATTATTTTAGAGTTATCAAAGGAGTTATAGGTTACCTAAAGATCCCAATTATGGGCTATGTTTATCTCCATAACATTGGAAGGTCTACTAAAGCATTTCCAACAATGCAAGTACATATTCTTTGTTAGAATATTGGAGAAACTATCAAAAACTACCTTGGGTCTCTTTTACTCATTACAAAATATTTTTTATTCATTTCCTTCTAGATGCACCAGGAAATGAAGGGGGGAACTTGTCTCCAAATCTATTTGATCAAGGGGTGAGTAAAAGGATAGACACAAGTTTCCATCAAACTTTTAACATTCTCATCCATTTCCCAGTATACACCCATTTTTTGTAGATTAGATGCCCAAATCTGAACAAAAAAGGGGGAATGAAGTAATAGGTGAAGCACAAATACTTCATCCACTTTGCATAAAGTTCATCTATTAGGGATTTGGAATTATTGCTTCCTTAGATTGTTCTATGTGAGGATACTATTGTGGACCATTTTCCACCAAAAGGAATTCTTCTTTGGAATAAGGTACCAATTCCATTTTTTTGTTTCAATACCTAGCATAGGAACCCTACTTTGACAACATATTGTAAGCCAATTTGGAAGTTTGGTTGTCTTTAATTTCCTTAGCCTAGAAGGAGTTGTCTAGATGATGAAACATAGGAATTCTAGTAAAAAAAGAGTTTTTTGGAGGGACCAATATTTTTTCTTTAACCCTTGATTGTTGTGGAAACATCTGTCCAATATTTTCTATTTTTGGGAGCCCAATCAATCTATGAAGTAATCACCAACATTCCTACCCAAGTAGTTTGAGGTAGTACCTTGTCATTCCTTAAAGTTAGTTTGGTTGAAGGGATGTCCCAAAAACCATGCATCATCCAAAAATTAGTTCTATTTAATCATCCAAGAGTTTTCATTGTTTCAAATTAAGGAACCACAGGGATGTCCAGTGGTGTAAATCCCCTTGATAAAATGGATATTGTTGAGGTACTTGACATTAAAAATAGTAAACTAGTCCTTGTTCCTCAAAATATCACAACCAATATTAGCTAGAAGTGATTTATTACTATTTTTATTTTTTCTAATTCCAAGCCCAACACTAGTTTTGGTAAAATAGATAGTATCCCAGCTTACTAGAGCCAACTTTTTCTTATCTTGAATAGAAAACTAGAGAAAATTTCATTGAATTTTTTCCATTTTTTTAGATATGTATCTAGAAAATTTGAAAATGGATAAGTAAACATAAATCCCTTGTAGAGAAGCAACAAGAAGTTTCCATTTACCCACATGACTCAATGTAGATCCTTTCCACCCAACAAGTTTTCTTTGCAATATTTCTAGCACCAAATTCCAAAAATTGGGGGCAACTGCCTCAATAGTTAGAGGAAAACCAAAATAAATAGTTGAGATATTGAAACTTTAACAACCAAGGATATAAATCACCTTATTTTTAAGATTTCGAGTGGTTTTTAAAAAGTATATTATGATTTTTTTGTAATTTATGCATTGGAAAGAGATAGAAGCATAGTTTTTGAGGCAATTTCCCCATTTCCCAAATAGAATATTTTCATCAACAAATTGTTGGACAGATGAGGGGTCCAGAGAGGTAGCAAGTTTGATTACCTCAAGATAGCACCTTTTTGAAGAATTTTAGAAATAAGTTTTCTTAAAACATCCCAACCATGATGAAGAGGTATGGGGATAATGTGTCACCTTGCCTTATCCCTTTACTAGCACTAAAAATACATAGGGAACACCACTAACAAGAACATAATAATTGACCATGGAAATTCAATCTTTGATGAGGTTTAAAACCAAATGGTTGAAGCCAATATTAGCTAGGAATTTTATTAGAAACTTCCAATAAACCTTATCATAGGCTTTTGAGATGTCAAGTTTAAAAGCCATACCTCCATTGTTACTCTTGTCCATAGAATGAAGGATTTCATGTGTGGAAATGGTAGCATCCAAAATTTGATGGCCTAGGAAAAATACTTTATGATAGGGTCTTATAATTTTCTCTAGAAAGGGCTTGAATATATTTGGTAAGATTTTAGAGAAAATTTTATAGATAGTATTACATAGGCTTAGAGTGCCAAAGTCACTCATAGTTTAAGGGTTTGCTTTTTTTGGAATGAGAGCTATAAAGGTGTGGTTTACTTGCTTCATAAGTATGTTGGACTTAAAAAAGTCTTTGGAGCCAAGGAACATATCTTAATCCACTATGTCCCAAAACTCTTGCAAGAAAGTCGAGGGGACTCCATCAAGCCCAAGGGATTTGTAAGCCCCCATGCTAAACACAATAGGTCTAAATTTTTTAGGTGTAATAGGTTTGATTATAGAGGTGTTATCAACATCTATTTATGGTGGAAGGGGTGTGTCCAACAAATATTGTTCCAAAACAAAAGAGTGATTTACAATAGGCTCCAAAAAAGAATGTTGAAAGTACCGAGAGGCAATATTCCCAATTTGTTCTAAAGTAGTTCCTATAATCCTAATATTTTCTTTATGTTTGGTAATTTATTTATTTTCCTGTATTTGAGGAAAGATATAGATGAAAGAAAGTATAATTATGATCCCTTTCTTTTAGCCATTGTATTCTAGATTGTTTTTTTAGAATATTTCTTCTTTCCTGTGAACCTTAAACCAATCAAGGTGGTAATCCTTCTCCAAGTGGTAGGTCTAATCACTCACATCCTCATTAGAAATTTTTACCTAAATATCTATTATTTTAGCTATTAAGTCCCTTTTTTTGGTAAAACACATCACCAAAGACCCACTTGCTCCAACCTTTCACCTTGCTTTTAGTATTTTTTGAGTTTTTGGATAACACAATATATTACAAATCACTGAATTAGAATATTCCACTAAGTGGATAATCTATCTTTGAAGTCAAGGTGAGCACTTCACATTATCTCATATTTGAAAGGAAAAGCCTAGCTTCAATATTGTCTTCCCAACTTAGCAAGAGAGGGTTATTTATAGAAACTATTTTCAAAAGAGATAAGAGGCTAGAGATATGAAGGGTGACCTAGTTAGGAGAAATCAATAATTTGTCTAGTATAACCTCGATAAGGTTTTCATAATTTTTTTTGTTTGTCCAAGTGAAAAGTAGACTTTGAAATTCCATATCAATAAGCCCAAAAACATTTAGGTCTGCCAAAGCTTTCATACTATTAGTGTAATCAATCTAATCACCACACTTATCTAAAGGATAGAGGTGGAAGTTAAAGTCTCCCACAAGCATCAATCATGCCTCCTTATTGCAGAGTATCAAACCACTTAATTTGATCCCAAAAAAAATTCTAGTGTTTCTCATATTGGGGGCATAAATCTTAAGGACATTCCAATATAGACCAACAATAGGAAACTTAATACCTAAGAAATGGCTCATTTGGATTATCATGGAGCCACTCAACTTGTTTGAGTTCCACATAGTAACAAGACCTCTCGAGGCACCAGAGGCCTCACTGACTAGAAAGTGGGTAGTGTTCTTAGCAATGGTTTCAAAATTTGTTTTACTCATCTTTACTGCTTGCAATAAGAGAATGCCAATCTTGTGTTCTACAATGTAGACTTTTAGATTCAAATGTTTGTGTGGGATAATTAGCCCTCTAATATTCCGTGAAAGGAACTACAGCTAGACATCTTCTTTGTTGATGCTTCCAACATCCTTTGTTTTCCAATAGCTATCTCCTTTGCAATTTCTCTATTCCTATTTTTCCTTTGGGAAGGTCTACCTGCTTTGGTTTCTACTCCCACATCTACCTTTTTTTGTTTACCCTTTTCTTGGGAGTTATCTAGCTATCAAGACCTTGTGGTTGGCTATCAGTCCAGGAGCCCTATACTACTTCTTTTTGGATGGATTTAATAGTATCAACCAAGGAATTATCATTTTCTTTTTTTTGACTATTGATATGGCTACAAGATATTTCCCCTTTTTCAAGGTCCTTTAGCTCAATAGTTGATGGATTGAAGTCATTTATTGACAACATCTTCAATATCAAAGCATCTTTAGGAATTTATAGTTTTTTAGGTGTACTTATATCTTGGATTTCACTCAAAGAAAGAACTCCATTTGATCAGTCAAGTAAGGACACTATCATGTCTTTAGCAGTCGGAAGTGGGGCAAAGTGTGGTACTCCCAAATTTCAAAGAACCACGTAAATGAAAGTAAAAAATACAACCAACATATATTTAAAAGATAATCTATAAAATAAATCCGTAAATAAAAATATAATCATAAAATATTTTTTGAATAAAATGACAAAATTAAATAACTATTAACTAAATAATTTAAATCAATGTTTCTCAAATAGATATATTATTGATATCTATCTATTATATTTATAGTAATTTTATTACTAAATATTTAATAAAAATATTTTATGTGAATATTTTACTATTTTTGTCACATTAATAAAAAGTTAAATATGATATATTCATAAAAAAAATGTTTTATGCATATTCCATATTTTAGTATAATTATTACTAATATACATATTTTAAACATATTGATAATGACATAATTTGATGATTAAATTAAAGAATTGTGATTCTGATCATCAAAAATCTATCTAAAAAATAATCTTATTTTTAAATAGATATATTTAAAAGACAATCTTATTTTATTCACTTTAAAAAAATATTTTATTTTAAGTGAAATTTATTTAAACCGTCAATTAAAAATAAATAAAAAATCTTAAGCTGTGCTTACTAATACTATAACGAGAATTCTAACACAAAAATACCTCACGTGGTTAGTCCGATGACTTTCAGTGGCAGGTGTTATCGTCTTTCTTGGTCACGTTTGCACATAGACAGGTCTGAGATTATATATTGAAATACAGCAGATAGCCGTGAATGAAATAGTGGCATATCAACAGCACTGTCAAAATTGGCTCATCTGTTTTTCCATGCAAATAGTCTTTAATAAAATACGCATAATATTAAATACAATTGTGCCCGTGAAAACACGGTATCATTAAGGAAAGTCATATTTTTTCTAGAAAAAAGGTTCCCTACTCTCTATCGCCTTTAGTAGTGAATGCAATTGGAAATACCTTCACATCCTTTAATTTCTCTAGCTACTCCAACAAATATCAACCACAATTGGCGTTATCATCATTTTTCAAAAGCAGTGATGAAAGGTTCATGTGTCTTGTCTTGCAAATTATTAGTTCCTCTCAGGGAATTATAGACACTATCAGATCTTAACTAGTTATAAATAATTCTCTTTCTAACTAATGAGAGCTGAAATATTTTTTCTATTTGAAGTTTTTAATCTATTATCAATGTATACATGCCAATTATATAACAAAACATATTTCAAAATTTAATTCTCTTTAATGTGTTTCCATTACTTCCATTATAGTAGTCCCTGGAATAGTGACAAAATCCACAGTATTTTTAACTCATGTTTTTAATTTAAAAAATAATTCTAACTATAATTTAACCCTAACATTATGTTTTATTTTATAAGTTTATTAATATTTAAATCATTTGCTGCAATCATGGGTAGCGTTTCTGATTTATTTTTAGATGTTTAATTAAGAATTTTTTTGGAGTTCAAGTTAAGCTAATAGATTTAATGTTCATTATGCAAGAGGAAAAGAATGGATACTTTGAGATATTTTAATAAATAGCTTTCTTAAAATCCATTGAATAAAATCTATTCTCAAATTTTTTAAAGCACAATTTAAGATTTTGAATAGTAGTTTCAATTTTTCTGTGTCTCTATAGATGAAATGCACATTTTAGTTGCATATTAAGAAATTCTTTTAATGCTTTTGTTCTACTCTTTGTATTAGAGTTTAATTTAAGGGTTGGGAACTTTTTAAGAGTATTCTCCTTGCTATTAATGCATGAGGAGAATACAATTAAAAATAGTTTAGAAAAGTCAATGATCATTCAATTATACCTAGTGTTTTAGGTATATTATTTTTTTGAGTAAGATATGTTGCAAGGAGTATAGCTATAAGTTTTGTTCTATTGAATAATATATGCTTTAGGTAATTATTAAAATATTGTTAAGTGTATTTTATTGGTTGAATGATTAAAAAAAAATCTTGCTTGGAATGCTATGGAGACATTATTAAGTGCAGTCTAAGTTAATACTATTACTTTCTTTAATATCTTAATATTTTAAGTATTATTATGAATAAATTTGAATTTAGTTTTAAATTGAACTTATAATAAAGTTAAAATATTAAACATAAAGAAGTTTCTAAAATTAAAAAATTAATTATAAAAGAAATTTGTTAAATTAAAGTAAGTTTATAAATTTACTATTTACACCTAGAAAGAAGTTTCTCAAACTTAGAAAATTAAGTGTGGAAGAACTTTCCTAAATTTACAAGTTTCTATATCAATATATACTTAAAATTAAAAAATCTTTAAAATCTTTGAAAAAGAGATATTTAAATTTTTTAAGGCTTTACTAAAGATTTCATTGTGCATAACAAAAATATAGCAACTTCAAGTCTAATATAAAAGTTTTTCATAAAAAATGCACATCTAAAATCAATTTAAAATTAAATACAAAGGAACCATAATAAATTTGTTATTACATATAAAAATAAGTTTTTAAACTAATATATTTAAAACTAGCTTATTTACCATATACATTAAATAATTTATATAACATTATTTATTTAAGGATAAGATATAATAAGAATATGTTAAATTATTATGTCTAAAAAGAAGTTTCTAAAACATAGAAAATTAAGTGTGAAAGAACTTTCCTAAATTTACAAGTTTCTATTTTAATATACTTAAAATTAAAAAATCTTTAAAATCTTTGAAAAAGAAATATATAAATTAATGTATTTGTAGTTATATAATAAATCTTACGTCTAATTATAAACCTGACACTAATTATAACCTTGATGTGAAACCTAACCCTAATTCTAATTCTATCTCTAATTGTAAAGTAAACCTTAATCTGAACTATAACCCTAACCCTAACCCTACCCCTACCCCTAACCTTAATCATAATCATAGTCCTAAATCTAAACCAAGTTATAATCCTAATTCTAACCCTAACCCTTACCCTACCCCTAACATAATCATAATCCTAACCCTAACTCTAACCCTAATAATAATCCTTACCCCAAATCTAAACCTAATTTTAACACATTTTAATTCTAACCCTAACCTCATCCCCAACCCTAACTTTAATCTTATCCATAACCATAACTCTAATTCAAACCTTGGACCTAACCCTCACCCATATTCTATCTCTAATTATAACTCTAACCCTAAACTCAAAGTCTAATTCCAACCCTAACCCTAACCTTAATAATAATTTTGTCTTCCATCTCGTGCTATGAATACTACTAGCACACACACACACACACACACACACACACACACACACACACACACATATATATATTACTATTAATATATATAAAACATTGAGAGATATTCTTCTTGAGGTGTCTATTTTTTTAGTCACATAAAAGTCCAATGGAGGCTTCAAGAAGGATATCTCTCAACATTATTATATATATTATTAATAATATATATATGCTAGTATTTTATTTTTATTTTTTATTTTTGAATTTTTTTACAAATCTATAATGAGGTAGAGTCAACAACTTGCCATTAATGTTGTTTGTGTAACCTTGGTCCACAATTTCATGACTTGTAAACATGCCTAAGCTTCAAGTTGGGTATGTGCATGATCATGTTGGGCTAAAAAGTGGCAATGGGGAAAAAATTACATTTTTCATCAACCCAAAAACACGAAAATGTCGAGTTGACTTTTTGTGGCTTTGGGTGTCAGTACACACCTCCAAAGCAATAACCAAACCAAGATTTCCATATCGGATATCCGATCCAAATCGAATATCTGATTTGAAGCAAACATATATATAAAATTTGGGCCTGTTAAATTTTTTTGACATTCATAAACAAGCTGCGGTGCAGAGTGAGGAGGTTCTTCGCATATTAGATATCTGATTTATACGATATCCATTTTGAAAAGGTTAGATTTTAAAATTTTTTTTCTTTGATCAAATTTTGAATTAGATTTGTATAATTTCTATTAGTTTTTTATGGATTTTTTTTCAAAATAGAGTTTTTGATTGAATTTTTATGAAAATTTTGAGTTTAGAATGGATTTTGATTAAAAATGAATGTTTTTTATGGATTTTGATTTTAAAATAGTGTTTTTTATGTATTTGTATTAAAAATTAGAGAATTTTATAGATTTTTGTTAAAAAGTAGGGTTTTTTTGGTTTTTTTAAAAACTAGGCTATTTTTACAATATTTTCATTTATACTATTTAATTTCAATTAGATTAATTAGTTTTTAACTTTAATCAGGGATTATGACTGCTAAAAATGAAAATACACAAATTCCAAATGATCCACCACCTAAGAATGAAAATACACAAATATCAAACGCTCCACCACCTCTGCAACCATCAATTTAAGAATTAATTGGTGAAAAATTGTAGCACTTAAAGGGAATTTCTAAAGTTTATAAGAGAATCCCTTGGTTATTCGAGATGTCAAACACATTGAAGGATATAATTAAAAATATAGAAACCCTCTCCACCCAAAATAATGCCTTTCATTCGTGGTGAGAAGACATGAGTGAATATTATGCATGTAGATTGTCTTATGATGATGTGAAAGATCTCAGAATAACCAAGGCCCAAATAGCCTCTTTATTTGTTAACCCCCACACTAGTTTTCTAGTTAATGTTAATAAACCAAAAAATTCTATAAAATGGTGCACGCATAGGGACATTGTAGATAACTTTTAGGATCGTTGGTGTATGGTTTTTGATAAACTAGTGAACAACAATTGTGATATACCATTTTAATTTATTAAAAAATTATATGTTGAGTTTGTGTAGGGCATCATGTCAATTACTTTGACATTAAACCCTTCCAGGGTGTTGGTGGAGGTATGCCCCAAGATAGACTAGAGGCAGTTAGAGTAGTCTTGTACCCATATGTTCCCCCTCCTCCCCTTCCACCGCCACCTTCAGTATATCATCCAGATATTATGTAGGATGAGGCCACACAAACTATTTGGGCTATTCACTCTTTAAGTGGCCTTTTGGTTCCGAATGCTTCTACAATAGCTTAGCCACATTCTAGTGATCTTGGCAATGGTTTGAGTGCTGCTACGTCATCCTTGTTAGGTCCACATATTTATGTGCCACATACTTGCTTCATGTGTTGCTAGATATGCTTGGATCCTCTTGTATAGCCTATCGAACATCCCTTGGACACTTCTAATTATAACCTCCATAATGTGGACATTATAGATCATCAGACTCAGGGGAGTGGAGCGCACCCTACAAAGTCCTCTCTTTCTAGAGAGGGGGACATTGGAATAGTGACACTGGTAAGATTTAAGTTGTAAATTCATAACTTGCATTCAAGATTCTAGTTTTGCATGCTCTCTCTGTTCTTTTTAATTTTTTATTCTTCCTTTATGCTTGTGGCCTCTGAAGTGCTTTTGTGTGAGTTCCTTTTTAATGGATCGGGGCAGAGATCCCCCCCACCTTTTGGTGCCATCCCAAACAACAACAGTGGCAATTTCACTACCCCCAAAATTTTAAGAGATGTTGTTGTGGATGACCCTGCACCTTGCTTCGCGAGTTCCAATTTTTTTATCCTACTGGATGACAATGATGAAGATCTTGGGGCCAATGGAGGGAGGTCTAGTGAGTGTTCTCTCAATCATTCTAATTTTGTTATGGTTTTCCCCAACAATGAAATGATAAATGCAATTTATCAAGAAAGGAACAAACTCTCTGGTATTGCAATCTTTTTGGCTGTTGTTGACCCTGGGAACCTTCCCACTAGGAAGTTCATAGACAGCTAGTTAAGAAATGTGTGGTTTAAAAAATTGAATGTGCAAGTTTCATTGTGTATAATGATTCAATGCAACCTGTTTCTTGTTTTCTTTGAAAACCATGAAATACTAGAAAAAATCCTAGAAAAACCCTATTGGAGCTTAAGGAAAGGTATTTTTAGGGTCGTTCCTTGGACCCTTCAAGCCAATGGAGATGAAATACTAGCCTTATCATGCCCTCGATGGCTACTAGTGAAAAATATCCCCCACAACCTCTGGTCATTTGTCCCCCAATTGCTTGGCCCCTTTGGAAATGTCCTAAAGATGGACATGTTGAAAGTTACTTTTCTTGGCATGGATGATCACATGCTTATTTTGCTCAGCCATGGCATGGAACTGCCTGGTAATTTGTTCATCTCCTTTGAGGGCTCCCTGCATTTCTGCCCACTTGAGATTCTTGGGGGGTTGAATGTGTGTTATCTCTATAGGCGGGAGGGACATATTAAGAAAAATTGCCCCATTATCTAGATTAACATCATCTCAGTTGCTAATCCATTGGGTGGTGTTGCTTCCTATTCAGCCATGCCTGTGCCCTCCAAGAAAACCCACTCAGACCTTGGAAGTTTTGAGGTCCTTGTCAACTACTCAGTCATGGGTGCTTCATGTGCCTCTCCTAGCCAGACCTCATCCCCCCGCTCACCCTCCTTTGATTTTGCTCCCATTCCCTCCCCCACAAACCCTCTACCCTACACCCTTTCCCCTCATCAATCCTCATTATGTTCTGTTAACCCATTCACTACCCTTTTGGTTGACATTCCTCCCCCATCTGTTGTCTCTCCTGTTTCTCTTCTTTCTCCTACCCTTTGTGTGGTCCCTTGCACTCTAGTTAATTTTCTTGACTCTGCCACTGCCTCTTTGGGCCCTTACAAACTCAATGCTCAGTAGCTTGTTATGAAAGATATTAGAAAGAAAATTGAAGAAAATAATGATAAGAATAAAAAGGAAAATGAACCCAAAACTAAGGTCTTTCAAAATGGAATTAAAACTAGTGGCAATTGCAATGTGATTATGACTAATGGAAATAGGGGAAATAATAACAAAGCAATAAATCCTTCTAATGTTAAAAATATGAGTTCTAATTTTGAAGGAAAACACCATGCCACCTTGGATGTGTAGGATAATACTACCTCCTTAGGCTCCTACTCCAACCAAGGTAAGAAAAATGAAGAAAAATCGACGCCTGGCACCCCCTAGTGATAGTATTATGTTGTAGACCCAATCTGACATGGTTGTTTACCCTAGTGACATTAATTACTCTAAATTAAATTTTCCTTCCCATACCAAGTCTCGCAATAACCCTTTGAGTAGCACCAAGAAGGGTTGGGAGTTGGTGGGTTTTTCCTCACCAGGAGTTTTGGAAACTTCTTCAGAATGTGGTGATATGATACCCAGACCTTTAAAAGAAATCATGGAAGCCCTGGCTAAGTTAGTCAAGAATTGGACTGTTGACAAGACTAATGTCTCTAAAGATCTTCATAGTTCTTTTAATCCCATCTCTAGCCCTGTTGATGCTTGTAGATAGTTTGGTAATAAGGAAATCATTGATGGACTAGTAGAACCTCATGAGGTTGTTGGCAGAATTGTGAGTACAAAAGGCATGCAAGGGTCTATTGAGACACCCAAAAACTTGAAGACCCCAAAAGGAAATGAGCTTGATACTGCCCTTGAGAAAGAGTAGATGAATCCTCCCAAAGAACCCAAAAGAATGGGAAGAAAAAAGAAGTCTATGGCCCTTAGTAAAGGGAGCATTGGAATAGGAAAAGGTAAGAGAAAGAAAAAAATCAATGTCCTTCCTACGCCCTCTTCTAAAAGGCTAGAGAATGAGGAGCTTGGGCTGAAATTGCTTGAGCTTTTTAAGAATGCTAATGAGCCCCTTAACGAAGTAGGGAATGATGATGCTTAACTACACCTCCTAGAATGATAGGGGATTGGAATCCCCTAATAGAAAATACATTTTGAGAAGATTCCTTAATTTGGAAAGAAACAAAGACTTTGTCTTTCTCCAAGAGCTTAAGGCGGTGGGCTTCACCTTGGAAACAAACCTAAATTTTTTTTTGGGAAACTCCACCCAGGTTACCACTAAGCATGATAAAGGAAGGGGCAGTGCAACCATTTTGATATCTCACAACTAGACCCAACACCTCTTTGGGACTGGGGCCTCCCTATACAATAGGGTTGTATAGGACACCTTTATGAAAGGAGATACAAGGTTTGGTATATGTTCATTGTATGCTCCCAATGACTACAAAGAATGGATATTTTTGTGGAAATGGCTCTTAGACCTCCCTACAACCCCTTGGGTTGTTGGGGGGGACTTTAACATGGTTGAAAATGATGAAGACAAGAAAGGTGGCTTGAACCTAGAGTAGAAGGGACATGAGAAACACTTTGGATGAGGTTGAAGAACAAACTCAACCTTTTTGACCCCTCGGAAGGGTTGAAAAAGGAAAGAAAATCCATCTGGTACACTTGGTGCAATGGCTAGAAAAGAGGTAAGAGAATCTACTGCAGACTGGACAAGTTCTATGTAACACAGGGAATTTTTCACCTTTGAACCCCTTCAAGATGGCAACAAAGTCATGGTCCACCCCTATACACTTTTAGACCATCACCCCATCAAAGCTAGCATTATTCTCAATAGTTCTAGGAGGAGAGTGCCTAAAGGAAAGGGTAACTTCATCCTCAACACCAAGTTGCTGAAGGATGAGGATTGTAGAGCTGCCATTACCACCTTATGGTTTATCAACAAACAAATTCTTAAACGAATCAACCCTATCAAAAGATGGAATCAAAATGTGGAGGGTTGGAAGCTCTTGTTCTATACCATTGGTAAGAAAAGGGCAATGGAATTTAGAAAGCAAGAAAACCACCTTCAAGATCAGCTGCTTGAGGCTAAAACTAGAATCCAAGAGGATTTACACAACAAGTCCCTATATGATAAGATCAATGGAGTCAAAAGCTCCTTGACAAGCTTTCAAACTAATGAAATTCAAGGCCTTAAAGTCAAAGCGAAACTGAATTGGCTTAACTGTGGTGATAAGGGTTCAAAGTTCTTCTTCAAGTACATTAGGGAAAAAATCAAGAAGGAACAAATTGGCCAAATCTACCACAATGGATCTATTGTATCCAACCAAGATGAAATCATGGAAGAACTCCTCCTCTTCTACAAAGAACTTTTCCAATCTGAAGGAAACAAGGGTGAGTGCTTTAATGTTAGGGAGATGGTCAAAAATATAATTTCCGCTTAGATCTTAGAAGAAGACGTTGTTGAACTTGCGAAGCCTATATCCATAGAGGAAATTTAGAAGGCTATTGACAACATGAGAAATAAAAAATCTCCTAGGTCAGATGGTCTCTTTGTTGAGTTCTACAAGGAGTTTATTGACTGGATTAGGGATGATCTACATTTGGTTTACACGGAAGCCATAAAAAGGGGTTCACTTGGTAAGAACATAAATAAGGGGATTATCAAAATCCTTCCCAAAGAGGGTGATAAAATATTGATAAAGAACTAGAGACCAATCACTCTCCTGAATGTCTCCTATAAGATCTTGGCCAAATTAATGGCCAACAAGCTTGCTAGTATTATGCCCAAATTCATTAACACCACACAAATGGGGTTCATCAAAGGGAGATACATTTTGGAAAATTTGATTACTAGCTGGGAGGCAATGGAATGGGCTAGGCACAGTAACCAGAACCTAGCCATGTTGTTGTTAGACTTTGAAAAATCCTATGATAGAGTGGAATGGTCATTTCTCAGAATGACTCTAGAAGCCTCTGGTTTTTGCATAGATGTTCTACAGTATAGTTGACATGCTTTTGAAGGATGCTTTCTCCCAAATTGATATAAATGGCTCTCATACTAAAACTCTTTATCTTGAAAGGTCCATCAGGAAAGGGTGTCCCTTGGCCCCTCCCCTCTTTGTCATTGCTTTTGATACTTTGCATTACATCCTAAGAGATGTTTCCTAATTTCCAAGGGTCAAGGGCCTAACTTTACTTGATCATAATGAACTCCTCAATATCTAATTTGTTGATGATACTGCCATGCTTATTGAACTGGAGGAAGAGAACCTGGACAACTTAATGATCAAGCTCAACTTATTCTATTTGGCATCATGTGCAAATTTTTCTAATTTCAAAGCTACAATGTTCGGCTAGTCAAGATTCCATTCCTAGTCTACCCCAACCTTAAGGAAATGTGGCTCTGGGTCAAAGGAAAAATAGATAAGAAAATTGACAACTGGAATAAACATTACCTCTCCTTAGCTGGAAGGCTTCAAGTGTGCCAAAAAATCATGTCCTCCTACACTATCTATTTTGCTTCTATCTGGTTCTTTAGTAGTTATCAGGTGATGGAGGTGTAGAAAAAAATTAGGCATTTCCTTTGGTCTAATGGGAAATGGAAACAAAAACTTCACTTTGTTAAGTGGGACTGGTGCTGCTTGGATAAGGTGCATGGAGATCTAGGACTGAAAGACCTTAAGAAGCATGGTGCAACACTCGCTGCAAAATGGATATTGAATGCTCTAAATGGAAATGAGCCTTGGAAAGTGCTGATAAGGAACACCATTGAGCAAGCTATGCCCAAGTTGGCAAAATATTGGAAATTTCTACCCTTCAGTGATCTCCTTATTACCAAACACTAAATTGTGCCTGTAGGGTTAGTTGTCTTTAAAAGCATATGGAAAGTATGGGAACTCATTAAATCTAATGTTCAATGTCCTTTCTTCATTTAACTCAACTCTAACTTCTTTCACCCCAGTAGGTCCATCTCATGGAATCTTGAGCACAACGGGAAACCTCTAGCCCTTCTTCAGGGGTTCTCTACCAGAAAGTGGGCCCAGGTCAACATTAAGACTCTCAGCAATAATCTAAGGGATGGGATTTTGATGGATTGGATCCAACTTAAAGAGGACTTCAACTTGCCCCATTCCAACTTTAGAACCTACTCGGTGCTCAAAGAGGCTTGTAAAGACCTTCCCCTTAATCCAATTAGCAAAGGCATTGGCTATAGCCAAATTGAGTTCAAGTGGTAAGGTAATACCCCCCTGAATGATGTCAAAATTAGAAATATTTATAAAGGGCTTGTTAATTCTAAGCCCCTCATGGATTACTTAAATCATATCTAGCATGTCAATAAGGAAGATAAGTTTTGGCTCAAAATATTTACCTATCTTTGGCATGATAATGTGGATGCAAAAAAATCATGTTTAAGATGGTTATTACTACTGCAAAAGATCCCTTTTAAATTGAACCATGGTGATATTGACATTTGCAATATTTGTAGAGTTTCTGAAACTATTTTTCACATCTTTTTTTACTGTATTTTTGCAAATGAAGTTTGGAATATGTTTTGTAATAGTCACTTCTTTGATATGAATGGTAAATTCAACTAGATGCTAATATTATTTGGGAATGAACTTAAACTTAACAAAGAGTTGCATTTATTCTAGTATATCCTATCTACTGAAATTTTATGGTTCATTTGGAGGGAAATAAATTATGACAGGTTTAATGGAGACTGGAGAATACTCACCAAGTCTTCCAAAAGACTCACACTCTTTAACATTGTGTTGTAGGTAACTGCCACAATGGTGATCTCAGAGAAGAAGTTCGTGAAGCTCCTCAAGGATGGTGTGGTGCTACCTAACTAGAATGGATAGCCCATCTTAGCTATGTTTGGGAAGGCCCTAGATTCATTCCAAAAGGAGCTCAATGAGAAAGAACACAAGGCCCAATTGGAGCCCAGAAACCCTAAGGTTTGGTGATGAAAGTAGAAATTGCCAATTTGATTTCTAAGTTGCTACTTTTGAAGATTATTGTATGGAAAATGGGCATAGTTAATGATTAAATAATGTTTTTTTTTGTATAACATGTTCTTAGTGACTATACTTTTTCTTACCCATAGTCTGGGGGCTATTTTGAGTCATTTTGTTCTAAGCATTTGAAATTTTTCTAGGTACAATAGTACCCCACACCTGTAAAAGTGTTGTATACGAAGGTATAAACTATTATTAATGAAAAAAAAAAAAAGCATTGATCATACCATTTCCATCCACATACATTTAGTCATACATTTTAGAACAAAGCACCAACATATGTAAACTTCCACTCATACACTTCATACATGCATTCGTATATTTGCATTGGAAAATACAAAAACATATATTACCATGTATATCATACATCCATAGGAACATATAGAATTATTCATCATTAGAGTCATCCAATTTTACATTAACATCATTATCCATCCATTACATTATACAGAGTTGCATCAAAAACATACAAAAATAATAGCATGTATTCATTTTTCATAAAACATCATATAGGATCATAATGTATGTTGCATCCAAGGATCATAATGTATGTTGCATCCATGGCACATAATATCATCACAATGAAACATCACATAGCATGCATAATAGGAAATTAAATGCATCCATCATAATCAATGCACATAAACACATAGGACAATCATCATCATCACTGCATATATATTTCTAAAAATATGTCAAGTGTACCAAGATATCTGAATGTAAAGAAATACATCATCAAAAATGGTTGTAGAATCATCAAGTATTATTGTATACATATCATAAATTAACATCACATATTAGAACTATGTGGTACTCCCCCCAGATGGTGTTGACATCCTTGGACTTGTACCCCCTACAACACCTGATGGACCCACACCCAGATCTCTTCGATCTCTGGGTAATGGATATGTAACACCCACACTAATTGTCTAAGACTGTGATATATTGGATTGGGACTGTGCAAAGCTCACCCACCGCTCAGGAGGAACCAAATCATGATATCAATCTCTTTAAAATTAGGCCTCTTGAGAAGTGTGGTGTATCTCCCTGAAATAATTTGAAGTCCTGGGAGCTATCACAGCCTACTACAACCTCTCAATAATAAACTCAACCTACTCTACTTGCCATCTCAATGAATCCCTCTCCGCAGTCAATGCAATAACTTGGCCCTGTCCCTGTACCTATCCCTGGCCTTGCACCTAATCCATTTGTTGTCTAGCAGCATCCCTCTTGGTTGTCAAAGTATGTATCTATCCCTAAGCCTATAAGAGTTGTGCCTGGACTTGTGCTAATAATTGTGCCTATGCCTATAACTATCCCTACAACTATGTCAACTATCCCTGAACAATCTGAACTTGCACATGTAATGCGGTAATTTGAGACTGTTGTTGTGAGGGAAATCATATCTACACCCATTGTTGTGCTGCTACTACTCAAGATCACCTCTTGCGAGGCACTCTAGCATCAAATTATGGGTGGGCACCACCTCCTCCATCTCCTCCACCATCATCATCACCACCATCATCTCCACCACCACCATCATCATCATCATCATCACCATCATCTCCACTACCTCTGCCTCATCTCCATCTAGGTGGCTATCATCATCATCCTCTATCACTGGAACTAGCTCATCAAATCTCAAAATCCTCAAAAATGGATGCGCAGCAAAATACTATGAATACTCCTTACTCATATATCCCTCAACAATATCCAGAAGGTAATCGCAAATCACTAGTTATAAATGATGGTACTCATCACATGCAACATCATAAGACAATGTGGGCCCCCACTCAGTCACATCATGTTGTCTTTGTGCATATATGGCCAATCCCTAAGGAATCCCCTAAACTTTTCCATATTTTCTAAGCACCCTCCACATCAAAAATCTCTCGATAATGTAACGTGGCAACCCAATAAGGTATCTGGTAGTCATAAAATAAGGTACCTCCAAATGATCCTCGACCCATTGCTCACAGTCTACATATGGTTGTCATGTAACTGAATCTAGATCATCTAGTAATCATCGCTAATACTTCAGTTTTCCCAGCTTATGCTAGACAACTACACCTACATAACCATAGATGTAAGGCCTCCCAAATGGGAAAATTTTATTTGTCTCTAGTTGTGTCACTGCAATATGCTCCCAGGCCCAGACCTAGAGCAATGTAACCCTTGCTGAGAGACTGGATCCCCTAAGGTATACCACCTAGTGCAAATCATGATACAAGTGTGTGAGCATGCATGAACCCAAAGTGAAATAGGACCCAAACTAGATCATCTTCTCTAATGTTTGACCCCAACTAATAGAAAATCCCTTTGCCCTCTTTTCAGGACATAAGAAGCCACTGAAAAATCCCACAAGCATAGAAGGAAAAGGGGCATATCTCTCAAAGATCTCCTACCATGGTATCCAATACCCAACAATCTGATCATCCTAGAAAATTTGGTGCAAGGCATTTGTACCTCCCTGCTCAGTGTGATCATAGGTCACAATATCACCCACTATAGAAATCCACAATATCTTATGGACATCCTTAGGTGTCATAGTCATCTCTTTGGTCACGAGATGAAAATTTTTGTGGTCACTATGCCACCTCTCGACCAATGTAGTTAGCAATCCTCGATTAATCATAATCTAGGGCATGTCAATTAGTGAAGATAAGCCACATCGCTCAATAATATCTCTATCAATACGTGACAACTATGGAATCATCTCCCAAGTCTGTGGGAACCTCTCTCAAGACTGAAGATTATCTAAATTTTTCTACTATCATTATAAAACATCACAATCAACATATCAATCAAATCAAATCAACAAAACCATCAAACATCAATCAATCATCCTATCAGTTCTAGTGAGATTTTCATAAAAATCTTGTAAACATTTGTTTTGATTCTCACCTATCATGAGGACAAAATGACATCATCATTAGTGTATCTCACCTATCATGAGATCACTAATCATCTAATTTATCATAAAAAACAAATCATTGGTTGATGGGATTAAACATCACCAATTTCAAGGAGAAAAACAAAAAAAAAATCAAATTTGTCTTGTATGCACCATAACAAAGCTTTTATGTGCTAAAATATCATATGCACAGTTAAAAGCATTGAATGCGCCATTTCAAGACATGGATGTGCTAATTCATTAGATGCACTCGAAGATTGTTTTGATGTTTTGAACAATCTCTCCTATGTACCATTTCATCATATATACAAGAGAATCTCTCTAATGTGTTGAAACCCCAATCCAAAGCACCATTTCTTCCCATTTCCCTATTGACTATTCAAATTTTCCATTTTAGGATGACGATGTGCCACAAGGTTGAAGTGCCATTATAGTTTATGGATGCACCAAAAAACCTATCCTAAGCACTAAATTTTTTGGTGGATACACCAAAAAACCTAGCCTATGTGCAGAAGAAAAATTTGCAAGCGCTGAAAATTTTCAAAAGTTTTAAATTCAAAATAAAAAATGTGGGAAAATCATTTCAAATTCACAAAAAAAAAGTTTTGAAATCCATACCAAAGGTTTGTATCCCACTGGCGGATTGTGTCACCACACCCGCTTGAATAGATGAGTCTCATGGGGGATCACCATTTTGCTCAAATACTCAAGAATGCTCTCTCACTTCACCAATTTTCAAAATCACAGCATGCACAAATAGCTCCTTTTTCACTTTTTACCTCTTAATAAGGGTAATTTTGGTGGCATATTTTAATTTCTTTTAAAGGGGCAATTAATTGGGCAGCTCAAATTTTTCCATATTGGGAGATAAATATTTGGAATATCATCAAAGCTGAATTTTATCATCATCATCATCATCATCATCATCATCATCACAAATCACTAGAAATTTTCAAAAATCATAAAAAATTCCTCGATTTATCTCCCGAGGGGGCATACATTTGTAATCTTCTGAAAACACCATCTAGGGCATCATCGAAATTTTAGCAACACTAGTAAATCTTTCTTTGAAGTAATGTGTAAACACATCACTTCAAAGAGGGGAAAAATGTATACATCCAAAATTGGTCTAGAAAATATTAATTAAATATTGATTATTTAATTAATGAAATCTTTATTCCTCTACTATATAAATAAATTGCAAATTTGTTTATATAGTTTATATTTTCTTAATTCCTATTTTCTAAATTACCTTCTTCACGATTTCATTAAAATAAACAAAACTAACTAATTTGTTTTATTTTTATTAATTCCCTCTTATTAAATTTGAGTTTGTCACATTTCTCCATATTCTTCTAACTTCCCTCCACCTCATCTTCCAACTCACCATGTGTCACATGAAAATAATCATTCCTAATTTCTAAAATGGCTATTTACTCAAAAAATTTAACCAACTCAAAGACACATTGCTTCTTCCTTCAATTGATTCTTTTCTACACTTGGCAAGATTGTTTTACTAAAAGGAACAATTTCCTTGTTTTCTCCATCTTCCTCATTTCTCACCATCAATTTCTCTAGAATGAATCATGGTCATTCATTAATAATAACTCACCTGATGCCTTGGTGAAATCTATAAATTGAGGCCCATTTATAGCTTTTTAATAAGGATAATTTTCATAACATTACTTTGAAGGAATTCATTTATCATTTGAGGCTTAATTTCATTATGATACAACATTTAGGATAGATTAGCAATTAGATTAGAATCATGGCTCTTTTAGATATTTCTTACTTTGTTTAAATTCAATATTTAGGGTCATTTCCATATCATCTTCATTAGTTTAATTTACATTGCAATTATTTCCATATCATTCTATATGCAGCAGCTCATTCATCATGCCATTTAATCATGTCATTCAACTTAACCATTTAATCATATAGATGTAGAATTAGATTTTGCATTCTAGTTTAGTGGCTACTCATTTCTTAGGTGGCATCCCAGTGATTTAGTGCACAATTAAGATCTCGGAACACAATTACTAGGACATTTAAGAATAGAGGGAGATGGAATGTTTTTAAGGAATTACTTTATTGAATTATGTTTTGTTAATTTAGATTCCCTTAATGCAATACATTGCATCTCTCTATGTGTTATTTGTTAGTATAATTCACATATTTACCTATACAGAATAACTATGAAATATATATTCAAACCTTAGTCTCACATTATATCATTAAGATATTAGTCTATTTATGGATGTCACCAAGGAAGAAGATAATTAGTTAAAATTGTGGATACATCCCCTGTACATTTTGGTTGTTTCCTAAAATTAGGATGCCTTGAGGATTCGAAGATTGGGAAAATTTATTCCTCCATTGTCACAATTTGTTTAAAAAATAGTTAAGTCTTAGGTATGGTACCTCAACAAGTTTAATTTCCCTTGGAATTGCTCCATATTTTATAAGTGCTTGATTATCATTCAAATTCCTTTATGTGTTGGAGGATCCAAATTCCAAAAGCATAAAATAACCTTCCACTAGTAAATGAAATTATACACAATAGAATTTTTACCATATAATATGAAGAGTGTGTAAATATATAGTGAAATACTTGTATATAAAAGCAAGGAAGAGGAGGTAGGAAGGTAGGAATAAACAATTAACTATCCCTTCAAATTTGAAACACTTGTATGCTCATATGAAAAGTTAGTACATGTGTCTCAACCACATGAAATGAGACAAAATTCTAAAAGTATCTAAGAAGAAACTTAAATAGTTTAAATAGGTCAATCTTGAAAAGGTGATATGCTCAATATATGTATAATCACCTTATCTATTCTAACAGCCCCCCTTAAGCACAAATTAGGGAGAAATATATGAAATGATGATGATGATAATGATGATGGGTCCTAGGTACTAGGTCATGTTAGATACACATGTAATTTTTTTACAAAAACATAGCAGAAGAGAAAATATAGTAAGAAATAAAACTCCTCTACAAAAAATAAATGATACAATAAAATTGTATAAGTGAAGAAGATAGTTGATAGGAGGACTCATCATGAACCTGAAGGAATAATTCTAACACAATATACAATGCATGTTCCCCTCATAAGAGAGGAAAGAGAGAAGATATATGTGACCCCCAAAAAAACCTAAGAAAGAAATAACTTTCATGTGAAGAAATTCTCTCAACCAAAATAAAGATGAAAAGAAAAGCTATGCAATGTCCCCTCAAAATGATTTCCATATAGTGTTGGTAGATGCTCGACACTAGATGTTGAAAATGATCCATGGTCATTGGATAATATTTATCCCTTTGGGAAGAAACAACACCACAAATATGTGTAAGATGACTTCTCATTCTAGATAGGAATATGTAGGAATTAAGATGAATGCATTTGAATTATGTACATAATTTAAATGCATAGATGATGTCTTTAAATAATCTCAGATATCTCCAAGACAATACTAAAATATGACAAATGCTAATAGGATTAACCGTGTACCATAAATGACTCAAGTACAAGAACCATGGATATATGGTGACAATTGGATTGATGAGAATCTAATACTAATATAAATGATGTCAAAATGGGTGATAATAGAGTTGGACATTCCAAATCATATATATCTGTAGAATATATCACTTTAGAAGAAAATGTAGTTGAAGCAAGAGAAAGATCAACATACAGAGTGAAAATAATGTCTATGTGACCATCATCAAATAAAAGAACAATGTCCTCAATTATTTCATCCAAAGATGCAATGTGGGACTCTACAAATAGAGACAATATTTTGAGTAGAAATGTGTTCCAATGTGATGGATCTATAAAACTAATATGAATTTCCTAATGCAAAGAATCATTAAAATTCATGGATCTATCATCATTATATTCAAACATAGCAATAGGTGATGTGGGAGATGATATCTCAATGCCAGCTATGCAGCTACATTGTTCATCCTCAAATGATGGTGATGTCCAATGCAAGATGTTTGAATGAGAGCATATGATGTTTTTACATATGTTGGAACTAGATTATTAGGTAAGAAAATAATATGATCAATAGGGAGTTTCTTCATTTCATCATTTTGACAATGAATACAATATTTTTTTATTCACCTTTTCTTTCCATAATGTCCACATTCAATTATCCATTTATTAGGAAGATTATGAATAATACTCAAACAAAAGGGATTTAGCATAAGAGGCATGACCACATGAACTAACAAACTCAAAATTAAAAAAAAAAATTAATTTCTCTAATTTATTGAAAGGTTCCTTGAAATATTAGTGTTGAAACATAGACCCACCTATAAGATGTGCAAGAAAATTTATAACTTGTTGTGAACAATGGAAAAGTGGTTAATTCCTCACCTTGACCAAATGAGGTACAAAGAGAGAGATCCAATTTCACACTCTTCACACTCAAGGACACCTTAGAGATCTTCACCCAATAAAGGATGGAAAATATTTGACAATAAGGTATCCTAGGATAGAGTTTGAAATTATGAAAGGAGTTCACCATCAAGTGTAAACTTGGAAAAGACAATGAATTGGAAAACACAATGTGATATGCAAACAAATGATAAATGACCTTAAAAATTAAACAAAATTCAACAAAAAACTATGAAACTAGAAATGTGCACCTAGGAAACTGAAGGAGGTGGGATGGAGGTCTATAATACATGTTATTAGTGCTAACTAGGAATTATATGCCAATCTAGGCAAATCAATCTAGTTTTGAGGAAAATGCACCAAAATAGGTTTCAACCAAAAGGGTGTCCAAATCTGCAAAAATCTTGATCACGCCCATATAATGGAACTCATTTTCCAATAGTGGTGAATCAGTCCACTTCTCCTCTTCTAAAAATATTGGACTAAATTTTATGCCTTTCATTCTACTTTTCTCTGTTTAACTAATTTTTGGGTCAGAATCTTTGAAATTCCACCTATATACCTCCAATATTATCCTAGGTTTGATGACAACTTTAAAAACTTGAAAACATTTCTCCAACTTTTCTTTTTGGTAAATTTACAACCTATAACTGGACTGTCATCATCCCCCAATACATATAGAACTAGAAGAATGACACAAAGAGATCAAAAACAAAGAAAGACCTTTTGGGTCAACATGGAAGAAACATAAATGTCTTGGAACCTTGAGTCATCCCTAAAAGAAGAACACAAGACAAACAAAAAATAAAAAATGAAAAGGCACAAAGAAAGCTTTTTGGGTCAACATAGAAGAGACATAAGGTATCTCGACACCTTGCATAACTCCTAAAAGAAAAACACAAGACAAAGGAAAAATATAAGTGAAAATATAAAAGAAAAGAAAAGGCTTTTGGCTCAACATGAAGGAGACATGAATGTCTTGATGCCTTGCATCATCCCCAAACCAAAAACATGAGACAAAGGAAAAGATAATTTAATGAAATACAAAAAATTTTACAACATAGAAAAGAATGAAGGTACAAATAGAGGAATGTCACAAAGAGAGAGAACATCAAACAAGACAACACGAGGGATCAGATCACGTACATGTAATCACACAAAAGAAAATTGAAAAATAAAAAGAAATAATGCAAAATACTAGTAAGGAAAATGTGAGTAAACCTATGAGCAAGTAATCCACCTCCCAATCATGTTCATCATATATTGAACGTGGGAAACTAGCCAAAGAGACAAGAGCAAATTCCAAACTAGAAGTACCAATCTCAACACACTTTGTAGAAGATTTATTGTTTAAGCTCAAGGAAGAGGAAAATAATGTGTTCAATTCACTATGCATCTCTTCATGAATTTTATCAATCTCATCATCGTCATCTAGGTTAATCACAACAAGATAATGAATGATAATTCCCATCGAAGAATTCAAATATTGTTGTGATTGTTGTATTGGGTCATTTTATTTTGGTTGGGGAGGAAGATCATCATGCATTTCTTTAGTCAAGTTGTGTTGGTGTAATTAAATGTCTTGTACCTTGTCCTAGGTCATGATTACACCTTAGTTAAGTTTACTTAGGGATCACATAGGAGGTTGTTGGAGATTTTACACTTTTGATGGACTTGACATGTCATTATTTCATCACTTCCACCTTTTGTGGAGATTATCGCATTATCCTTTCCCACTTTAGGTGGAGTGATAACTTTTCATTGTCGTCTCATGTCATAAGATTATGACACTTGTCATAATCTTATGCCCTTCTATGTTCTCATCTTGGCTATATAACCAAGGGGTCTCTCTCATTGTAAACAATCCTCTCATATTGACATTGAATATAGTTTATTCTTGTCATCTTGTTTCTATCTCTCTTATGCTTGTGCTTTCTATTAGGCCTCTAGATCTTGGGTGGCTACCTTCATAGCCAATTCTTACAAGTTGGGTTGATTTTATTTGTTTAATTCTCCATGTAACTTGCAAGCAAGGGCACAACATCTTTGCCTACGCTCTCTAGCACCTTTATTTCTTTTGGGTTTTTTTTCAAGTTGTGTTTGTGTAGGAGAAATTTGATCAACCATAGGTTCCTTTTCTTCTCCAAGGGGAGGAACGAAAGGATCCACAAGAGGTTATTCAATCACTTTCTCTTTGAATTTGTAAACTTGTTTGATTATAGGTGGTGTGACAAGGTTAGTTTTATTATCTCTTGGTCATTTGTGGGATGTAGGGGAAGTTTTTGTTTTAGGTTGGTCTTGGTTATTTAGGTTAAAGCATGGTTTCTTCAAGGATAGGAGGTGTGGAGGTTGAGGATATGTTTCAAAGGGATAGTTTGGCTATCTTCTTTACCTTAAACTTTTGGTAGGACAAGAAAAAAAAGTCTTCTCTATTTTATAGGCTTTACGGGTTTGATGGGCTTAGGCCAAAAGGTATCTAGGGAAAAGTTTCCTCTAGAGGACAAAGGGTTAAAGTTGGTATGGTGAATATAGAATATTTCATTGTAAAATGGGAACTTTATAAATTTATACAAAATCAAAGTGACAACTTTCATGGGGTGAAACCATAGGTGGCCTAGCTTCACAAGAAATTGGTTCAACTTTGGGATGATGGAGAATGTGAAATCTAATTTTTTTGGTCCTTTCCGCAATGATAAGGAGATTGATCCTATTATAGGGCATGTGAAACAATTATGTGTCTTTATCCCTACTTTTTATTTGTCATATTCATCTTGATAAAGTTCACGCAAGAGTAAAAATTCCTTGATGATCACATTCTCTCCACATGCGAGATCTATTAGTATCCCATTAGTGGGATTTTCATAGATACAACTAGATATGTAGAGAGGACCATTAGGTGCATGTTTAATTATATCCTTAGAAGAGAAATAAATGTCAAGATGAATCTTAGTTTGGCCCTTACAAGGGATGACATCTATCTCTCTAACCATTTCATCCATAAAGTTGACATTGATAACATCATTGTTTTCATCATTGTATCAATATTCATCACATCATTTTGTGTAGTTTTTCTAGCTTTGAAAAGTGAAATATTATGTTTGGGCATTGGATTTGTGAAAATTTGTAAGTTTTGATTCAGAGGGGCAGCATCCTTATTTCCTTGATCACTAAAACTTCCAATGGATAGATGGTCAGAATCAATGACATCTTGCACAAGATGTTTACGACACTTATAATGTTCCATTTCATGTCTATTTTGTTGATGATAGTAGCAATAAGAATTTGATTTAAAACTCAAGGTAATCATTTGTTGTAAAAGTTGGGACATGTGTTATGAAGGGTATCAAGTAAGGGAGTGAATTGTTTTTTTGGATGTCTATAACTAAAGGGTACCATGGCTTTGACAACTAGTATTTGGTTATTTACATTTTTAGTTGGTTGTTGGGAAGGATTGAATTGAATGAACCCTTTATTTTGTTTTCTAAAAGGTTGGGAATTGTTTTGGCTTGTGAGTTTGAATCTCTCCATTCGGCTAGAAGTAGACTTTGTATCATGACTACTAACCAAATTTTGATAATCATGGAGGGCAATGCATATGTGCATGAAGGATGGGAATTTGGGTATCGGTTAAGGGAGTAAATTGTCTTTTTGGATGTCAGTAACTAAAGGGTAGCATGCCTTTGAAAAATACTATTTGGTTATTGGAATTTTTAGTTGGTTTTTGGGGAGGATTGAATTGAATGAACCCTTTATTTTGTTTTCTAAAAGGTTGGGAATTGTTTTGGTTTACGGGTTTAAATATCTTGATTTAGCTAGAAGTGGACTTTGTATCGTGACTACTAACTGACTTTTGATAATCATGGAGGTCAATGCATAGGTGCATGAAGGATGAGAATTTCATCATGGTCAATTTTCCTTGAATCTTAGTTTGCAATTTTTCTATGAACATCTTTTGAAGGTGTGGATTGAGGATCTAAATATTCATTTGGGAATAAAATGATTGAAAGCATGAGATAAAACCAGTTATCTTTTCTTCCTCTTTTTTATTGGATCTCATCAAATCAACCAAGGTCATCTTGGGAGTCATATGCATTTGGAAATAGTTTAAAAATGTATCAAAAATTTCATTGAATGAATAAAATCAATTTTTTGGTAGAGAGGAACCATTCCAAGGTGGTGTCTGTAAAGGACCTAGGGAAAAAAATTTCCAACAATTTATTGTCAAGGACAAAATCACTACATAAGGAAGTATAGGAACTAACATGGTTAGAAGGATCTCCCTTCCATCCATATTTCTTAAATCTAGGCACAAAAGTTTTTCCAACAATTTATCGTCAAGGACAAAATCACTACATAAGGAAGTATAGGAACTAACATGGTTAGAAGGATCTCCCTTCCATCCATATTTCTTAAATCTAGGCACCTTTATACCTTATGGAATGAATGTTCACAATATCTCCAAGGACAATGGACTACTTTTGATATAATATTTAGGTGAGACATTTTGGTTTTGGTTAATAGTGGAGATTTGCTTTTGCATGGATGAAATAGTTTGGAAAAGTTGTGTTATGAGAGGATCATTACTTGTGTTATGGAATGTAAATGAAAGTTGTGAGGGAATGTATGTATTGGTAGGATAAGTGAACTAAATGCTAATAGGTGGTGATGTGGTAGGAGATATAGCTATAACATAGAAAAATGGACATTTTCACAGGCATTTGATCCTTTTTCCTATGATTCTTGGTCTAATTTTCCTTGATTTAATGTTATAAATTGGCCTAAACATTTACACCAGGGCTTGAATGTTGGATGTTGTGGTTTTTTTTCTAATATTTGGTTGTCATTGATGTAAACACTATTGGAATTAAGTCATTAGAGGCTATATATGTCGAGGATATTGAGAAAAATGTAATGGAATGAGTTGCAGGTTGTCAGTGGTGAAGTGAAGTTCAGTCTATAAGTGAGTTTAGTACATTGATGATCAGAGGTTGTGGACTAAAGGGTTTTTTTTAGTGTATCTAGTTTATCCATGTTGATTTTTAGATATCCACATGAATTTTTGATTGAGTTATGAAGATTTATATTCTTATAGATTTTCTATTGCTTCAATTGGTGTTCCCGATTGTAGATAATGCAATTTTAGTTAGTTCGGTTTCTTTGGATACTTCTCTAGTGATTCATGGTTTTTGTAGATGTTTCTAGATCAAGATCTATCTTTGTTGCACATCTGTATTGGTCATTATGCTCCTGTTTAGCAATTTTCTCTTGAGTGTTCATTTTTTTCATGTTCTTGGCCAACATAGTGGTTGAAGCATGTTGTGGATCTTCAAGGAGAAATTAATTGAGGTGTTTCATTTGGTTCTTCACTAAGTTGTGGCAAACCTTGGTTGATTTTTATTATTAATTGTTATTGATTTGGGCTGATAGTTTATATTCAGTTTATTATTCCGTTGAATCTGACTTGTAGCGATTTAATTTCTTGTTGCAAATGTATAAGAGCAATTGTTTATTCGAATTGAAGTGTGATTCTCTATGTTTGTGTAAATAATGATCTAATCATTCAAAGGAAAATTAGAGTGTGAAGAAGAGTGAAGAAAAATGCCAGAAGTTTTCATGTTCTTAACTAAAACTGTGATTAGACATTAGCAGATGTTATTTTTTTAGTTCAAATCCCTGTAGATGTAATCTGAATCATTTTATAAGATAGTGTGTCTTCCTTTGGGAGGTTAGCCTTGTTATAATTGAGAAATGAGCTCTAGGTAGTGTTCCTAAATGCATGTACATTCCCAATATTTCATTCTTTATACTTTTAATAGGGTATAATCTTATGGACTGGCCTCCATCGTAGTTTTTCCCCTAATAGGGTTTCCAAAAAAAAATCTTTGTGTTATGTGTGTTTTTGATGTCTTGATCATTTATGCTTTCATTTTTATTAAATAAATCTAAGAATAAGGTTAAGAAAGTTAATAAGTTTTAAATTCTTGGGACAACTTATTCACCCCCCCTCTCAGTTGTCTACCCTTGTGTTGCTAACAATTGGTATCAGACCAAGTTCCTTGGAAGAAGTTTAATAGCTTGAGGTGATCCAGGATGGTGACTTACAAGAAGGATAGTCTGATATTTGATGGAACAAATTATTCTCTATGGAAGACTCGAATGGAGTGTAATTTGAGATGCATTGGTGAACCCTTATGGAACATTACATGTAATAGGTGTGTTATTCCTCAGAATGGTCCTACTACTACTATTGAGATTAGAGATGTTGAGTATAATATAATGGCTAAGGAAGCATTGTTGAGTTCCTTGACTGATTCTCAGATGATAAATCTTATGGATCTAAAGACTGATTATGAGATTTGGAAAAAGTTGGAAACCTTGTATGAAGATTATGCTAATGTGAACATTGCTAAGTTGCAAAGTCTAAAAGGGAAATATGAAAAGTTGAGAATGGATGATGATGAGAACATTACTATTTTAATGAAAAGAGTGAATGAACTTGTGTGTGGTATTAGATGTGTTGGTGGACAAATAGATGAATTTGAGATTGTTTCTAAAATGTTTGGATCCTTTCCTGATTCATACAAAGTCAAAGCTAGTGCTATTGAAGAGCTTTGGATTGTAACAAATGTTTACAAAGATATGTTAGTTGGTAAGCTTACCACTATTGAGTTGAGTGAATTTGGTGATTCCCTTCCTAAGGTAGAATCTGCATTCAAGGCTACTACTTCTAGAATATATAAATAGAGATATGATCTAGGTGAGAGTTCATCTAGAAATACATTCAATTATGAGGATGGAATTAGATAGATTGAAGAAGAAAGAGATATGGAAGAGTTGGAAGAACTCATTGTCAAAAGAGTATTGAGAGGAAAAGGTAAGTATGAAGGAAAATTTCCTCTTAAATGTTTTTCTTGCAATAAGATAGGTCATTTGGCATCAAGATGTTTGGAAAGAGCTCCTAAACCAAAACATAGCAAGCCTATATTTCAAAGCAAGTGTTACTATGTTGTTGATGAAGGTGTGACAGATGAAGAATCTAATAAAGGAAATAGAAGTAATGATGAATGGGTATTTATTGCTATCAAGGAAAATAGTCCTATGTCTACTAAATATACTAGTTGTACAAATGTGGAGAAAACCCTAGCTACTCAAGTTGAAGAGAAATATGAATGGGTGATTGACAATGGATGTTCACATCATATGAAAGGAGATAAAAGTAAGTTTGTGAGCTTGGAAAAGTATGATGGTGGTGTTGTGAGGTTTGGTGATAATACAATTGGTGTGATATATGGTAGAGGATGCATTTCTCTTGATGGTAAGGACAATACTGATGATGTCCTATATGTGGAAGGTTTGAAGCATAATATTTTAAGTGTCGGTAAGATGGTTGATAAGGGATACAATCTTCAGTTAAAAGATGGAAAGTGTAGAATATTGACTTCCAAAAATGTGATTTCATTAGGTACAAAAACAAAAGGTAATATCTTTCACTTGAGTGCTGCTAGTAAAATTTTGATTGCTCAAGTTGATGAAAGTTGGTTATGGCATAGGAGAATGTGTCATGTTAACTTTGATAATATTGTCAAGATAAGTTATACTAAGGCTATGAGAGATCTACCTAATTTGGTGAAACCTACTAATGCTATATGCAAGGAATATTAGTTAGGGAAACTAACTAGAATTTCATTTCAAAGCAAACAACATTGTTTAAATGAATTGTTGGAGTTTGTGCATACCGATCTGTGTGGTCCCTCTAAGGTTAGGAGTTTACAAGGTTATAGGTATTTCATGTTACTCATTGATGATTATTCTAGAATGATGTGGGTTACTTTCTTAAGGGAGAAATTGGAAGCTCTGGAGAATTTTAAGGTCTTTAAGGCTATGGTTGAGATAGATACAAGTCTAAAGATTAAATGTTTGAGATAAGATAGAGGTGGTGGATTCGCATTCAGTGAGTTTAACTCTTTTTGTGAATAGCATGCAATAAAGTGAGAATTATCTACACCGTGTATTCCTCAGCAAAATGGAGTTGTTGAAAGGAATAATAGAACAATTGAAGATGTTGTGAGAACAATGATTCTATAAGGAAATGTCCCTCATATCTACTAGAGAGAAGCTATGAGTATTGTTGTGTACACACTCAAGAGGGTACAAATCAAAGGTGATATTGGTCAAACCCTTTTTGAGCTATGGACTAGTCAGAAGCCTAC
Organism: Sequoia sempervirens; assembly: GCA_007258455.2. Classification (NCBI taxonomy): domain Eukaryota; kingdom Viridiplantae; phylum Streptophyta; class Pinopsida; order Cupressales; family Cupressaceae; genus Sequoia; species Sequoia sempervirens. The sequence goes on along the minus strand of VDFB02058242.1, from coordinate 361,185,649 downwards.
TATTAGATATTTCAAGATCTTTGGAAGAAAATGTTATATCAAAAGAGATGAAGATATAGGAAAATTTGATGCTAGGAGTGATGAAGGTATATTTCTAGGTTATTCTACTAAAATAAAGGCTTATCAATGTTACAATAAGAGATTGAGGAAAATGGTTGAAAGTAAAAATGTCAAGGTTTATGAAGACTTAGGTACACCATCCAAAACCTATGGATATGATTAGAATGATTAGAATGATAGTACAAACAAAAGAAAGAAAGTTTATACTACAAATCAAGTTTAAATTGTTCTGGTGAATCAAGAAAATCAAGAGGAAGGAGAAACTAGTGAAAGTACAAAAGAGAGAACACAAGAGCTTAAAGTTGAAGAACATCCTATGAAGACTCTAAGGTATGTACTATTGAATCATTCTGAAGAATAGATTATAGGTGATAAGAAAAAAGGTGTCCAAACTAGGAGAAAAATTGCAAAAGAGTACTATTTGATTTCAAAGAATGGGCCTACTAGTGTGAATGAAGCATGTAAAGATGAACTTTGGGTTGAAGCAATGAAAGAGGAGCTAAAGAAAATAGAGAAAAATGATACATGGATTCTTGTTCCTAGACCTAAGGATAAAAAAGTGATTGGAACTAAATGGATGTTTAGAAACAAACTAAATGAGCAAGGTGAAATGGTAAAAAACAAAGCAAGACTACTATGTAAAGGATACTCTGAAATGGAAGGAATTTATTTTGAAGAGAATTTTCCCCTATTTCTAGAATTCAAGTTGTAAGATTATTTCTTGCTTATGTTGCTTACAAGAACTACAAGGTTTATCAGATGGATGTCAAGTCAACATTTCTCAATGGCAAATTGGAAGAAGAAGTGTATGTTGAGAAACCTAATGGATTTCAGTTGACCGATAAGGGAGATATGGTGTGTTAGTTGAAGAAATATTTTTATGGACTCAAGCAAGCCCCTAGAGCATGGTATGCTAGATTGGAAAGGTATTTGTTGAAGCTTGGATTTAACAAAGGTACTGTTGATATTAATTTGTATTTCAAGAATGATGATAAAGATTTGATTATGGAAGTATTTTTTGATGATATCATTTTTGGAGGAGATGATGGGTTGTACATGAAGTTTGCTAATGATATGTAGAGTGAATTTTAGATGTCAATGATTGGTGAGATGAAATTATTTTTAGGATTGTTGATTACTTTGTTAGATAAAAGGATTTTTATATCTCAGTCCAAGTATGTGAAGGAATTATTGAGGAAGTTAGGTATGGAAGATTCAAAGCCAATTGGTACACCCATGGTGACTAGATGCAAGTTGATAATAGAAGATGATTCTCCAAAAGAAAATCAAACTAGATATAGATCACTGATTGGTGGATTGCTTTATTTGACTCAAACTAGGCTTGATATCATCAATGTTGTATGTATAGTTGTAATATTTCAAGATGATCCTAAAGAATCCCATGTGACTACTATGAAGAGGATTTTCAAATACTTGAAGGGAACAATTGAATTTGACTTGTGGTATCCTAAAGATGATGATCTTACTTTGAGTTCCTTTACTAATGCTAATTGGGCACGAGATGCGAATGATAGAAAAAGTACTAGTGGTGGAGAATTTTTCTTAGGTAAGAAGTTGATTTCATGGTTAAGTGAGAAGCACAATGCCATTTCTTTATCTACTACAGAGGAAAAATACATTTTTGCTACTAACAATTGTACTCAAGTATTGTGGATGAAGCAGATGTTGAAAGATATCAGAGTTGTGTATGATGAACCGATAGCTATATTCTATGATAATTAAAGCGCTCTTAAAAATTCTAAGAATTTGGTGTTCCATTCGAATACAAAGCATATATCTATTATGATTCACTTTTTGAGAGAGAAAGTGAGTGAAAAGGAAGTCAGACAAGAGTATTTACCTACTAAGGAGCAGATTGTAGACATCTTCACCAAGTCATTTACTAAGGATACTTTTGAGTATCTTAGAGGGAAGTTAGGGGTGATTAACCTTCCTATTCAAAACTAAGGATGCATTGCTTTGCATCAGTCTATGCATTTCATATTCATATATCTTGATTCATATTGATGTTGTGGTGGCTACTACTTAGGGGGAGTAGTCAGCTATTCAAATGTTAAGATATGTGGTTTAGAGTTTGTGTGGTGAAAAGAGATCATTTTCATTGATGTAAAAGTGGGAGAAGAACCTTGTTAGGAGAATATTTATGTGAAAGAGTTGAGGATAAATGATTCAAAACCTAAGGGGGAGTAAGTGTTAAGAGATAGTTGCATTGATGGTGTTTTTCATATCATGTGTTTCTATCAATTCCAAAGGGGGATATTCTTGGATATTGTGGTTGTTTTGCTGATATGTGGTTGTCATTGATGTCAAAACTATTATCTTTAATCCATTAGAAGTTGTATATGTCGAGGATATTGAGAAAATTGTAATGGAATGAGTTGCAATTTTTCAGTGGTGAAGTAAAAGTTTAGTTTGTCAATGAGCTCAATACATTGATGATTAGAGGTTGTGAACTAAAGGTTTTGTTTCAAAGTGTATCTAGTTTATCCATGTCAAGTTTCATAAATTTGAATGAAGTTTTGATCAAGTTATGAAGATTTATATTCTAATAGTTTTTTTGTTGCTTCAATTCATGTTCCTGATTGGAGATAATGCGATTTTAGTTAGTTCAGTTTTTGTGGATGCTTCTCTGGTGATTCATGATGTTTTTGGATGTTTCTAGATCATTCTCTATCTTTTTTTCACATCATCATTGATTTTTGTTCTCATGGTTGGCGATTTTCTCTTGTGTGTTCATGATTTTCATGTTCTTAGCTGACATAGTAGTTGTAGCATCTTGTGCATCTTCAAGCAATAATTAATTAATTGAGGTGTTTCATGTTTGAGGATGTTGATTTGGGTTTTCAAAAAGTTTTGGCTAACCTTGGTTTATTTGCATTGTTAATTTTTATTGATTTGGGCTAGTAGTTTATATTTATTTTATTATTTTGTTGAAGTTGACTTGTAGCAATTTAATTTCTTGTTGCAGATATATAAGAGCGATTGTTTATTCAACTTGAAGTGTGATTATATGTGTGTGTGAAAATAATGATCTAAATTATTTGAAGGAAAAGAAAAGTGTTAAGAAGAGTGAGGAAGAGTGAATAAAATTGAAGAAGTGTTCATGTTCTTAACTAGAACTATCATCAAGCATTAACAAATGCTACTTTGTTAGCTCAAATCCCTATGGATATAATCCAAATTTTTCTATAAGATAGTGTTTCTTCATTTGGGTGATTATCCATGTTGTAATTGAGTAGTGAGCTCTAGGTAGTGTGCCTAAATGCATGTGTATTCCCCATATTTCATTCTTTATACTTTTAATATGGTATAATCTTGTGGACTGACCTCCACCGTGGTTTTTCCCCTAATAGGATTTCCACGTAAAAAATCTTGGTGTTATGTGTGTTTTTGATGTGTTGATTATTTATTATTTCATTCTTATTAATTATATCTAATAATACGGTTAATAAATTTGATAAGTTTTAAATTTATGGGACAACTGATTCACCCCCCTCTCAGTTTTCTGCCCTTGTGTTTCCAACATTGAATCTATAAATTAATAAGACTTTATGATGTCTTGTAAATGTGTTGTGAAGTGTTGTAACCCACTTTCACACTTTTCTAAACTCTTTTTTTTATAATTCACTTAAATATTCCCTTTTTATCACTTACCAAGTTGTATTTCATAGTTTTGTGAAGAGTTGTAACAAACTCACACTTTTCTAGACTTGTCATCACTAATTCAACTCTTCCTTATGTTTATATGACCCCTTAATACACTTTTCCACCTTAAGTGTATTTTTGAGAATATTCCTATTAAACAACATTTAATGCACTTTAACCCCCGACACCCACTTAAATTACTTAAGTGGGACTAAGTCACCTATAGGGGCAACTTAGTCCTATTCGGCAAAAAAATCAAAATTAATTTAAATTTTTGGCAGGATTTTATTCTCTCACCCTTAAGGTCAGTGTATGATGTGTTATTTTTAGGAAATATTGAAAAATAAAGTATAAATAAATGGTTTCTCTCTCATTTTATCCCCCATTCACATATTCATTCATTAGTTCATCCAAGCATTCTAATATCATAGCATTCAAGTATACAAGCATCTTAGGCATTATCAAGCATCTTGGAGTAGCTATTGACATATCTTTAGACTTCTTCATAAAGGGTTTGGTGAGTTTATGAAATTGGAGGTTATTTTTTCATCATTCCTTCTTTATTTCATTTCATTATCTATGGTTGACTATTAAACTAGGGTTTGACCAAGGCAAACCCCTATACTCTAACCCTTAACCATTTTTTCCCTCTTTGCATGTGTGTTTTACATGATTTTTATGTATATTTGTCAAAGAGAAAGGTGATAAAAGTGGTTGATAATTCATCAAAGTCATTCAAGTCAAAAAATCCCTAATTTAAGCTTGGAGACCTCTTTTAGCCAATTTTTTGTAGAATCTGAACTAGACACCTATCAAGGAGTGAAATGTAAACTGATAGCTTTAGATTCATATTCCAAATTCCCTAACATTCATATATGGACTACGTAACCATCCTTGGTGGATTAGTCCCACTTCTAGGCATAAAAAGTTATTTTTGTAATTTTGGATACCCTTTTGGCAAAAACCTGTTCCAGTAGAATTCTAGTGAAGTAGGACTAAGTTGCTCAGCTTGGCATAAGTGTCCCAATCAACTCTATAGGATTATAGAGGATTTACACATCACATTTCCACTTCTATGTGCACCTTTCCATTTCTCTTTATTTCTATTATTTTTTATTTGCACTTTTAGGTCATTTTTGCATATCACAATGTGTTTTTAGACAACTTGCATTTCTTAGGTTTTGCATTACTAAATCATCTTCTTTTCAGTTCAGTGCATTTAGATCATTACTTTTAAGCATCTCTCATTCATATTGCATTGATTTTGAGTGTAATATTTCCCATTTGGCCCATCTTTCCCCTTTTAGGTGAAAAACCCTAGAAGGGCTAGAAAGCATTCAGGTGCCAAAATTCTCTATTACATTTTTGGTGAACCTGAATTTTGAACATTTTACTTCTGATTTCAAGTACATTCATATCCTAAAGTTAGCTTGCATAAACATTGCATTAGGTTTTGCATTGTTTAATTTTCATCCTAGGGTTTTAAAAATTGCATTAGAAAAAGGCTCATATAGCTTGCATTTTTGCATTGTTTTATTGAAAAAGACAAAAAAATTCATTTTCATACCATTCCTACATCTGAAAACTAAAACATCATAAAATTGTATTTAAAAATTAAGAAAAATCTCAAAAAAATCACTACCGGGACTAATTCACCACATTGGACAACTTAGTCCTCCTACACATTTTTCATTGTATTTTATGTCAATTTTAACACATTTTCTGCATTTTTCTTTTTTTTCTTGCATCTCTATTATAGTTTCCAAAATTTCTATTATTCACATTTTATTGTTCCTAGTTTGCATTACATTTTCATCCACCCCACCTTTTTTATCTTTTGTTTTATTGTTTGTTGCCCTATTAATAATACTCTAGTGAGAAGTTCTTGACTCATGGAATCCTGCAATACCACTTTCGGTATTGATATTGGGTTGTCTAGAGCTACTACTCTTGGCATTGATAATAGTGCATTATGCATGGATACTACCTTTATCAATCCTTTTCCTTCTAATACAATGCAATTGATACACACAACAGTCACCTTCTAGAAGACAAAATAGTTAACATTCATGAGGACTTAGCACATCTCCAACATAACTTGTGTCTTGAAAACATTTCAACCAGTACCATTCCCGCTATAGAAAACATCCATCACATGCTAGAAAGTGATGAAGGTCTATACATTGTTAAAAAAATTGTTGAGATATACCAAAAACTTCTTCAACCTCTAGCACATCTCAACCCACAAACATTGTGGTTAGCCAAGGAGGATCTAAAATTCCTCCTCCTTCAACCATATCATCCATTCCTACCTACACCACACCCCAAGTGGAAAGCATTATGCAATCTGTTAGTAATGTGCCTTCTTCCTTCAATATTCCTACTAGTAATCCTAGTTCCTTCTATGGCATCAAATGTTCCATCCTCCATTGCCTTCACCCCTATCAATGTTCCATTCACTTACTGCACCACTGCATACACCCCATGACCACTCTCTCTTCCACCTCATACCATTTACATTGATCCCCTCATAACTCAAATTTTATACACTATCTCCTCCATGCAACAAACAAATATCCACCATCAATCAAAATAAAAATGCACCACCTACTTATTATGTTTATGGAAGCCCATTATCTTTGGAAATTTTAAGAACATAGATGCCACAAGGAATTGAGATGCATAGATTTGAGAAGTATGGAGGGAAGGGTGATCCTGCTAATCATGTCAATGCCTATACTACCTTAAGTGGTGATTTTGTCTTGGGCAATAAACTGTTGGCTAAACTGTTTTCTAGGAATTTAAAGGATATTGCCTTGGAATTGTTTTCCTCTTTACCAAAATATTCAATTCATTCATTTCATGAATTTTTTTATGCCTTCATAAGTAATTTCCAAGTGCACATGACTCCCAAAAAGATGATGGTTGAATTGATGAGATGCAAACAAAACATGGATGAAAAGGTAACCAATTTCATCTCATGCTATCAGTCACTATATGCTCAAATAAATGTCAAGGTTCCTAATTCACATCTCCAAAAGATGTTTATTGAAATTTTCCAAAGTCAAATCCAAGATAAATTGACCATGATGAAATTTCACTCTTGCATGCATTTATGTATGACCCTTTGTGACTATCACAATTCAATTAGTAGTCATGACACAAAGTCCACTTCTAGTCATAGTGAGAAATCTAACCATATCAACCAAAACAACTCACAACCCTTTAGAAAAAAAACAAAGGCTTCATATAGTTAAATAACCCTCCACAACCAACTCCACCCATCAATAACCAAGTGGAAATTGTTAAAACAACATTTCCCTTTACCTATGGGGACCCAAGAGACAATTTACACCTTTGTCTGATACCCTACATAGCATAATGAATCAACTAATACAACAAAAAATGATCATGTTTCCCACTATTAAACAACTTGACCCTACCAATCCTTTACACCTGATCTTTAAACCAAATTCTTATTATCATTTTCATTGCTAAAATGGGCATGACACAGAACAATTTAAGCATCTCACACACCTACTACAATACCTCATTGATTTTGGTTGTCTATCCATTTTGAGTGTAAATGATCAAGGAAATAATTCCATTTCCACCCTAATTAGAATTTGAAATTTTTTACCAATACAATGCCTAAACACAATATTTCATTTGTCAAATCTATTCAACCTTCAAAAAAAGGATGTGATGAATGTTGATACAAATGATGCACAGCATGATGTTACCTATGATAACCTTATGAATGAAATGGTGGCTATAATAGATGTTATCCCTCATAAGGTCCAACCTAAAAAATATCTTGATATTACTTTTTCTACTCAAGATATACTTAAAATACTTCCTGATGGTCCTCTTTACATAGCCAACCACATCTATGATAAGCTCACTAATGGGATATTAATAGATCTCACTTGTGGCGAGAACGTGATCATGGAAGATTTTTTAGTATTACATGATCTTTATCAAGATGATTATGAAAAACCAACAACATGGATCAAGACACATCATGGTTTTACATTCCCTACAATTGGATTGATTGTACTTCCATTATAGATAGGACCTAAAATATTAGATGTAACATTCTCTATCATTCCACAGTCATATCAATTTCATATGTGGCTAGGGCATCCTTGGCTTCACTCGATGAAAGTTTTCCCTTTATTCATTCACAAATGTTTGAAGTTTCCACTTTATAATGCAATATTTACTATCCACCACAATGAATTTAATCCATTTTCTTGTAAAGGTAACTTTTCCTTGGAATCCTTTTGGCCTAAACCCATGGAACCCATCACCCCTCACAAATATTTCTTTTTTATTTCCTATCAAAAGTTAAAATAAAAAAGAATAGTCAAATTTTCTCTTTGCAACATGTCCCCATCCAATTTTGACACTCCCATCCTAGATGAGACAATGCTTCAACCTAAATTTGACCCTGAACAAACATTACAACCTCCAAATCAACCCATGATAAACACTTCAACCACATCATGCCTCCTTGCATTAAACAAATTTATAAAGCAAAAGAGAAAGTGATTGACCCATCTCCTTTGGTTCCTCTTGTTCCTCCCCTTAGGGAAGAAATGGATCCTATGGTGGATCAACCCACTCTTTCCTCTACAACTTCAAAACAAAATCAAATGAAACTAAGGTGCTACGGAGCATAGGCATCAATGTCATCCACTTGCCCATTAGTTACATGATGAATAAAACAAAGAGAATGAAAATACACATTTGAAAAAAGCAATGCATGACCACCCTCCTCCTCTTGACCCACCACAACATAATCCAATCCAATAATCAAAACAAGAGATGCACTCTACTTTATGCATAATCATTTGTCCTCCTATTGTGATCAACTTTGATGATGATGAAGAAATACATAAAAAATTAAATAAATTGTTTTCCTCATCTATGAGCTACACTAAAATATCTCCTATATAGAGTGATGAGCCTAGAACTTCACTGATTTCAGCCATTTCTCTTGTCCCTCTTGCTAGTTGTTCACCTTTTTGACATGATTGGGAGGTGGATGACTTATTATATGGTTTATTGGAATTCACCTTTTTCATTTCTTTTTTTTCTTTTCTTTGGTGTGATTGCATGTGTGTAATGTGATCCCCCATAATGTGTGTGATGTTTTATCTCTCTTATTGTGTAATTCCTTTATTTGTACCTTCATTCTTCTATATGTCAGACATTGCTTTTTATTTTCTCTTTCCCCCTTTTTTTTGTGTTTTCCTTTTGGGGATGATGCAAATTCATTGAGACACCCTATATCTCTTCCATGTTGACCCAAATAGTTTTTCTATTTTATTTTGTTTTGTGTTTTTCTTTTGGGGATGATGCAAAGTGTTGAGATGCTCTATGTCTCTTCCATGTTGACCCAAACAGTTTTTCTATTTTCTATTTTTTTTGTGTTTTCCTTTTGGGGATGATGTAAACTGTTGAGATACCCTATATCTTCCATGTTGACCCAAACGGTTTTTCTCTTTCTTTTCTTTTGTGTTTTCCCTTTGGGGATGACACAAAGTGTTGAGATGCCCTATGTCTCTTCCATGTTGACATAAATGGTTTTTCTATTTTATTTTTCTTTTTTATTTCCTTTTGGGGATGATGCAAAGTGTTGAGATGCCCTATGTCTCTTCCATGATGACCCAAAATCTCCTTCTCTTTTCTTTTTTGCTTTATTTTCTTGTTTTTTTCTTTTGGGCATGACACAAGTCATTGAGATTGAAATGTATCCTTCATGTTGACCCAAAATGATTTCTTTCTTTTTGATTTTTCCTCTTTCTTTTCAATTTTCACTTTTTTTTTGTGTCCTTTTGGGTATGATGAAAAGCATTGAGATGCCCTATGTCTCTTCCATGTTGACCCCAAAGAGTTCATTTTCTTTTTTTTTTTGCTCTCTTTGTGCCATTCTTCTAGTTTTATGTATTTGGGGAATGATGATAGTTCCGAGATCTTTATCAAAACATTGCAGCAACGAACATACTGATCCCAAATCCATAGATCCCTTATGTGTTTGGTGTTTTCCTTTTTGGAGGAAACCCATCTTTCTTTTTCCTCTTTTTCTTTTACATGACACGGCCTTACTTGAAAGCATATGACTTAGTATAGGACTTTTCGAGTCAGCTCTCATGTATTTCTTTTTGTTTACATTTTCATTTAATACTTTAATGTAATTTCTCACAAAATGATGTGTAGCAATTCCTTTAAATTTGGGGCATACATTGGCATTATCATTTTGCATTTTTCTTTTTCTTGATTCTTAGTGTAGCCATGTTACTTCACACAATGTGTTTGTCACATTGTGGATGACATTGGGTGTGGTTTCCTTCATGAGCATGATCAATCTTAGAATATTGTATTCCCCTTAGTGGCTTGATGTGATGCATTTCATCTCCTAAGTTGAAAATTTTATATTCTTTGATTGATCCTCTCTTGGAAACGTTACACACAATTTTTCCTAAGTTATAGACCTTGCATGAACCAAACAAGACTCCATTAAACATTCCTTTCACATGTTTATATGGCCACCTTGCATAACATAAATTGCATCCCTCTAGAGCCATCATATTTGTTCATGAGTTCTAAGCATACGAAGCTTTGATTGTCTCATGAAGCACATTTTTTTTTCCTTTGTGGCACCTTATTAAAGTTATCAGGAGGTATAACTTTGGTATGGTTGAGTGGGAAGCCCATTCCAAGGCATGAATTTCCCCATAGCCACCTACATGTTTGTGAGTACATACCAGCTATGAGTGTATGTTTCTCACCTTTTAGGCCTTCTCACCTGGTGGATAGCCATGAGTTCCATTGCCCCAAAGTGAGTATGCATTTTCAGACAAACAACCTAGATTTGATCCACAACGTGTTGGACAAACAATAGAAGCTTGATCCAAAAAATTTCCTTTTTCTCTTTCTCTTTTTTATCATCACTTTCATGTGTGTTTCCTTGTTCTTAAGTTTAGTTTTCCATGGGATCTTGATCCTAAGGGCTTGATCACCCCTCTTGATCATTGTTGTCCAATCTTAGTAGCATAAGTATATTTGGATCCCTCTTGATATGCATGGCTACTTTAGTGTGAGTTTGAAGCAAGTTCATCCTCTCAGTAAAGTGGGGGTTAAATTTAACATAGAAAAATGGATGTTTTGTGGTCATTTGAGCCTTTTACCTATGATTCTTGGCCTAATTTTATTTGATGTAATGTTGTAATGTGGTCAACACATTAACATTAGGGCTTGAATCTATGAATTATTAAGACTTTATGATTTCTTGTAAAAGTGTTGTGAATTGTTGTAACTCACTTTCACACTTTTCTAGACTCTTTTTATTATAATTCACTTAAATATTCCCTTTTTATCACTTACCAAGTCTTATTTCAAAGTATTGTAAAGAGTTGTAACAAACTTTCATGATTTTCTAGACTTGTCATCACTAATTCAACCCTTATGTTTATATGACCCCTTAATACATTTTCTTGCCTTACTTAAGTGTGTTTTTGAGAATATTCCTATTAAACAATATTTAATGAAATTTAATCCCCGACACCCACTTAAATTGATTAAGTGGGACTAAGTCACCAGTAGGGGCAACTTACTCCCATTTGGCACAAATATCAAAATTATTTTAAGTTTCCAGCAGGATTTTATTCTCTCACCCTTAAGGTCAGCCTATGATGTGTTATTTTTGGGAAAATATTGGAAAATAAAGTATAAATAAAGGGTTATCCTCTCATTTTATTCCCCATTCACCTATTCATTCATTAGTTCATCCAAGAATTCTAGTATCATAGCATTCAAGTATTCAAGCATCTTACACATTAATATCAAGTATCTTGGAGCAACTATTGACATATCTTCAGACTTCGACATTAAGGTTTTGGTGATTTTATGACATTGCATGTTATTTTTTCATCATTCCTTCTTTATTTCATTTCATTATCTAGGGTTTTATTACCAAATCAGGGTTTGACCAAGGAAAACCCCTATACTCTAACCCTTCACCTTTTTCCGCCTCTTTGCATGTGTGTTTTACATGATTTGTTTACATATTTGTCAAAGAGAAAGGTGATAAAACTAGTCAATAATTAATCAAATTTATTCAATTCAACAAAGCTCTAATTGAAGCTTGGAGACCTCTTTTAGCCCGATTTTTGTAGAATTTTGAACAAGACACCTATCAAGGAGTGAAGTGCAGACTGATAGTTACATATTCTTGTTCCAGATTCCCTAAGATTCCTAGGTAGACTAAGTCACCATCCTTGGCAGATTAGTTCCACTGCCAGGCATAAAAAATGATTTATGTATTTTTGGATACCCTTTTCACAAAAACTTGTTCCGAATTTTTTTTGGTGAAGTAGGACTAAGTTTCCCAACTTGGTATAAGTGTCCCAGTCAACATTTCTAGTCAACTCTACAAGATTCTAGAGGATTTCCACATCACATTTCCACTTCTATGTACACCTCTCCATTTCTATTTATTTCTATTATTGTTTCTTTGTACTTTTAGATCATTTCTGCATATCATAGCATGTTTTCAAAAAACTTGCATTTCTTAGGTTTTTCAATAATAAATAATCTTCTTTTTAGTTTAGTGCATTTATATTATTACATTTATGCATATCTCATTCATATTGCATTGATTTTGAGTGTAACATTGCCCATTTTGGCCCATCTTTCCCCTTCTAGGTGAAAATCCCTAAAAGGGCTAGAAATCTTTTGGGTGCCAAATTCTATGTTACAATAACGTATGATTCCACATAAAAACTAAGGATGCTAGCAGGAATACCCAAGGAAGGAATCACATTACTAACTTGTTGCATTGTTGTTGTGACTTGAGGAGTGGTATAGGTGGGTATTGAGGCTATTGTTGATGGAGGGGGGATTTGAGTCCCTCCTTAGCTTGTAACATTGTTTGTTGGTATAGGAGCATTAAGGGTTGAAGGAAGATTTTTTCCAAAGATGTCAACTATGTTTTTAACAAGGTCAAGGATATCTTCACTTTCAAGTTTGTGATGAATGTTTTCTATGGTAGGAATTGTAGTAGTTGAAATTTTTTCAAGGATTATTTGATTTTGTAGGTTTACTAAGTCCTCATGAATTTGAATTATTTTCTCTTGTGAGATGTTATCATTCCTTGGTGTAGCTTGCATGCTACTTGAAGGAAAAGAGTTGCTAAGGGTGTTATCCATGCCTAGTGTACTAGTTTCAATACTAGGAGTGGAAGCTCTAGATAACCCAAGACCCTCAACGATTGTGCTATCACAAGATGACATGCGTCTCAAACTTCTTCTCACTAATGTATTAGCAATAGGACACCAAATACTCATGCAAAGGTTACTAAATGCAAGGTGAATGAAAATGAAATGTAAACTAGTAAGAATGAAATGCTTATAACTAAAATTCTAGAAAGTAAAACTAAAATGAAAAAACAACAAACATAAACCTAGAAACTAAATTGTAAATGCTAGAAAATGCAATGAAAAATATACAATGGGACTAATTCTACCAAGGTAGAAAATGAGTCCAGGTACTAATTTTTTTGAAAAATAATTAGAATTTTTTAATTGACTTTTTATGATTTTTATGTTTTCTAATGCACATTTGAGATTAAAATGCATAATTTTTATAATTTTCAATGAATTCAAATGCAAAAATGCAAGCTAAAGGAGCTTTTCACTAATCCAAATTTTGAAACCCTTGAATGCAAATTAACCAATGAAAAATTCAATGCAATTTTAATGCAAGCTAAATCTATGATGTAAATGTAATCCAAATCAAAATTATGATGTTCTAAATTCAAGTTCACCAAAATATGAACAATGGAAAAGTGGATGCTTCCTCACCTTGACCAAATGAGGTACAAAGAGAGAGATCCAATTTCACACTCTTCACAATCAAGGACACCTTGGAGATATTCACCCAATAAAGGATGGAAAATATTTAACAATAAATTATCCTAGGATAGGGTTTTAAATTATGAAAGGGGTTCACCACCAAGTGTAAACTTGGAAAAGACAATGAATTGGAAAACACAATGTGGTATGCAAACAAATGATAAATAACCTAAGAAAGTAAACAAAATGTGTCAGAAAATTATGAACCTGGAAATTTGCACCTAGGAAACTGAAGGAGGAAGGATGAAGGTTTGGAGTCCTAAAAAATCTATTATTAATGCTAAATGGGACTCATACGCGAATTTGAGCAAATCAGTCTAGTTTCAAGGAAAATGTACCAAAATAGGTTTCAGCCAAAAGGGTGTCAAAATCTACAAAAATCCTAATCAGGCCCATATAGTGGGACTCATTCGCTAATAGTGGTGAATCAGTCCACTTCTTCTTTTTTGGAAATTCCAGACTAAATTTTGTGCCTCTCAGTTTACTCTGCTCTATTTGACTAATTTTTAGGTCTAAATCTTCAACATTCGACCTATAGACCTTCTCTAATATTTCCCAAGGTTTGATGACAACTTTAGCAACTTGACAACTTTTCTCCAACTTTGCTTGGTAAATCTGCAACCTATCCCTACAAATCACACACAAGAAGGAAAAATGTTGTGGGATTAGTGAATAGGGGTTTTCCTTGGTCAAACCCCTTGTTTATAATTAAACCTTGAAATGAAATCCAATATGAAAGGAGAATGATGAATGCCAAATTAATGATGTTGCAACTCACCAAACCCTAGCAATTAAGTCTTGCAATTATGCTTGAAATGACTACAATGGATGTGGTTGTTGATTCTAGCTTGATGTTGATAGATCTTGCTTCAAACACTTGCTTGGATTATGAACTCTACATCACAAATGTTGTCACAATAGCAAACATAAAGAATGTAATGATGATTGATAGTTGAAGATGCTCTCAAATTCTTGATAATCTACCCTTGAAATTCCTTGAATGCTCTTGTGAATTCTCAAACGCTCTTTTGAACTCAACTTTTATGCATGAATACTTGAGTGCTATCTATGAAAATGAGAAAAAGAACCTTGTATTTATACTCAATTATGTATTAATTCCTGAAATTATAACACTACAAGCCAACCTCAAATCTTGTAGAACAAAAAACCTACCAAAAATTTAAATATAATTTGAATTTTGAGTTAAAAGGGACTCATTTGCCACCTTGCGAAAATGGGTCCCACCTAAGGGGACTCATTCACCCATAATGGAAAATGAGACCCACCTTAGTAATTTGGGGTGGTTTTTTTAGGATTTTGATGTTTTAAATGCCTTTTGTCAGGATTATCCTCAAAAATACACATAAATAAGGCACATAGATGTAAAATGGGGCCAATTAAAGCATAAGAACACCCAATTATTAATGATAAGCCTATATAAATGTGAAAGTATTTTACAACACTTTACAACACTCCAAGTAAGTAAATAATTGTTTTTATTATATGCTACTTAAGTTATTTGATAAAACCCTACAAAAGTGTGAAAGTGTGTTACAACACTTCACAACACTTTTGCTAGGCACCATTAAAATCGTATCAGTTCACAAGGGCCCAAAACCTAATGTGAATATGTTACCCACATTGTAAACACTAAATCAAGGTAATATTAAGCCAAAATCATAGGGAGGACCCAAAAAAGTTATAAAAAGTAGAAGGGTTACTTTTTCAGTGACCACACTTGTATTAAGATTAGATGCTAAAATTGACCATTTATGATGTATAGGGAATTTTACAATTTGTGATAGAATGGATATCTGAATTTTAAAATTACACCCATAGATGGAATCTTTGTTTAATTATGATAGAAATAAAAAATTTTAAAATTTGATAATTAGGGTGAAAGTTATACCCCATTAAAATTTTCTTATAAAACTTGACTTTGGAGGCCAAAAAATTAGTCAAAATATAACAATTTTGAAAAATTGGTTGCACCACATAATTGGTGATGGAAAGTGCTTTTAGTTAATTATTTGAATGTGAAAAAACCTCCCTAGTTTTAATTTATAAAAAAATAAAAAAAAGACCCCTACTTTGTGCAAAACTTAGCGAATAGTCTTAACCACTAGTGGTTAGAGTAAATTGTCTTAGTTCCAATAATTGTTTATTGGTTAGTACTTAACTATTAACCATTTATAGTGAAAATAAATATAACCCATTTAATATAAAGATTAAAAATGTAAATATAAATGTTTAAATTTATCGCACAACAAATAATTAGAGCCTTTAGTGGGCCAATCAAACCTGTGGACCAAGTCTAATATAGTGCTATTGTAGTGTTTGTTGGTTTTTTTTAAAGAACCAAGCAGATCCCAACAAGCATCTATGAATTTTCCAAATTCAATTCTCAAATACATATGGGGCAATTGGCCAATGAACAAGAGGGAGCTAAGATGCTTCCCTCCTACACTTTGGGCTCTACAAAACTTGGGAGGGTGATCCCAAAATGTGCATCTTATAATAGTGCTACACAATTATACCACATTGCACAATTAACAGACACATTCTCATTCAAATGCTAAATAGATGAAATTTTTAAAGAAACTAGAAATTCCTTTGAAACATCAAACACCTAAAGTTGAGAATTCACACAATACCAACCTCAATAAAGGTAGATTGATTAAAATATTATTTATGAATATTGTTCTCAAATTCAAAAGATAGAACCATGGGAAATGCAAACAACACCTAAGATCAATGTCGTATCTTTGGGTTAGGAGTTAAAACACACCAAATTGAACTATAAGGCGATTTTAATTCCAAACAACCATTGTCTTTGTGAGATTTCCTTACAATTCACATATCAATACTCATATTCTATGACTACTTATCAAATCCACTAGACATATATACAAATTCATGATTTAATCAAAGAAATTTAATTGATTCATTGAATCAAAGCTGAAATTAAAACATACATCAAAACAAAATAACAATGAATATTAATGAAAGGATCCTTGATTGAATTTTCATTAATAATTAATACACAATGTAAAAATTGGAGAGACAATAGACTCAAAAGATTTGCAGTACTATTCAGGTATGTTTGGAAACCATAAAATTGACAAAATTCACTTGCTAGAATCAAAAATTAATATACAAACTTCAAATGTGTTCTCTCCATGTTCTTAATTTGCATAATTCAGATCTATAATTCAACAAGAGACCTGCACTAATGGACTTGAATTCCCTTTCATAAGAACAAGGGAGAAAAACAAACTTCAAAAGTACACTTGTCACATTTTTATTTGACCGCTACAACATACATTGCCTTTACAGTTATATTTGTAATTTCAAATGGAGGGAACATATATGAAACAAAGATTATCTCCATTTTCTGAAGAAAGAAAACATTCCTTCCAAAAGGAAATTTGTTGAAAAGAATAATCTTCTAACTATTATAGCATATTCATTCCTTTGAACAAAATGATAAAAATGTGCAAAAAAGGGAAAAGTTGGAGCAAAATCTAAGTCAGCATCCAAGTCATCGGTGATGAGCATTTACCTATAGTGTTTTCAATTAGGAGACACATATATTTTATGCATTGTAACCTTTAAGGCCAAACATGCAACATACTTGACCAAGTATATGTGTTCTCCATCCTTGTGTTTACAAATCCAATTCATCACTAAATTTCCTCTTCCATTGCTCATATTCTACATTAGATGGCCAATTTAATTCAATTACTTCATCCATATTATTTCTATATGGGGAGTACTTTTCTATTATTGAATTAGCTTCTTTATCAAAATATTCTAGGAAGCTAATGATGAAAGTTAGTTTCTCAAGAGTATTTTTTAACATATCAATGCCAATATTATCACATATGAGAGCTACTTGAGAAACAATAGTGGTGTCCACATGGTCCTTCCATGTTTTTAGTGGCTTGAATTCGTCATATGTATGTCGGATATCGAGCAAAAACACTAATTCTACCTCATCAAACTTTGATTTCAATTCTTTAATCCTCCTCTCTAGAGGAGCTGCATACCTCTAGAACTTCTACTCCTTGATTCCATCAACAAATTTATAATAAGGTTTAATCCTTGGATACTTATCCTTTTGATGGGCCACCCCAACTACCAAAAGCCTCAAACCACCAACCCTAGGAATCCACTTGTTCAGGATTGGGATAGCTATATCCTTATCTCTTTGTGACAATCTTATTACTTGCAACATCAAAGAATCATTTGATTGGACACTATTTAGTTTTCCTTGTATCATCTTATTCATATGCCAAAGTAATATATGAAAAAAATTGGAATTGTTCTTATACATGGTGTCCCGTACTTGTTCAAGCAATTTCTTATACACATTAATTTTTAAAAGTAATTGTGTTTTGGTAGGCTCATCTGATGGAGTTACACCTAATGTGTTTGGATCCTCAACTATAAGTGGTGCTTGCCCCAAGTTATATGGAACTAATACCAAAGACTGTTCTGGTAGAGGAAGAGGGGATTAAGCATGTTCCATTGGGGAAGTGGGTGTAACATGAATTGAGCTAGCTATGCCTTGATTCCTTAATGTCTCAATTTATTACTTGTGTAATGCTAACTTGGTCTCTAGTACAACCACCCTTTACTAACTCCCATTATATTCATCAATGAGTTCATTATACTTACTTCTATACATATCACTCTCAAGATTTAGGCTCTCTACTATTGCTTTAGTAAATTTTGCAACATTTACTACCATATGAGCCACTTCCAAGGCTATAGTGTTAGAGACTCTCTTAATAACAAATCTTCCATTGAAGTCAGTTGTTTCAACAACTAATTGCTTCTTGGACCCCAAATACAATGACTAGACTACTAATGCGTCCCACTCTTCACTAAATTTTGATCCCTAAAGTGTCAATTTTTCCTCTTCTTGATTTTTAAATAGGGGCTTCTCAAACCTCCTTATGGTGTCTAGCACCACTACATCAACTATATCCCACTCAAGTAAAAACTACACACCATTTTTTTGTACTGGTTATCTGTCTTCCTTAGTAGTAATACTTTGGAACTCCTTCCTCATAGCTTTCCTCACATTTCCCTAAATAGTCCATTTAGAGAGTTTCAGATGTAGGCTCCTTTCTCTAGCAACATTTTTTGCATATTCTGATGCTTTTTCTCTCCATATAAAATCCTTGAATTATGCCTTTTTGGTGCAGGGACACCTAGGCTTCATAATGTAAAATGATGTTAGGTGTTACGATTTTGTGCTTTGAGTCACTTTTTGGTTGAATAAGGACTATTTCAACTATGTTTAATTTCCTTGTGGTTTTTTTAGGTCAGTTGGTGTTAGCTTGTTTAGAGTTGTAAAATGTTGCAATTTGTTACTATACACATCCAAAATTGGTCTAGAGAATATTAATTAAATACTGATTATTTAATTAATGAAAATATTTATTTCCTCTACTTATAAATAAATTGTAAAGTTTATTTATATAGTTCACATTTTTTTATTCCTCCTATCTAAACCACTTTCTTCATGATTTAATTAAATAACCAAATTTAACTAATTTTTTTTATTTGATTAATTCCCTCTCATTAAATTTGAATTTTTAATTCATTTTTTTCGCATTTCTCCATATTTCTCCAACCTCCTTCCACCTCATCTTCCATCTCACCATGTCCCACACGAAATCAATTATTCCTAATTTCTAAAATGGGAATTTATTCTCAAAAATCTCAACAAACTCAAAGACACATGGCTTCTCCTTTCCATTTATTCTTTTCTACACTTGGAAAGCTTGTTCTATTAAAGGGGACAACTTCTTTATTTCTCTCTAACCTCCTCATTTCTCACTGTCAATCTCTCCAAACTTAATCCTAATAATCCATTATTTCCAACTCACCTAATGTATTGGTGAAATCTATAAATTGAGGCTCATTTATAGCTTTTAGATAGAGATTACTACAGAAAATTACTCTACAGAAATCATCTTAGCATTTGAGAGTTTATTTTACATTCTAGTTTAGCATTTGGAGCAATTTAGCAAGTAGATTAGAATCATGGCTTCTTTGTTAGATTTTTCTTAGTTTACTTCACAACATTTAGAATCATTTTCGTAGCATCTCCATTAGTTTCATTCATCATTGCATCATTTCATTAGAATTTTTCATACATCATTTTACCATTCAGCCTATCATTTAGTTCACCATCCAGCAAATTCATCAAATCATGTAGGTGTGGGCATAGTTTCTGCACTCTAGAATTAATGGCTTCTCATTTCTTAGGTTTCATCCTAGTAATTCAGTGCATAACTAATATCTGAGAGCACTAATACAAGATCCTTAGGAATAGAGAAAGATGGAATGTCTTTAAGGAATCATTTTATCAAATTGTGTTGTTAATTTAGATTTCATTAATGTAATACATTGCATCTATTGGGTGTTTTTAATTATTCACATATTTTCTCACACACATAAATTGGATCCCACCATGGGGCAGAGCCCCTAATATTTTAATATTTTCTAGAAAGTATGCTTTATAGGTTCAGACGTAAATTCCTCTAGTGCAATTGCTAATTCTTCTGGTGCACCCAAAACATTCTTTGGCACATGCACTGACTATTGCAGTGCAACAACAGGTTTATCTAATGCATACATGCCATTGTATGGTACATCAAGGGGTTTCTATGGTGCATATACTACTTTCTATAGAGCATATACTACTTTCTATGGAAAATTCACTACTTTTTGCAACACATATACCTTTTTAGTGCATTAGCTTACTATAATGGCACATTTTCTTTTTTTTGCAAATTTCTTTTGAGTCTAAAGACTAAAAAATGGTTTTCTATTGTGTAGGATTCATAAATGATAACAAATACTCTGTTGAAACTCTTGAACACTTTCAAAGAAAATTTTATTGCAAACTACTAATGAATTTGATATAGGGGCTAGAATGATTTATTTCCTTTTTGGCTTAATTTAGGTATCTAGACTAATTAGGAAGGAAAGAACACCATGTCTATTGTGTTTGATGAATGGTAGGAATATGCTCTCCCCTTAACTAGGTGACCAAAAATACAGATCCATTCGTTTTATTTTTTTATCCATAAAGGGCCTACCTTGTTGGAAAAAGTAATCACCCAAGGGAACGATCCAACTGATAATATGCTAAAGCCAAGCGACTTCCAACTAGGATATAAATGTGGGTACTTGAGGAAATTTCAAGTATCATGAGGATTTTTTCAACAAGAAGGGAAGCAATAGTCTCTTGTCACATGGATGATCCCCCACGAATGGAATGCCCATACTAGAACCCTTGTTGTAGAAAGGAAAAAATCCCTAATCTATTTGTTGGCACATAAGGTCTAACCTTTGAATCCATCCAACATTTTTGTGGCTTTAAGTAGAGATGAGAAGTATGCCATGGGAGATTCATGGGTATTAATGCTTGGCTACTCCATATACGTGAGTCATGGAGGGGAGCCAGTGGGGTCAAGCATCTAATAATCTGCTAAAAGTAGGTGCAGCTATAGTAAAATCCAAGTCGTAATCTAGCAAATATAGTCTTACATAGCCTTAGGATTGTGCATTCTTGATGTGTTTACTAAAGTGTTTTTAAAACAAAATTCAAACAAAACCTTATACACTAGAAGTGCAAAACTGTGATTTGGAAGATATTATTTGAAACAAACTATTCTCTGACTGAAAACCAGAAAAATCAAATAAACTAGCAACAAACTATTATATTTCCCTATTCAATGCATCCAAAAAAAAAATTGCACATTCACCTACTATTATGACACATTCCCCACATTTTCTAGTGCATCCCTTGCATTCTATGGCACATATACCAATTTTTGTATCATATACACCTAAAGCTTTAGCACATTTGAGTTATTTTGCAATGCATTCACCTAATTTTGTAGCACATACATGCCTTTTTGTGGTGCATCCAAGCCATACCATAGCACATCTACCTTTTAGCACATACATTGACTATTACAACACATCCACCAAAATTTATAACTAGAAAGTTGAATTTGACTCCCATCTAACATTTTTAAACTAGAGTTAGGGATCTTTTCCATAGGGAATTTCTTTCCTCATCCCAACATTGTTGTAAACTTGGAAAAATTAGCATTTACAAGTGAAATCCTTTACCTAAACATTGACCAAACATCTAAAAGTACCCAACCATCATCAAAATCCAAATTTGATCATCAAGTTGAGTTTCCCCACCAGGATTTATCATCCTTCATCCAAAAATAACACACTTTACATCAAATTTTATTACCTTAGTCCCATAAATAGGCTTCATTAATCTATTTGACCTAGGTACGTCTTTGGAACCTCTAAACAATGATCAAAATTTAGAAAACCTTCATCACTTGCATGCTTGTTTTAACAAGATCCCAAAAACAAAAACTTAAGGATAAGGAGTTTGAACCTCAAAATACCATGGGTGAACTAGAAGAAAATCCCTTCCACAAAATTCCTCAACATGAAGTAGAAGAAATAACACAGGAAATAGAACAAGAAAACCAAGATCCCAAATTTCACAAATTCCTAGAAAGAATCTTTCAAAAGGATGGAGAAAAATACCTTCTAATGTTCGCAAACTAGGGGGTCAAATTACCAAGTGATTTTGATGTCAACAAATTGAAAGAAAATCCTAAGAAAACAAAAATTGAAACACCAAATATAGATCAAATG
The DNA here is from genome assembly GCA_007258455.2 of Sequoia sempervirens. Lineage (NCBI taxonomy): Eukaryota > Viridiplantae > Streptophyta > Pinopsida > Cupressales > Cupressaceae > Sequoia > Sequoia sempervirens. Next base: position 361,163,291 of record VDFB02058242.1, on the reverse strand, counting down.
GCTGCTCTAACACATCAAATGAAGAACCTTGAACAACAATTGCAATACATGCAAAGAGGGACTACCAAAAGATACTTGTTACAAGATATTTGTCCCTACCCTTTTGATATTAATTTAAACATGATACCATTTCCCCCAAATTGTAACCTCCCAAAATATGACAAATACAATAGAAAATCTGACCCCATAGACATTATGAGAGAATTTTGAACCATGAGTCTTGAGTTTTCTCATGAAGACACATACTTAATGAAACATTTTCCTTGCAGCTTGGGAGACCATTGTATGGAATGTTTTTTGAAACTATAACGAGGCATAAGATCCTTTGAAGAACTGGTCAACAAATTTATCACTCAATATTCATATAATATTTCACATGAAATAACCATGAAGGATCTTTGTAATACCAAATAAAAATAAGGAGAATCCTTTCTCATATTCTTACAAAGCTGGATAAGGTTATTTTTTTGATACACTTATCCCATACTTGAACAAGAAAAGATGGAGATCTTTATTCATAACCTTAACAGTGAAATGAGCTATAGGCTACAATTACAATGTCCCCCTAGCTTTGAGAAGATGGTAGAAAATGGTGTCAAAATTGAAGAAGCTTTAGTCAAAAGAGGGGTATTGAAAATCCAAAATGAAGGATCAAACAATGCTAGCTCTTCCAACCATCACAACAACAATGAGAAACCCAAATTTTGTACAAGGAAAAAGAATGCCAACAATGGTGCCACCAAAACACATAATGTCAAACCGGTCTTTAATCTATTAGGAACCACAACCAAGACTAATCAAAACTTCAATCAAGGCACTAATAAAAATGTCAACCATCCCAACAATCAAAATGACCATAATCAAAGTAATACCATGTCCAAGCCTCCACCTTATCAAACACAATCAAACCACAAAATATTCACACCTTTGGGTCAATCACATGAATCTACATTGAGGTAACTTCTTGCAAATAACCTCATAACACTAACCAACACTCAAGGATTTGAACCAAAAGTAAAATCGTCATGGTGGAATGATGCTTATTACTATGAATTTCATCGGTGCAAAGGTAATCAAACAAATAGTTGCATTTAATTGAAACACAAGATACAAAATTTAATAGATGACAAAGTCATATGAATAGAAGGACCCCAAACAAATGTTGATCATGAAGCATTTAAAACTACTTTACCAAATTATGAAAAGGGGAGTCCTCTACAAAAAATAGCAAGGGGAAAAATGTAAACTATGTCCATGATACTATCATAAATCATATCTCGGGAGTAGAGGATCAAATGAATAACATTGAAACTAATGAAAATCAAGACATTACTACAACCAATAATACAATCTATGACATTCTAATTGCACAAGAACAAGACATCATTATCCTTGAAAATCAAATTAATGACATCATACTAGATATAGCTGCAACTAATACTCATGTGAAAGTCATTAAAATCAATGGAAAACAAGATAGCATGCTAGTAAATGTGACCATGAGAGCACAAACCAAATATGTTGTAAAAGGAAGTTCATATAAAACACCCATTGCCTCATCCAATCAATATAACATAGTGGACTAGTTACAAAAGATCCTTGCACAAATATCTATATTGGAACTACTCAAAATTTCACCTACCCACAAAGAGATTTTGGAAAAATCCCTAGTGGACACAATAGTACCAACAAATCTAGAAGTTTTTAAATTTGAAGCCGTGGTGGGACATTTGACTGCACCACATTTCCTATCCTTTTCAAAAAATGATGACACATCTTTTTCTCATCCTCACAATGTCGCTCTCCATATTGAAGTCCTAATTCATAAAGGTAGTGTCAAACACATCCTAATAGATGGAGGAGCCAGCCTAAGTATATGTAATTTAAAGCTTGTTCGTGCCTTAGGATTCTATGAGAATGCAATTGATTCAAAGAAAAAGATTACAATAAAATCATATGATGATGAGGAAATATCTTCACAAGGATTGATTATCTTACTTATTTAAGTGGGATCAATTTAGAAAGATGTAATCTGCCAAGTCTTAGACAAGGATTTGACCTACAACATACTATTGGGTCTCCCATGGATCCATGAAATGCAAGAGGTCCTGTCAACATACCACCAATATTTGAAATTCCTTTGTGGTGGATAGGAAATCACCATCTTGGCCGATTCAAATAGTCCTTAGTATTGCAACACCCTAAAATTTGTCCAAGATATATTTATACCTCATAACAAAGAAGCTTCCACTTCCATCCCTCCCAATGATCAAATCCAATCAAGTTCCTCATCCAAACTGTTGGTCATTTCCTCAAATCATGAAGGTCAATCCAATTCCATGTCCAAACAATCTAAGAAAAGGGAAGAAGTTACTCCTTCTACATCCTCAAATCATGAAGCCAAATAAAACACTTTGTTGAAACAATTTGAGAAAAAAACCCAAGTCAAAGATAAAGGTGTGGGTGAATATTTCATTGAACAATCTTTGTGTCTTTCATATCTCTCTTCCCAAAAGTCATATGGACAACCCTCAACATCAACACAATAGACATCACAACCAGTTACACTCTTTGATGGTTGGTTTGTAAAAGCAGGCACCATAGTTGATGAAGCAGAAGACAAGGATGTTCTAAAATATCTTTATAAGGTGAAGAAGAGTCTCAAACAAAAACTACAAATGTACAAACAACATAATATGGAAAAGGCTTCACTATTTTGGAAAATATAGGATACGAGGGAAAGGTCCTATGGGAAAAATAAAAGAGGGAATTTTAGAACAAATTCAACCCCTCTTAATCAATCCAAAAGAAAAAACTAGGCTAGGTTATAAAGAGGAGACAAAAGAAGAGATGACTCAAAGGGTGGTTGAAAGAATCTTTAAATTACAAGCTACTGATGATCATGAGACTAATTCCAATGAAAATGAGTGGGATTCACTATCAGAAGAGTCTTTTCATGACAAGGAAATTGATGTGGTACACAAGTACGTACCCCTACTTGAGGAGAGACAAGGTTTAGGTTCTAGACCACTTGAACTAGGATCACAACACATTGACGATTCTAGAGAAGACAATTTGACTTGGAGTGAAACAAATAATTCAAAGGAGAGTTACCTTATAGACCTCAATTTTTCTATTGGAAAAATTTTATACATAGCCATCAGGACTCTTACCATCTCTAGCCTTAACTATTCTAGTGATTCCTTACCCCTAGTATATCCCGAACTCATAGACTAGGACTAAATTGAGCCATTTGGCATCCCTACCTTTTCAAATGATGATGCCATCATCAATTTCCTTTGTGCCAACAATACTAAAATAGATTCCACCATTGAACATCATAATGGAGATTCCAAATAGGGGAGTATCAAATCTTCCAACTGTAAAATGAATAATATGGGAAATAGATCTGATGGTAAAAATGATTCAATGCCAGTATCATATCTAGAAAAAGTAAAAACAAAGAGTGCATCCAATGGAAAAAAAACCTCTCTGAGGCATCGATGGATGGAAGATTTGATACTCTCCCATAACACTTTCAAGAAACATCAAAGGTATTGGTTGAACCCACACAGTCTATCAATAGCAGTAGTGAAGAGACAGTGAAGACTATCCATCTAGCGACATCTTTGATAGACCAATAAAAACCAATATTCCTCAATATTTTCATAGAAAAACAAATCAACTTTGCTTGTTCATATACTGACATGCTAGGGATTGATCCAGAACTCAGCATGCATCACCTATCCTTACCACCAGGAGTAAAATTGGTCAAGAAGAAACTAAGGAAAATGCATCCACATATTTCCTTACAGGTAAAAGCAGAGTTGAAGAAGTTGTTAGATGCAAGATTCATCAGACCCATTGACTATATCGAGTGGATCTCTAATATTGTACCAGTCTCAAAGCCTAATAACAACATTTTTATTTGCACAGATTTCTGAGATCTTAATAAGGCTTGTCCCAAAG